>JAPZIH010000238.1:824365-917112 GCA_027410445.1 Discoglossus pictus | reverse complement strand
ATAGGGATCTCTTGGGATCTTAACAAATGGGGGACGATAAATACTAACCTAAGGTTTGAACGTTAGGGCTGCAAGCTGGAAATATGACAGTTTACCGCTGCTATTAAATTAGACCTGCGGCTAGCAACGTGTGAGCACGGCCGTTCCACGATGACCAAACTGACAGGAGAAGTGAAAAGTCTGCGAGGTGACCTTGCAGGGTTTACACCTCATAACTTGCCGCAGGGGGCCCAATTCGGACATCAGCCCTGCCATGTGGGTACTCCAAGTAGCCCCCAGCACCTAAAATTGATCTCCTCTATGCTGGGGGTCTCCATCGTGACCCCCGAAGTGTCCCCATATTAACCCTTGAAGCAGGGATCCCCGATCAGCATAGATCAGGAACCTGCTGCATTTAAAAGATTCAAATGCCACGCTGCGGGTCCTTTATGGGCCCGCTACACACTACTAACCAATCCAGGCACCTAACATTAACCCCCCTCTATGCTGGAGGTCCCCATCGGGACCCCTGAAGTGTCCCAACATTAACCCCTTGCAGCGGGGGTCCCCTATCGGCATCGGTTGTGACACCCTCTGCATTTCAAATATTCACATTTTCCGCCGCAGGTCCTTAAAGGGCCCGCGGCACACAATTAGCCAATCCCACGGTAAGTACCCCCGTGGCACCTAACATTAAACCCCCTCTATGCTGGAGGTCTCCATCAGGACCCCCGAATTGCCCCAACATTAACCCCTTGCAGCGGAGGTCCCCGATCGTGACACCTGCTGCATTTCAAAAAATTTTAATTTCCCACCTCGCGGGTCCTTAAAGGACGGTAAAGGTCCTGTAAGGACCAGGCACCTAAAATCAACTCTATCACTCATTGATTAACCCTATAACTCATGGGGCTCTATACAGAGCCACATGAGGCCTTGATAACCCTATAATTCATGGGACTCTATACAGAATTAAGAAGGGTGTCAATGGGGAAATACAAACATTTTTGTTCCGCAAGCCAATGGCCACAAACAGTGCATTACACTACTCCAGCTCACACCACCCTTTGACTAAAAAAGACATTCCTGTGGGTGAGTTCCTCGGGATAAGGTGGCGTGAGATCACTTACATTCTAAATACGTTGTGAGATCTGATTCTCAGCTGAGGTCCTGCATTGGGGAACACATTAGTGTTAGCTTGCGTAGATCACATACAATTATAGATATGATTGTGAGGGGCCATTTTTCTAGAAGGAGAAAAAAATAATACTTTTCCTTCAGGGACTTTCAAATGTGGTCACTGCAAATTTTGCAACCACATAACTAGAAGTGAACAAGTGGCTGACAGAACTGGCAAGGTACATAGAGCACAAGGATTTGTAGCGCAAGTGGAGTCATCTACTGCATGGAATGCCCGTGTAGACTTAGATACATTGGCATGACAAGTCGAGAGATAAGAGGCAGACAGGGGGAACATTTAGGTAACATCAGAAAAGCCCAAAAAGATTTAGACAAGGGTAAGACTCTACCAATGGAGGCTCATATGACAAGGAATTGGATCTGGATATAGGAAGACATTCCTGTTATTGTTCCAATAGATGTGTGCACATTACTTTATGTAAGAATACACTCTTGTATGCTAATTATGGATCCATAGATAGGTGGTGAGTACTACTACCGCTCTCTCCATATCGAGATTAAAGATAATTGTGAGACAAAGTGATATCACATAGATGGGACACATATTTTGTGGTAGTATAGGTAATTGATGAAGTAAGAAGTACTTGTTTTCTTTGCTATATAGTGACACTTAGATATATTGATATATATTCACTTTTTCTTTACTTTATAATAATTTTTCACTGAATCAGCACATGATAGGCCTCTAGTGATGACAGTAGTACGTGTAATTTAAGAACAAGCTACTATTTGATTTTATTTTACACACAGTGACATTTGGACACTGAAGCATAAATATTAATTTAAATTATATTATCATTGTATTATTCACTATCGTATTTTATTTTAACAAATGTGGGAATAATTGATGTTTCCTTTTGTTTTCTTCATAGTCTGTGACAGCACTTTTATATTATAGGCAATCTGATGGACCTTCACATCATAGGTATTTGGAATAATGTTGTGCACTACTTGGAATTATTTTTTATTTAAATAATACTATGTGTAGTTGAAGTGGATAGGATGACTTCATAAGTCACTTAATTATTTCAGTAGAACAGAATGACACACAAAAAGTAGGTTTTTGATGTCTCTATTTTTATATATATAATTACATTTTGCATTTATTAGCTTTTCATTATTTTACTTTATTACACACATATGTTCAATATAATTATCACTTTTTTATTGTATAATTTATTGCATTTGAATAAGTACACGCATTCACGATTCAACTCTTTGTTTTCCTTTTGGGATTTAACTATTTGGTAATATTTATTTCTTTCAGCCAGAAATTGACCTACATACTGCAATCCCATTTCTTCTTCCTTTTTAGTAGTTTCCTATTTACTTACCTTTCTATTTCCAGGTGTTGTCCCAGTGAATTTAGGTTCTGATCCTACATGTATTTTACCTAGAAAATAAAAACAATGGCACACCAATGGTTAATGTGATAGGAACACCCCCCCCCCATACACTCCTTTAAAAACCTAATGTAGGCAGCCCATTTTGACCTCCATTAAAGGTATACATGTGAAATGCACACGCCATGCTGTTCTGTCTGGCATCGTCTTGGAAGTGACGTCAGACGCTTAGGAGTACAGAGAAGCGGCACTGACCGCAGTTACTTCATTACGCAAATGGACTTAGGATTACCTAAGTATATATTAGAATTTAGAGGTTATTTGGTGGACGCTTTAACTGCCAAACCCACTGTCAGGTTCTGAGCTGGATAGGGTTTTCTGTTTTATGATTATATATCTCAGAAGGGGTGGATGTGTGTAAACTTGGAGGGCAGGATTTATCAATGTATTTCCCTGCAGTTAATACTTGCTCAGTATTGTCACACATGGAGACTGGGATCACTAGATCCTGTATACAAGTTCAGCATTATTATTTATAGAGATTGGGATCATTGGATCCAGTTTAAAAGTGAATTTTATAATTGGACATTCCCAATTTGCGAGAATTGATGACAAGCAACAACTATGTTTTAATAAATAAAGTTTTGTTTCATTACACCATAAGAGGTGTCCTAACCTGCTAATAGGATGCACATATTGACCAACAATATATAGCCCCTATCCATCCCTCAATTCATGTATCTATACCCTTGGTCCTGAGGCATTGTCAGTGGGCCTTGTGTGTATCATTGACACTATTAGAGCATTCTCTGTGGGCTTCCTGAATGTTGATAACACTTTTGGTGTAAATTGATAGATATTGTTAATTCATTGGAATCCCAAATCAGCACTCCTTCACAGCGTGTCTTGTAAATATGTTTTAATAGTCTTTTTTTATGTATAAAAAGAAAAAGTAGTAGTGCATTTTAAAATTATGTGAATAAAAGTTAAGTTTTAACTGATTGTTCTAAAGGTATATTTTGTACCACTTGGGGATCACTAGCTAATTTTAAGGAGTGAACTTTTTCTTTAACTGCCTATACTGACCCAGGGCCTATATTATGTCATATAAGCACAGTGGGATTATTATTATTATTACTTTTATTTGTAACACGCCAACATATTCTGTAGCGCTGTACAGGGGATAAGAAAAAGGAAGTATACAATATACAATATTAACAACTGCAGAAAAAGGAGGGCCCTGTTTTGAGCTTCAAGTTTTGTGAAAAGTACTTCTTCCAAAGCACCCTACAAGAATGGAAACTCGCTACTTACAATCTAAAGGAAATGGAAGAGGAAGGAATGGAATAGCAAGGTTTAGGAAGGAAGTGAGAGTTTACATTTTAATTTTAATTCTATTTTATAATATATGATCCATCACCAAATTCTTTAGGAGCTATGTCATCTAAAAATATTAAAGCTGTTAAATCGTTGCCAGGGACCATTGCTTTCTCAATCTGAAGCCAAGGATATTATTTATTGGTTCAACCCATTTTAATGCATTGGCCACCAAATTTGCTTCATGATATACTTGCAAAAAAAGGGTAAGCTATGCCCCCTTTAACAAAGCTTCTCTATATAATTGATTCCTTAAGTCTAACATGTTTAGATGAATGAATAAATGGGCCTATTATATCTTGAAATTTTATCAACCAATGATTAGGAATTCTTACTGGTATACAGCGTAATATATAGTCGAATCTTGGCAGAAGTGACATTTTTATAATGGCAATCCTGCCAGCAAATGAAGATTTTACTTTTTTCAAATCTAATAAAATATTCTGGAATTTCAAATATAAAGTTTTGTAATTGCTTTCAACCATTTTCACCAGTTGATTAAGAGCAATAACTCACATGTATATTATGTACCCAAACTTTCCTGACACTTTCTGCAATTGAACTGGACAGGATATCAAATCTGTTACTTTATTATAAGATTGTACCGTAATTCTTTATTATAAAAAAACACAATTTTAAAAAGCTGATTATGACCATACAATATATTCTCAAAGGCAATTGCGTATATTCTTAAAGACACACGTGACTCCTACTAAATAGGATCTGTGTTGTATAACTAGATTATTACTTTTCTTATGTATGAGTTATTTAATGCTTAATAAAATATGACCTGTAAGAGTAGCTATTTCCACATTCCTGGCAAAAAATGGCTTCTCTGCTGTATGAATCCTATTGAGTATTACCAGATTTGATCTGTGCAAGAAGTTTTTCTCACATATCTGTCACATATTTGGCTTCTCTCCTGTATGAACTCTTTGGTGTTTAAGCATTGCAAACTTTTCAGAGAATGCTTTGCCACACTGAGAACAAGTATATGGTTTCTCTCCTGTATGAGTTCTATTGTGTGCAGCTAAATGGGTCTTTCGAAAGAAACCTTTCCCACACATATGGCTTCTCTCCTGTATGAGTCATCTTATGTTCTAACATACGTTGCTTCTGTGAGAAACCTTTTCCACACTCTTGGCAAACATGTGGCTTCACTCCTGTATGAGCCATTTTATGTATTAATAGAACGTGCTTGTGTGAGAAACCTTTGCCACACTGATTACAAACAAATGGTTTCTCTCCTGTATGAATCATCTTATGTCCTAACAGACCTTGCTTGTGTGAGAAACCTTTGCCACACTGATTACAAACAAACGGCTTCTCTCCTGTATGAGTTCTATTGTGTACAGCTAAATTTGTCTTTCGAGAGAAACCTTTTCCACACTCTTGGCAAACATATGGCTTCTCTCCTGTATGAGTCATTTTATGTACTGATAGAACTTGCTTCTGTGAGAAACCTTTGCCGCACTGATTACAAACAAATGGCTTCTCTCCTGTATGAGTTCTATTGTGTGCAGCTAAATTTGTATTTCGAGAGAAACCTTTCCCACACTCTTGGAAAACATATGGCTTCTCTCCTGTATGAGTCCTCTTATGTTCTAACAGACCTTGCTTGTATGAGAAACCTTTGCCGCACCCATTAAAAACAAATGGCTTCTCTCCTGTATGAGTTCTACTGTGTGCAGCTAAAGTTGTCTTTCGAGAGAAACCTTTCCTACACTCTTGGCAAACATATGGTTTCTCCCCTGTATGAGTCATCTTATGTTCTAACATACCTTGCTTGTGTGAGAAACCTTTGCTGCACTGAATACAAACAAATGGCTTCTCTCCTGTATGAGTTCTAGTATGTACAGTTAAAGTTGTCTTTCGAGAAAAACCTTTCCCACACTGATTACAAACAAATGGTTTCTCCTCTGTATGAGTTAAATGGTGTTCAATCAGTTGTGAACGTCTACAGAAGTCTTTACCACAGTCAGGACCAGTATGTGACTTTTGCCTAGTATGAGCTACGCTCTGTGCAATCACATCAGACTCTGCAGTGACTACTAAATCACATTCTTGGCACACATGTGGCTTCTTATCTGTATGAGTTTTATCATGGCCGGGCATTAGTGAGAAATCTTTCCCACATTGCTGGCAAACAAATGGCTTCTGATCTGTATGAGCACTTCGATGTCTGGCCAGATGTGAATTCCGTCTTCCACATGATGCTTTTTCATCTTCTATTCTGGTGTGAAGCTTTGCACAGTTTGAGGTGTCCTTTCTAGCTCTCCTGGTTCTACAGATAACGTTCTTACTTTATGTTTGGCGCAAAAACAAGACTGCACATCACCAAAAGAACACCATACCCACAGTGAAGCATGGTGGTGGCAGCATCATGCTTTGGGCTGTTTTTCTTTAGCTGGAACTGGGGCCTTAGTTAAGATAGAGGGAATTATGAACAGTTACAAATACTAGTCAATATTGGCACAAAACCTTCAGGCTTCTGCTAGAAAGCTGAACATGAAGAGGAACTTCATCTTTCAGCATGACAACGACCCAAAGCATACATCCAAATCAACAAAGGAATGGCTTCAACAGAAGAAGATTAAAGTTTTGGAATGGCCCAGCCAGAGCCCAGACCTGAATCCGATTGAAAATCTGTGGGGTGATCTGAAGAGGGCTGTGCACAGGAGATGCCCTCGCAATCAGACAGATTTGGAGTGTTTTTGCAAAGAAGAGTGGGCAAATCTTGCCAAGTCAAAATGTGCCATGCTGATAGACTCATACCCAAAAAGACTGAGTGCTGTAATAAAATCAAAAGGTGCTTCAACAAAGTATTAGTTTAAGGGTGTGCATACTTATGCAACCATATTATTTTTATATTTTTTCTTCCCTCTACCTAAAAGATTTCAGTTTGTTTTTCAATTGAGTTGTACAGTTTATAGGTCACAATAAAGGTGGAAAAAGTTGTGAAATTATTTATCTTTGTCTAATTTTTTTACAGCACAGAAACCTGACATTTTAACAGGGGTGTGTAGACTTTTTATATCTACTGTAGATACTACTGGACATTCCTGGATAGTTTGGCCAACTTCTCATAGAAACATCATGGGATAATGTATATCCGCTTCCAATATCACAATGTTACCTGAGCTCTTGTTTGTTGCGATTCCCGAAGCCCTGAGTGTCTGGTGATTCTCCATTATCACGTCCTTGTAAAGCTCCTTGTGTCCTTCTATATACTCCCACTCCTCCATAGAGAAATAGACAGCAACATCATCACACTTTATAGGGACCTGAAACAGACAATGACATTCAGAGCGGACACAGAGACTGGTTCTGTTACTGATAGAGAGTCAGGAGAGGAAGATAACGTTACTGAGAACATGCAGAGAGAAGATAGGAAAACACACCCAGGTCCAGATACAGCTTGGTCAGTAATGGGAGTCACTGTGTCCGGGTATAATGTCACAGTGTCCAGCAGTGCTCACCTCTCCAGTCACAGGTCCAGATAGAGCTTGGTCAGTAATGGGGGTCACTGTGTCCTGGTATAATGTCACATTGTCCAGCAGTGCTTACCTCTCCAGTCAAAGGTCCAGATAGAGCTTGGTCAGTAATGGGAGTCACTGTGTCCTGGTATAATGTCACATTGTCCAGCAGTGCTCACCTCTCCAGTCACAGGTCCAGATAGAGCTTGGTCAGTAATGGGGGTCACTGTGTCCTGGCATAATGTCACATTGTCCAGCAGTGGTCCCCTCTCCAGTCACAGGTCCAGATAGAGCGTGGTCAGTAATGGGGGGCACTGTGTCTTGGTATAATGTCACATTGCCCAGCAGTGCTCACCTCTCCAGTCACAGGTCCAGATAGAGCTTGGTCAGTAATGGGAGTCACTGTGTCCTGGTATAATGTCACATTGTCCAGCAGTGCTCACCTCTCTAGTCACAGGTCCAGAGAGAGCTTTGTCAGTGATGGGAGTCACTGTGTCCTGGTATAATGTCACATTGTCCAGCAGTGATCACCTCTCCAGTCACAGGTCCAGATAGAGCTTGGTCAGTAATGGGGGTCACTATGTCCTGGTATAATGTCACATTGTCCAGCAGTACTCACCTCTCCAGTCAGCTGGTGAATGTTGGGAGAAGTCTTCTTCACAATGGTGTATTCCTACAGGATGATAGAGGGACATGTCAGACATCAGTGCAGGTAGTTAATGTGTGACATATTCTTACTTGCACTATATCCCTCACCTTACCACATCAATACATCCTTTTCAGTGTCCTCCTCTAATCCAGACTGTAAAAGCCTCACACACACACAGAGCTTACGTATCTTCAGGCAGATTATTATATTGTACCATATAGATAGTATAACTTGTACAGAGAAATGGCCAAGAACACATTATAATGTATCACTTTCTCCCTCCATACAAACATGTCTCCTCCTCCACCAAATTCAGTCACATGGACCTGTTTGTTGGTCTGTGATCGTTCTCTACTTCTACCAATTCTTATCTATTTATAACATCATATTGAACCATTTGTTTTCCTTTTCCTCTATTACTGGACATTGTTTAACATCAGCACAAAGATTGAGGTGATAATAAAAGTAAATGTGATAAAAGTGGTGTCATTGTGACGTTGTTCAGCAGCTCTCACCTCTCCAGTCAGCAGGTAGATCATCTCCAAGGCCTGGTGTAAGAATCTCTCAGCGACCTTCTCCATATTCTTTTTATCCTTAGTCATTTTGTTTATAATTAGTGTGTTAATAGGATTCTTCAAGAAAAAGACAAAATAAATTGTAGGTAGTTGTAGATGGTGCACTTTTATATCATTTAATTCAAAACTAGTTCAGATATATGTGCTGCCCTATAATGTGTGTATCGTGCATTATACCCACTGACTGAAATGTCTGTCTGACTTACCCAAAACAAACATGGCGATCCAAGTGACCTGCGGAAAAGCTTCCTCTAAGCGTGCGTCATGACGTCATCATTTCTTCCGAACAACCGGATATCCACTGAATAAAGAGCAAGGGTCACAAACTAGGACTGACTATCTATCTATCTATCTATCGTCTATCTCTCTATCTGTCTCTCTCACTACCTGTCTATCTGTCTGTCTATATATCTATCTATCTCTCTGTCTATCAGTCAGTTTGGAGGGAGGGGTGTATATATGTTTTTATCTCATATGTATTTGTACTTATTTATACATATAGTGATGGGAGATGACTTCTCCCTCTGTGAATATATATTGATAGTGCAGGGCAGTGTATACCATGGTATATATGTATTTATATTTAGAGTATATCTATCTACACATATATACCCAGTCTGCAGTATGTATATCACTAATATAGTTGTTATACTTCAACTTTGTGTGTAATGCTCGCAGATTGTGAGTTGCTCATCCGTGCTGCAAATTGCGAGGCTCGAAGAGGGAGAGAGAAGGAAGGAGGGGGAGGGAGAAGGAAGGAGGGGGAGAGAGAGGCAAGGAGGGGGAGGGAGAAGGAGAGAGAGAGAGTGAGAAGGAGAGGGGGAAGAGAGAAGGAAGAAGGGGAAGGGGATAGAAGGAAGGAGAGAGAGAGAGTGAGGAGGGAGAGCGTGAGGAGAGAGAGAGAAAAGCCGCTCATTGCGAGGCTAGCAATGGGTGCCGAAGGGGAGAGGGAGGGAGAGAGAAGGAGGTGGAGAGAGAGAAGAAGATAGGGAGAGATAGAAGGTGGTAAGGAGAGGGAGCACAGGGAGAGAGAGTCGAGAGGGTACACAGAGAGAGGGAGTGGGCGCAAAGATATAGAGAATGTTTTGGAGAAAACTAAAGTAGTTCTCGGAGATATCTGTCCCTGGCCAAATTACCAATATACATATAGTGTGCACACCTTAGAGAAATAATACACCAACACAGAGTTCTGGTATAAAGCTTTCTCTCTCCTACTGTTTATTGAATTAGCCGCCCTATATAACATTTAACAATCAGATAAATGTTGCAACTAAGCAAAACATCAGGTTTATTCGGTAATTCATTGGTTCTGAGGTGTCCGCTTTTACAGAATCTCAGCAAGGCATTGGGTTAGTGCATTAAGGAGTCTCTAGGTGTCATCCCACAGTGGGATGAGTCTTTCTCTCATTGGTCAGAAGGTTAGGACAAAGGGAAGATGGCGTTCTCCTTCTTGTGTCCAAGGTGTGGTTGTCATCGTCATCCTTAACAGACTGGAAGTAGTGCTGCTGACATCTTGTATGCGGAAGTGGCAAATCCTCCATCTTAGAGTCTCCAATAATCAACATTGTTAATAAGGTTACGTAATACTGAAAAGAGAAAATGTATGAGTAGAGCAAACAAAAAATGCATTTTCTTGTAGATCCTGATCCATAACAGTCCCCCCTAAAATGTCATATTATGTTTTCTGCATCATCCAACCCACTCATACTAGTTCATTGTAAAGGTTAGTAACTGCTACGTATTGGATAATACAAGATAAGAGTACATGTCTTTTAAGCTATGGTTCCTCCGGAACACTATTCTTCTGTGGATTCTATGTCCGGATGTTGTAAGTATTGCGTGTGAGTATGACATAGGTACATATCTTCGTTCGATCGGGCTTGCCATGACCTAACGTCACACCTACCCTATGTCCAATGCAGCATGGGAAAACCTAGAAGCCTCTATCAGCTAATAGTGTAACTAACTCAGATCAGGAACCATGGTGTTCATAAGACACTCTCACTCGAGCCTGTGGTCATCTGCTTTAGCGTATGAGATGTCTTATTGGTATCATCCTGGTCATCGAAATCTAGTTCTAGGTTCTGATGAACAAAGGTGGGTGAAGCCTTGACCATTGCATCCTGTAGGTAAGTACGTATGCAGGGGATAACACAACACAGAAGGAAGGCAAGTAGGATTATAATGGCAAGAATAGCCATTCCAACCTGTAATAAAACCTTTTGCCAACCATTCATCCATCCGAACCATGAATCCCAATAGTCCATGGTACCAGAATTTTCTTTTAATTCTTGACCAAGATTAGCCAATTTCCGAATTGCCAGTGTGATCTTACCATTTGGACCTGTGTTATCAGGAATATACGTACAACGTGCTAGTATCAGGAAGCATTTTACAAACTCCACCCTTCTCTGCAAGGATCATGTCTAATGCCATACGATTCTGGAAGGCCATGTGTGATGTAGCCTCTAGTTGTTCTGCAATGCCTTTTAAGGCATCCTTAGTGTAATTAACAAATCGTTGCTGTTTATAGTAAATATAATTAATCCAGGCAACATTCTTGTTTACACCAATCATTGGTATCAGTGATTCAGATCCTGCTGCTATCTGATTTCGGGCCTTAAATTGGTCGGGCACCCCCCTTGGGACTCCAATAGTATCAATATACACAAAACTTTCCCGAGGTTCAGATGATGAAGTTTGTCTTCTCTTTCTGGACCTTGCTGGGGAGACATTAGGTAGATTGTCATCATAATAAGATGGGACAATGTGTAACGGCATTATGGCTTTAGCCAAGGTACATTCCCCACGCCATACTCCTGACAGTCTTACCCTGAGTTTCATATCCCCACATAACCAATATATGTCTCCTAAAGATTGGGTCTGATTGACTAGCATTGTGGATGAACCATCTCTATATGTGTGACAAAACACACTTGGGAACTTCTGCAGATTGAACCCATGAGAAACGTTTCTCCTGTAACAAGTATAATTTCCGGGGTATATAGTTATACCTCTCCCTGGATGGGGATTATTACTTATCACAGGGTACGTCTTTCTCCATTGTTCGCACTTATCTATATAATTATGTTTATATTTGAACAAACTCAGAAAACATTTCTCCTCCTGCAAAGCTAGCATGGCCACACACATAACAGTTGGTCTTATTACTTTCCTGTACATTGTATTTCATCCATTCCAACCATACATTAAGATCTGAAAATCCAGTCTCAGTAGCTAATGTGTCCTCATACGTTGGGTCACCAGTGGCAGTCATTGTTCCTATAGTCTGTGGGCCGGGTTTTAATGCCTGTAGTACGGGAGGTAAATCAGGATATTTGTACAAGTCTGCTAACTTAAATTTCCCTGAAAACCTCGTAGTTTTCCCGCTCACCCAAGCTCCCATCCGATATGTGTCAGCATCTACTGGACTAGGACTCTGTATGGTCAGGGTTATTTGCATACTAGAACCGGTCACCCCACTATTCAGGCATCTACCAGTCTTTAGTAGAGTCATTCGGTCGAGGAGGGATCTGCCCTGGTCATCTTTCTTATTTGCAGCGCTCTGAGGTCTAGATTCCCAGTGTTCCCCAGTATTCCACCCTATCGCTCCCTATGAGGAGCAATCTTTACCAAAGGTCTCGTCAATGACACATATATATATATAGCCTTATTGGGGGAGGTCTGGTACAAGTCACACTGTTCAGGGACCGTGGGGCATTTGACAATGTCACAAAAATCAAAGGTGTATGTAGCTACGTGTGTAGTTTGGGAATTATACCAAAAGGTGATACCATCCTCACATTTTGTAATGTTACATGTTGAGCCTTGCTCACATATACTGCAAGGAACAGAATAAACCACTGGGCTGTACTCATTGTGTTGTTTCCTGGTCATCAGGGGGAGGAACCTTTTTGCAATGTGATGCGTGGACCCAAGTAGCTTTCCCTTCTAACTTAACTGATGTAGCTGTGATCAGTAGTACTTGAAATGGGCCTTCGTATCTGGGTTCCAAAGGGGTTTTCCTCACAAATTTCTTGACCAGGACCCAATCTCCAGGAAGTAGTTGATGAGTACCAGTGATCACTTCCGAATCTGGAATGGAAGAGAACACTTGTGCATGGATTTTAGTCAGTGCGGTGGACAAAGCAATCACATAATCAACAAGTACATCAGATTTTAGTTGCAGCTGCTGAGGAAAGTAGCACCCTAATCTAGGAGCAGACCCAAACAGGATTTCATGAGGGGATAGTGCATGTTTCCCCCTTGGGGTATACCTGGCACTGAACAAGGCTATGGGGAGACTTTCAGGCCATGGCATACCAGTTTCTTGTGACATTTTTAACATCCTGGACTTCAAAGTCCTGTTCATACGCTCTACCTTCCCGCTACTCTGGGGATGATAGGGTGTATGGAAGGACAGAGTTACTCCCAAGGCTGTCCAAATTTCCTTGGCCAGTACTGCAGTAAAGGCTGGTCCTTGGTCACTCTCTCAAATGACCTCTGTTAGCAGTCTCTTTACAGTGGTTTTGGCTGTGATATTTACAACTGGATAGGCCTCTGACCATCCTGATAACATATCCACAATGACCAGAGCGTATTCAAATCGACCACTCCTTGGCATTTGTATGTGATCAATCTGTATCCTCTGGAATGGATACAGAGATTTTGCTAAATGCTTCTGTGGGGGTTTCTCAGTTCGGCCTGTATTACATTTAGCACAGATGCTACAGGACTTGCAATATTTGCTCGGAAGTGTAGCTATGCCTGGGGCCATATAGTACTTGTCTATCAAAGCGTTCATGAGGGTTTTTGACAAGTGTGCCGGTCTGTGGCCCCACTGTACGTTTGCTGGATAGAGATTCTTTGGTAAACACAATCTCAGATTATCAACATACAATCCATCTCTAAGGATTGCTCCCTTTACTTTCCACTTGTTTATTTCTTCTGGGTCTGCAGTCTTCTGCAATTCTTTTAGTAGTTTCAAATCTTTGGTTAAAGTCTGCATTGTGTAGATATTTATGTCTTCCTTCTCCTCTTTCTTGTCCATTTCCTGTGATATCATTGCTGCCTTCTTAGCCATCTGGTCTGCTAGATGGTTTCCTCGTGCTTCATCTGAATTTAGCTTCCCATGTGCCTTCACTTTCAGTATGGCCACCTCCTTTGGGAGTGCTAAAGCATATAGTAGTTCACGAATGGCTTTATCATGCTTTACTGGGGATTCTGCAGCTGTCATGAATCCTCTGGCTTTCCAAATTATCCCAAAGTCTTGAGTCACTCCTAGAGCATATCTTGAGTCTGTATAGATGTTGGCTCGGACTACTGTCGCAATCTCACAGGCATTAGTCAATGCAATCAACTCTGCTTCTTGTGCTGACATGGAGGGAGGTAATGAGAAGGCTTGTATCACATCTTTTTCCGTAGTCACAGCATATCCTGTGTGATATTTTCCATTCTCATCCGCATACAGAGTGATGTCTGGGTCTGTCAGGGCAAGTTCTTTTACATTCGCAAGGTGTGAGGTCTCCATTTCCATTTTCTGAAGACAGTCATGAGGTGGGTTCACTGATCCTGGAACCGCATATGGGTCTTCAGCCTGTACTTTGGGAAAGCTATTCACATGCCAGTTGAGGGTTTGTTTTGTTATCCCTTCTGCTTCTAGTTCATCTTCATCTGCGGACTCCCACCATTTCAGTGCAGTCCCCAATGAGCTCCATGTACTCTGTGCAGACTTTGTTAGTGCTATGTGTGGGACAGCTGTATCCCAATGTTTATAGAGAAATTCTGCTTCAAAAGGAAGCTCTACCGTGAGTGCGCTATCCCCTATTGTATCATTATACAATGTCATCAGTTTTAACGTGACTTGCTTCAATTTCATAAGGTTCGCTTCATATTGAAGATCCCGTCCCAGTGTTTGTTTGTTCCACAGCGTACAATGTAGTCTTGTGTTTCATCTATTTCTGTCTTCTTGGCTAGGTAAATGACTTTTTACATCCGAGCTTATGTTTGACTCCTGATCCAAGTTCAAACTATACCAGAAATGTCCATCTTCCTCATCTCCCCCCTCAGGAAATGGCAAGAGAGTGGCTGGATTAAGCACATAACACCTCTGTAAGGTGACATTATCTGGCAGGAGCAGTGAACATTGGAGACAGAGGTGTCTGGCTGCTGTCAGGTGTTTTGGTTGTGTCTGATTTATGATAACAGCAATGTCATGTGTAGCAAGAACTGTCAAGGGATACCCAAGGACTATGTCACTTGTCTTATCCAGTAAGGCATGAGCTGCAAATACTGCCCTAAGGCAAGAAGGGCCTCCTCTTGCTACAGCATCCAGATGACATGAGAAGTAGCCAATGGGGCGTTGTCTGTTTCCATGGGACTGTGTCAAGACTCCCATTTCATGTCCTTCCTTTTCTGATATAAACAGTTTGAAAGGTAGGTCATAGTTGGGTAGCCCTAATGCAGGAGCCTGTTTCAGAGCGTAGAAGTTATTCAGGGCTATCTGAGTCATCTGAAAGGGTTCAATCTTCAGAACATCATACAAGGGCTGCATCAGGAGAGAGGCTTCTGGGATCCATGCTCTGCAATAGGATATGAGACCTAGGAAAGCGTGGAGAGGTCTGTGTCCTTCTGGTACAGACATTTCTTCTATTGGTAATGTTACAATAGCTTGATCCTAGTTCCCTATCCCCTGAAATACTGCCATAGCAGGAGATAGTGACACAGGCTCAACACTGTCCTATGCTGTGCTTTGGCCCCCCTGCACCTCATTAGTGCCATCCCCCTGCTGCTTTGTCCTCAGCTTTCTAGGCATCTTACAATTCTTGCTGATGTGCCCAAACTTGTTACAATTGAAACACTGCAGTGTTTCAATCTTCTCCCCTTTATATCCTGGCTCCTCAGAGGTTACCATGAGAGCGGTAGTCTTTTTGGACGTTGATGATGTAGGGTGTGCATTTTCTACAGACTCCAGCCTTTTTGCAACAAGTAGCAGCGTATCCAATGGTAACACTCTATACTCTGGTCTGGAAGTCAATAGACCTTTCTTTATAGATTCATTTAGCCCTATTACAAAAGCCGTGCTTAGCATCTGTGTGTGTGTCTTATTGTGTGGGCTGAAGCCGAGGTCTGTGAACACCTGTGTAAGCCGTGAGTGAAACTTTTCTACTGATTCGTCTCTGTCTTGTTTAATATCCTGCAGACGAACAGCCTGGTCTGCCAATTTATCCTTGGCCCATTCTCTTAGCAGTTCACAGAATATTTCACCTGATTCATAGTCAGTTGTCTCACGTGGAAGATCATATGGGTCTATTGTCTTTTGCATTATGAGCCAGTATAAATCTCCTGCTCTAATTTCACACAAACTAACCAAGTCTCCCCAGGCTGCAGCATATGTCTTCTGTATTTGTGATATCTTTCTACAGTATAGAAAGGCATGGGCTGCTTTTCAGGGTCAGGTAGTGTGTTTATGAGGGAGGTGGCTTGTGTCGGTGTGAATGCAACATACATTAGACTCGCTCTACTCTTTCTGTTATGCCCTCTACGTTGGCTCGTTCCTGAGCCCAGGGTCTTACTCCTCCACTCCTTCGCACTCTCTCCTACTTTTATCTCATCCTCCCCATACACACTGTCATTTTCAGGACGGCCTGCGAGAGTAGGGACTAATGAGATATAATTTATGTCCGACTGTCTCTGAGAAAGGGGAGGAGTGGAAGTATCTGTCGCCGGTGCCCTTGTCTGTGGGGCGGCCCATGGTGACGTGTTATCTGGGAGTGGCGCGACTGGGAACATCGAGTATGGAGTATACATAGTTCCGTTAGCAGTCAATACAGGATAAAGGGGCATATTCACCAAGGGGGCGTTCGGTATGACAGGTGGACCTTCCTGAGTGGGCGCCGCTATCATTTTAATGGGAGGGTTCAGAGGTTGACAGGACCCCTCCTTAGATTGTGTGTGGGCGCCATTTTGGGGCTGTGGCTGGGTGGAATGTCTTTGTTCTGCAGAGGAAGTTTGTGTGATGTTGGGGTTACAGGGTGCTTGAATTACAGAGGGGACAACGGCTGGAAGTAGGGGACTGACAGTCTCACAAGGTGCATAGTATGCACACATTTTTTGTCCACGTACTTCCACTTCTTTCTCTGTCCACCCCTCTTTCTCAATCGCCTTAGCTACCCTGTACCATGCTTCTGCACTTGGTTATAAACCACAATCTTGTAACTGTCCTCTATTATTTCTCAATACTTTCCGCCACTCTTCTGCCCTCAGATGTCCTCCCACAATATTTGTGAATCCACACACTTTAAACATCTTCTTAGATTTATTTACCACGGCCTCTCCCCCTCTTTTCTTCACCACATCCCTAGCCAACATGCCCTCACTATTCAATTTAGTCTGTTTCTGCCCCATCTTCCTGTCCTAAGTATAGCACAAGCTGGTTTTAGGAGGCAGACAAGAGGAGGGAGAGCGAGAGGTAACGAGAGAGAGAAAAAGAGAAACAAACAGACCAGTTGTCTGAAATAGAATTTTGTCTGAAATGCTCGACTGCTGCGAAGGAAGAATAACTTTGCACGTCTTCCCTAAACTCAGACAATAGTTACCGCCCTCCGGGGGACCACTAGGGTGTAGTGTGTAACCACGCACTACTAGAAAAAGGCATAGCAGAGAGTGCAGTGTATAGCGACAAGTGATTTAGATAGACACAAGATCATGGAAAGAGAATAACATCACATTTCATTATTAAACATACATCGTAGCCGGCAATATCACAACATAACAGTATATGATACAGAAATGGTCTCAGAGTAACTTTCTAAAAAACATCCTAAAAATAACGTTGTGTTTACTTTTTCCTGTATAGTAAAGCTTAATGAAACATTGAATGTCTCCTATATCTTCCTTTTAATAAGGATTAGTATTGCCAAGAAGTAGTGGATACAGGGCATTGACTCCAGCAGAGGTAGTATAGTAGGTGCTGTTTGCCTTTAAGATGGGTGTAAAATTATAGTTGTTCGTTACACAACCAATTCTCAGAACAACAACATGAAAACATGAACAGAAACATGAAACATGACAGTTATTTCACTTACTGTACAAATTCATATGACCTTAAGCATTGGCATAGAAAGAATTCTCTTAACTAAGTAACGTCCTTAAAAGAGTTAACGAGATGGGAGGGGGAGGAATTTATTTTCGCTGTCTGTGCTCTGACCTTGGCGTCACACAGATGCAGCAAAATCAGCTTTTCAGCTTAAACAAGTACAGGGAGAGAAATTCTAAGCTACATTTCTCATTAAAAATATGCATCACAACCAGCAATAACAGACCATAGTAATATTTAAACAATTTCTGCAGAAAATGTCTGACTCTTAAGATATTTTAGTCCAGGGTCTCACACCGTTGTGTGCTAAAATTGACGCCTTCAGGGCTATCAGGGCACTAACGATCCGCCACTGAAGTCTGCATCCCACATACATGCTTTTACACCTTAGTGTGTGATAGACGTCTCTCTGGGTTTTCACGCTACCAGGGCACGAACATCATGACCCCCGAAAGATACTCGGCTATCCAACATGCATAGACCCTCCTTAGGAAAGGTATGTCAAATGACACTAATCCCCAAAGTACGTGTATGCACGTCTGTACGTACGGCTCCCCAGGGCTATAGTGCTATCCGGGCACTACCAATCCATCCCTGAAGTCTGCCGCACAAACACATGTATGTCCTGGACCACAATATCCAAGAAATCACAATCACACGACCCACACTCTCAACAGTCATACACAGGTGACAGATATCACTGGTACAGGATTCATAATGGACTTGAGGCAAGTTATTACCTGTACTTTGACACTTCCCCAAACAGCGGGTCTGGATGACGGGCTGAGTCCCAGGAACAGGTTTACGCGGTCAAGGTGCTAACTGTGTCCTTACTGTGTACCGGAGGTGATCAGGCTCCGCCCGTTCCTGCAGGCTCCGTCCGGATCCCTTGTGTCCGCTGCCGGCTCATTTAAACCTCAAGTCCCTGTCATCGGGCGCCAATTGATTTGGAGAAAACTAAAATAGTTCTCAGAGATATCTGTCCCTGGCCAAATTATCAATATACAGATAGTGTGCACACCTTAGAGAAATAATACACCAACACAGAGTTCTGGTATAAAGCTTTCTCTCGCCTACTGTTTATTGAATCAGCCGCCATATATAACATTTAAACAATCAGATACATGTTGCAACTAAGCAAAACATCAGGTTTATTCGGTAATTCATTGATTCTGTGATGTCTGCTTTTACAGAATCTCAGCAAGGCATTGGGTTAATGCATTATGGAGTCTCTAGGTGTCATCCCACAGTGGGATGAGTCTTTCTCTCATTGGTCAGAAGGTTAGGACAAAGGGAAGATGGCGTTCTCCTTCTTGTATCCAAGGTGTGGTGTTGTCATCGTCATCCTTAACAGACCGGAAGTAGTGCTGCCGACATCTTGTATGCGGAAGTGGCAAATCCTCCATCTTAGAGTCTCCAATAATTAACATTGTTAATAAGGTTACGTATTACTGAAAAGAGAAAATGTATGAGTAGGGCAAACATAAAATGCATTTTCTTGTAGATCCTGATCCATAACAGTACTAACACCCCAAAAAAAAAAAAAAGCCCAAACATATAAGCCTTTAAATAAAATATCAAAATACTATTACGACAATCCCCTGTAGTAAAAATTGCAAAGACTAATTTTTGCCCTCTACTATGCCTGTAAGTCAAAAGTACAAAAAAAAAAATTAACGAAACAAAAAAAATATACATTTACATTAACACTATACACCTACTAAATGTAGAAGAAGGTATAGTGTCATTTCCTTGAGTGTGCAATTCATGTAAGGCAAAAATTACAACCTACGACAGAAAGTAAGACCAAAAAAATAAAAAAACACTTATTTAACAATACAAAGAAAGTACCGCTACAATGAACTACAACCACATATAAACAAACTGTTGATAATAAAAAATGTAAAAAACAAACTTAACATCTCAAACTAAACTAATTATACATTATTTTCTTTTACAGATTAACATGGCTACGAACGAGAGCAAACAAGAAAAGACAAGATGTCAAACTAGAGAACGACAAGAGAGATGGGCAAACCAGGAGACACCAGAGGAGAAGGAAATTCGACGAGAAAAAGAAAGCAAAAGAATTGCAAGCAAAAGACTATCAGCTGCAAAAATTAAAGATACACCAAAAAAAGCTACCAAGCAAACAAAGGATTTAGAACCTGTTCCTCAAACATCAGATGACATTTTACCTGAAAAAATAAGAGATACCAAAAACAGCCACCCAAAAAACAAAGCATTTAGAACCTCTTCCTGAAACATTACATGACATTTTACCTAAACCAATAAAAGATATACCAAAAAAAAGCCACCAAAAAAACAAAGGATTTAGAACCTGTTGCTGAAACATCACATGACATTTCACCTGATGAATTTGAAAATTAAACTGATATATGCTTTGCAAAATTTGCCTTTCCTCAAGTCTTTAGCAGTAGAGGTTCATAATTGTGGGGACAATTCTTACCTCCTGTACACTCTCACATCACTTCCTATCTCTTCTGGAGTCTCACAAAGCCTACCTCCTCTGCACTCTTACTTCATTATGTCTACCTCCTCTGCCATCTCATGTCACTATGACTATCTCCTCTGCAGTCTCATGTCACTATGACTATCTCCTCTGCAGTCTCCGATCACTATGACTATCTCCTCTGCACTCTTATGTCACTATGAGTATCTCCTCTGCACTCTCCCATCACTATGACTATCTCCTCTGCAGTCTCGCGTCACTATGAGTATCTCCTCTGCACTCTCCCATCACTATGACTATCTCCTCTGCAGTCTCCGATCACTATGACTATCTCCTCTGCACTCTTATGTCACTATGAGTATCTCCTCTGCACTCTCACATCACTATGACTATCTCTTCTGCCGTCTCATGTCACTGATACACGGAGGCTCTGAGGTCAGCACTGGTCACTCACTAGTTAATGTACAGATATAACATGGTGATGTCATAGGGATTGTGATGTCACCAACATTCTACTGACTACACGCCCACTATCACAGGGGCTGCAGCCGCCATTAGCTGGTCTCCTTCAGAAATTAGTAACCAGTACTGATACTTTATTGGGTCAAGACTGGATTCCTGAGGGGAGACTGGATCTGACAAAGTGCTGGAGGTGAGTGATGGGTTATAGGTTTTATAGATATATAACTATAGTGTGTGTGTGGTGTGCCGATATATATATATATATATATATATATATATATATCATCCTTACATACACACATCCCCCATATACTATATATGGATAAATATACACACCTGAGCCACACACTACACATGGATATATATACACACCTGGGCACATACTACACATGGATATATATACACACCTAAGCCACACACTACACAAGGATATATATATACACACCTGGGCACACACTACACATGGATATATATACACACCTGAGCCACACACTACACATATATTTATACACACCTGTGCCACACACTACACATAGATATATATACACACCTGGGTCACACACTGCATATGGATATATATATACACACCTGAGCCACACACTACACATGGCTATATATACATACCTGTGCCACACACTACACATGGGTATATATACACACCTGGGCACACACTACACATGGATATTTATACACACCTGGGTCACACACTACACAGGGATATATATACACACCTGAGCCACACACTGCACATGGGTATATATACACACCTGGGCCTCACACTGCACTTGGATATTTATACACACCTGGGTCACACACTACACATGGATATATATATACACACCTGAACCACACACTACACATGGATATATATACACACCTGAGCCACACACTACACATGGATATATATATATATACACACCTGAGCCACACACTCCACATGGATATATATACACACCTGGGCCACACACTGCACATGTATATATATACACACCTGGGAATATACTACACATGGATATATATACACACCTAAGCCACACACTGCACATGGATATATATATACACACCTCAGCCAAACACTACACATGGATATATAAACACACCTGAGCCACAGACTACACATGTATATATATATACACACACCTGAGCCACACACTACACATGGATATATATACACACCTGAGCCACACACTGCACATGGATATATATACACACCTGGGCCACACACTACACATGGGTATATATACACACCTGCGACACACACTACACATAGATATATATATACACACCTCAGCCACACACTACACATGGATATATATATACACACCTGAGCCACACACTCCACATGGATATATATATACACCTGGGCCACACACAACACATGGATATATATACACACCTGGGCTACACACTACACATGGATACATATACACACCTGAGCCACACACTCCCCATGGATATATATACACACCTGAGCCACACACTACACATGGATATATATACACACCAGGGCCACAAACTACACATGGATATATATACACACCTGGGCTACACACTACACATGGATATATATACACACCTGGGCCACACACTACACATGGATATATATACACACCTGAGCCACACACTCCACATGGATATATATACACACCTGAGCCACACACTACACATGGATATATATATACACCTGGGCCACACACTAAACATGGATATATATACACACCTGGGCACAGACTACACATGGATATATATACACACCTGGGCCACATACTACACATGGATATATATACACACCTGGGCCACACACTAAACATGGATATATATACACACCTGAGCCGCACACTGCACATGGATATATATACACACCAGGGCCACACACTACACATGGATATATATACACACCTGAGCCACACACTACACATATATATATACACACACCTGTGCCACAAACTACACATGGATATATATACACACCTGGGTCACACACTGCATATGGATATATATATACACACCTGAGCCACACACTACACATGGATATATATACATACCTGTGCCACACACTACACATGGGTATATATATACACACCTGGGCACACACTACACATGGATATTTATACACACCTGGGTCACACACTACACATGGATATATATACACACCTGGGCCTCACACTGCACTTGGATATTTATACACACCTGGGTCACACACTACACATGGATATATATATACACACCTGAACCACACACTACACATGGATATATATATACACACCTGAGCCACACACTACACATGGATATATATATATATACACACCTGAGCCACACACTCCACATGGATATATATACACACCTGGGCCACACACTGCACATGTATATATATACACACCTGGGAATATACTACACATGGATATATATACACACCTAAGCTACACACTGCACATGGATATATATATACACACCTCAGCCAAACACTACACATGGATATATAAACACACCTGAGCCACAGACTACACATGTATATATATATACACACACCTGAGCCACACACTACACATGGATATATATACACACCTGAGCCACACACTGCACATGGATATATATACACACCTGAGCCACACACTACACATGGATATATATACACACCTGGGCCACACACTACACATGGGTATATATACACACCTGCGACACACACTACACATAGATATATATATATACACACCTCAGCCACACACTACACATGGATATATATACACACTTGAGCCACACACTCCACATGGATATATATATATACACCTGGGCCACACACAACACATGGATATATATACACACCTGGGCTACACACTACACATGGATATATATACACACCTGAGCCACACACTCCCCATGGATATATATACACACCTGAGCCACACACTACACATGGATATATATACACACCAGGGCCACAAACTACACATGGATATATATATACACACCTGGGCTACACACTACACATGGATATATATACACACCTGGGCCTCACACTACACATGGATATATATACACACCTGAGCCACACACTCCACATGGATATATATATACACACCTGAGCCACACACTACACATGGATATATATACACACCTGGGCCACACACTACACATGGATATATATACACACCTGAGCCACACACTGCACATGGATATATATACACACACAACACATGGATATATATATACACCTGAGGCACACACTACACATGGGTATATATACACACCTCCCCCATACACTATTTATGGATAAATACACACACCTGGGCCACACACTGCACATGTATATATATACACACCTGGGAATATACTACACATGGATATATATACACACCTGAGCCACACTCTACACATGGATATATATACACACCTGAGCCACACACTACACATGGATATATATACACACCTGGGCCACACACTACACATGGGTATATATACACACCTGCAACACACACTACACATATATATATATATATACACACCTCAGACACACACTACACATGTATATATATACACACCTCCCACACACACTACACGAGGGCCGCGAGCAAGGGCCTCAGTTGCTGGGATGGAGCGCCGAAGTGGCTCGATCCCAGCAACTGAGGCCCTTCCCCGCAGCATACGGGCAGTTGCTCATGCTTGCGTAGCGAGGGCTGCGGGCAAGGGCCTCAGTTGCTGGGATGGAGCTCCGAAGGCGCCGAAGGCGCCGAAGGCGCCAAAGGCCCTTGCCCGCAGCCCTCGCGTAGCGAGGGCTGCGTGCAAGGGCCTCAGTTGCTGGAATGGAGCAGCCACCTCCTCCCCACAATGCCCCTTTGCAGGGCCGCCCAGTCCCCAGTTCTGGTTCCGGAGGGGGAGCCAGACGCCGCCACTGCCACTAGCCGAACCATCCCGGAGCCCGGCAATCCCGCGGGAATGTGGTGAGAGCGCGGGTAGTGGGGGAGGTTCAGGCCGCGCACGGAGCTCCGAGCTCTGATCAGTGCGGCTACCTTGGGGAGGCGGGGCTAGGCCGGCCTGGGGAACAGGAAACACCGGGGATCCGCGGACTGGAGCAGGCCTCAGAGCTGGAGGAGCCGGGCCTGGGTAGCTGACTGTGAGTGACAGGGAGATAATGTGGTCTGAGGAAGATTTGGAATCACTGAGAGCTGCGTCCCTCGCATAGAGAGGGCTGCGGGCAAGAGCCTCAGTTGCTGGGAAGGCGCCATATAAACTAATTGTCTTACTTATACACTGATCATTAACACCATGTGTATATATATAATGTGTGTGTATATTGTGTGTGTGTGTGTATATATTGTGTGTGTGTGTGTATTGTGTGTGTGTGTATTGTATTGTGTGTGTCTATTGTGTGTGTGTGTGTGTATATATAATGTGTGTGTATATTGTGTGCGTGTGTGTATATTGTGTGTCTATATTGTGTGTGTGTGTATTGTGTGTGTGTGTATATATTGTGTGTGTGTATGTATAATGTGTGTGTATACTGTGTGTGTGTGTGTGTGTATATATATATATATAATGTGTGTGTATATTGTGTGTGTGTATTGTGTGTGTATATATAATGTGTGTGTATATTGTGTGTGTATGTATATTGTGTGTGTATATATAATGTGTGTGTGTATTGTGTGTGTATATTGTGTGTGTGTGTGTATATATAATGTGTGTGTATATTGTGTGTATGTGTATATAATGTGTGTGTGTGTGTATATATTTAATGTGTGTGTATATAATGTGTGTGTGTGTATCACATATATAGTTGTGAGC
Organism: Discoglossus pictus; assembly: GCA_027410445.1. Lineage (NCBI taxonomy): Eukaryota > Metazoa > Chordata > Amphibia > Anura > Alytidae > Discoglossus > Discoglossus pictus. The sequence goes on along the minus strand of JAPZIH010000238.1, from coordinate 891,705 downwards.
ATGCGAGCCCGCTCGAGCCATTGCTCACGCTTGCGGGCTCCTTGCCAGCAACTGCGGCCCTCGCAAACTTTACGTCGCAACGCAAACAACATACGAGACACGTTAACACACATTACGGACTCGCAAAAATATTCCGCAACCCGCGGACATGAAAAAATGAAAAACACAATAAATACACACAACACATACATAAAAAGCTTACCTACAGCAACACAAAGCATCCAGGACCCCCAAAAATGAAGTTACACCTTCATTTAACTCATAATAAAAGAGTTTAGACACTAAAAAATTCTCTAAACGAAAATGGCCACCGCACAAAACGAAAACAAGGCTACAGCACTCTAAACACTCAAAACACCACAAGAAACACGCAAAACACCACAAAACACCTACGGATATTCCGCTACAGACACATACCACACATTATCCGCCATTTTAGAACAATGCGGAAGTACACAACTACGCTAGCGTTTTGTCTCGCACACGCACACTATTACACTGCACATGTTCATCACGCTTACACAGCAGCTCCACACCACTAATGTTGCAGCAACATCAAAACAGATTGCCAGCTCTTCAGCACAATGCTTCAAAATAGGTAAAGTATATTACTATATTAATCTATTAGTTATGTTATTATTATACACCAAACAGCATTAGCTCACTTACAATTGCATTGCCGTCATTTTTTGATGGGCAATTCACTAGTATACAGGGAGTGCAGAATTATTAGGCAAATGAGTATTTTGACCACATCATCCTCTTTATGCATGCTGTCTTACTCCAAGCTGTATAGGCTCGAAAGCCTACTACCAATTAAGCATATTAGGTGATGTGCATCTCTGTAATGAGAAGGGGTGTGGTCTAATGACATCAACACCCTATATCAGGTGTGCATAATTATTAGGCAACTTCCTTTCCTTTGGCAAAATGGGTCAAAAGAAGGACTTGACAGGCTCAGAAAAGTCAAAAATAGTGAGATATCTTGCAGAGGGATGCAGCACTCTTAAAATTTCAAAGCTTCTGAAGCGTGATCATCGAACAATCAAGCGTTTCATTCAAAATAGTCAACAGGGTCGCAAGAAGCGTGTGGAAAAACCAAGGCGCAAAATAACTGCCCATGAACTGAGAAAAGTCAAGCGTGCAGCTGCCACGATGCCACTTGCCACCAGTTTGGCCATATTTCAGAGCTGCAACATCACTGGAGTGCCCAAAAGCACAAGGTGTGCAATACTCAGAGACATGGCCAAGGTAAAAAAGGCTGAAAGACGACCACCATTGAACAAGACACACAAGCTGAAACGTCAAGACTGGGCCAAGAAATATCTCAAGACTGATTTTTCTAAGGTTTTATGGACTGATGAAATGAGAGTGAGTCTTGATGGGCCAGATGGATGGGCCTGTGGCTGGATTGGTAAAGGGCAGAGAGCTCCAGTCCGACTCAGACGCCAGCAAGGTGGAGGTGGAGTACTGGTTTGGGCTGGTATCATCAAAGATGAGCTTGTGGGGCCTTTTCAGGTTGAGGATGGAGTCAAGCTCAACTCCCAGTCCTACTGCCAGTTCCTGGAAGACACCTTCTTCAAGCAGTGGTACAGGAAGAAGTCTGCATCCTTCAAGAAAAACATGATTTTCATGCAGGACAATGCTCCATCACACACGTCCAAGTACTCCACAGCGTGGCTGGCAAGAAAGGGTATAAAAGAAGAAAATCTAATGACATGGCCTCCTTGTTCACCTGATCTGAACCCCATTGAGAACCTGTGGTCCATCATCAAATGTGAGATTTACAAGGAGGGAAAACAGTACACCTCTCTGAACAGTGTCTGGGAGGCTGTGGTTGCTGCTGCACGCAATGTTGATGGTGAACAGATCAAAACACTGACAGAATCCATGGATGGCAGGCTTTTGAGTGTCCTTGCAAAGAAAGATGGCTATATTGGTCACTGATTTGTTTTTGTTTTGTTTTTGAATGTCAGAAATGTATATTTGTGAATGTTGAGATGTTATATTGGTTTCACTGGTAAAAATAAATAATTGAAATGGGTATATATTTGTTTTTTGTTAAGTTGCCTAATAATTATGCACAGTAATAGTCACCTGCACACACAGATATCCCCCTAAAATAGCTAAAACTAAAAACAAACTAAAAACTACTTCCAAAAATATTCAGCTTTGATATTAATTAGTTTTTTGGGTTCATTGAGAACATGGTTGTTGTTCAATAATAAAATTAATCCTCAAAAATACAACTTGCCTAATAATTCTGCACTCCCTGTATATATATATTTGTGGTCGGGTGCCTCTCTTGTGGTGAAGATGTTGCTTATGATTTGGGTAAAGCCAGGTATATATTTAACCCTAGGCTGTTTAAAGGGTCATGTAGGGAAAAGGTTTTTCCTTGGACATGGGCAAGGCTCATGTTTCCCTCGAGGTCTAAGGCAAGATGGGGTAGTGACTATGTCATGGGAGGTGGTAGCGTCTAGGTCATGTGACAGGCGGTATGAAGAGCATCTATGGTCATAATGATGTGAGAAAGTGACTTGGGATGTAAGATTGTAATGGGATGTGACCATGTGAGGATGGAGAGTCTATGGTGAGAATCAGTCTAGGGGGTGATCGGGCGCAATAGGATATTTGTGTTCCTATTTATATGTCTAAATATAAGTAAAAAAAATGTTTCCTGTTCAGAATTCATAGAAATACAGATATTGCACTGCACTCTGGGAAACTGGGCAGGAACATGCAAATCAGTTCACAATGCATTTACCATTTTTAATCTAAATACTAGTTTATACATGACTCCCCCAAAATCAAATGCACACAATATCAACCAGCAGTAACTGTCTGTGGGTAGGTCTCCTAACTTTTGTACAATCCATTCTATACTATGCAATGAGCATATACCTATAAGGAGCCATGTATACAGTGGTATTTGCATCCCCCCATGTCTTCTGATCAGCATCTGATCATCTCACTGCAAATAATATAATCTGTTTAAGAACCAGCTTTATCTTTGGTGTTAGGAGTGAGGGATTTACTATCTAATATAAGTGAGGGATTTACTATCTAATGTAAGTGAGGGATTTACTAACTAATATGAGTGAGGGATTTACTATCTAATATAAGTGAGGGATTTACTATCTAATGTAAGTGAGGGATTTACTAACTAATATGAGTGAGGGATTTACTATCTAATATGAGTGAGGGGTTTAATATATAATATAAGTGAGGGATTTACTATCTAATATAAGTGAGGGATTTACTATCTAATATGAGTGAGGGGTTTACTAACTAATATAAGTGAGGGATTTACTATCTAATATGAGTGAGGGATTTACTATCTAATATAAGTGAAGGATTTACTATCTAATGTAAGTGAGGGATTTACTAACTAATATGAGTGAGGGATTTACTATCTAATATAAGTGAGGGATTTACTATCTAATGTAAGTGAGGGATTTACTAACTAATATGAGTGAGGGATTTACTATCTAATATGAGTGAGGGATTTACTATCTAATATGAGTGAGGGGTTTAATATATAATATAAGTGAGGGATTTACTATCTAATATAAGTGAGGGATTTACTATCTAATATGAGTGAGGGGTTTACTAACTAATATAAGTGAGGGATTTACTATCTAATATAAGTGAGGGATTTACTATCTAATATAAGTGAGGGGTTTACTATCTAATATGAGTGAGGGGTTTACTAACTAATATAAGTGAGGGATTTACTATCTAATATGAGTGAGGGATTTACTATCTAATATGAGTGAGGGATTTACTAACTAATATAAGTGAGGGATTTACTATCTAATGTAAGTGAGGGATTTACTAACTAATATGAGTGAGGGATTTACTATCTAATATGAGTGAGGGATTTACTATCTAATATGAGTGAGGGGTTTAATATATAATATAAGTGAGGGATTTACTATCTAATATAAGTGAGGGATTTACTATCTAATATGAGTGAGGGGTTTACTAACTAATATAAGTGAGGGATTTACTATCTAATATAAGTGAGGGATTTACTATCTAATATAAGTGAGGGGTTTACTATCTAATATGAGTGAGGGGTTTACTAACTAATATAAGTGAGGGATTTACTATCTAATATGAGTGAGGGATTTACTATCTAATATGAGTGAGGGATTTACTAACTAATATAAGTGATGGATTTATTATCTAATATAAGTGGGGGATTTACTATCTTCTTGGTCCTAGTGCCAAGTAATCCCTGATAGTGACCGTCTTACAACAATGGCAAGGACCTTTCTTACATCCTCCCAGTCCCTCCCACCAGCTCGGTCGCTTTTACCCCCTTATATGCTGATTCCACCATCTGTCCTCACTCCATGATGTGATCTCATATGACTTGGACATGACTGAACAACCAAACAACAACATAAAGGCTTTAGCATCTGTTTTAGTTTGTTTTCTTCTAGTTTTCTATTCTACAGGGGGGATCAGCCATGTTTGGGGTGACAACCCAGCCCCATGACATGATGAGATTCAGGACTGTACATGTTTTATTTTGAATCCTCATTAAAGAAGCTGTTACTCCTTTATTTATAGTTATAAATCCATTATTATGGAATAAATATGGTGTCCCTACACATGGTGTGAATTGGTATAACATGTTTTTCTTAAAGTATTATTTTTTATGAATAATATTATTATATTTAATTAAATCATTTGGGAAGTTGAGTAGTAAAGACATGGCCCTTGGCGCACTAAACCCCGCACCATCTGCACACCTACAGCTTACTTCTTGTTGTTTGCCAGGGAAGGGAATCCGGTGAAGTCGAGGACGTAAGAGAAGAATATCAAGGAGTCCTGGTAGGGGGTACAAGGGGGGGTGGGCGTGACAAACTGAGGGGGCCCTGGGTGGTGGGGGGATATGGGTCCACTACACTAAATATATTACCTTATAGTGTATAACAGTGTAAATTTGCTGTCCCCTCAAAATAACTCAACACAGCCATTAATGTCTAAATCGTTTGCAAAAAAAGTGAGTACACCCCTAAGTGGAAATGTCCAAATTGGACCCAAAGTGTCAATATTTTTTGTGGTCACCATTATTTTCCAGCACTGCCTTAACCCTCATGTGTATGGAGTTCACCAGAGGTTGCCACTGGAGTCCTCTTCCACTCCTCCATGATGACATCACAGAGCTGGTGGATGCTAGAGACCTTGCGCTCCCCCACCTTCCGTTTGAGGATGCCCCACAGATGCTCAATAGGGTGTAAGTCTGGAGACATGCTTGGCCAGTCCATCACCTTTACCTTCAGCTTCTTCTCTGCAAGGCAGTGATCGTCTTGGAGGTGTGTTTGGGGTCGTTATCATGTTGGAAAACTGCCCTGCGGCCCAGTCTCTGAAGGGAGGGGATCATGCTCTGCTTCAGTATGTCACAGTACATTTTGGCATTCATGGTTCCCTCAATGAACTGTAGCTCCCCAGTGCCAGCAGCACTCATGCAGGCACAGTCCAAACATATAGACACATATGTTTATATGTGTATATATGAATTCTATAACATGTTGTGTTGATTCCCCCTATATGCATTTACCTGATGTATATTATTTATCTGGTTATTTTGTGATTATCCTGACTTGATTTTTATCATGTAATTTTTATTGGTAACTTGTACTAGTTTGGTATCACATATTATAATTGTCTAACTACGATTCGTCGTCACGCTGCGTTGCGTAGAGCGTACGACTTAGCGATGAGCGCCGCAGGTGCTCATCGCTGGGCTCGCCTCGCGCAGCAAGGCGAGCCGTTAAACCGTAGTGTTGCGTAGTGCGTACGACTTTGCGATGAGCGCCGCAGGCGCTCATTGCCCGGCGAGCCTTGCGCAGCGAGGCGAGCCGTTAAATCGTAGCACTTTGGCAATGAGCACCGCAGGCCGTTATGTTAAACCGTACCACTTTGGCAATGAGCGCCGCAGGCGAGCCTCGCGTAGCGAGGCGAGCCGTTAAACCGTAGCACTTAGAAAAAAAATACGACATGAAAAAAATTACGAGATAAGAGGCGGAACCAAAACAATAAAAAAAACACTAAATACACAGTAAAAAATAAAATAAAGGTCACTTACAGCATGGGGAACCAGGCAGGACGTCTGGAAGTGAGTTGGAACTCCAATTTACATTAATTTAGCCGAGTTACACAGATCGAAAATCAGCTAAGCGAGAAAAAAATGGCCGCCGAAAAAAATGAAAACGAGGCTATACTACTACGAACTGCGTAAAACACAGCCACAGACTTATGTGTTCGAAAAACAACGAGATAAAGGATGCGCTTTAACCGCACAATGAGTAAAAAGACAGTAGCGAATACATTTTACGAAACGATATTACCGATTTACGCATTAACACAAATTACCCGCCTTTGTCTCTCGCCACATAGTATTTCCCGCCTAAAACCACGCATTTGGCTCGCGCAACAGCGGATTTCCCGCCTAAAACAATGCATTTGTCTCGAGCACAAAGCCTATATATAGGGAACACTTGACACATAACTGACACTTTCTCCTCAGGTGATGACAGTCTGACTGGACGTTTTCTGATGCCGGGAAATCTCAAGAGATTGTTAGCTCTTCAGTATACTGCTTCAGCATTATTACATTAAAAAAGGTAAATATATATAATTTATAATTATTAATTAATAAATTGGTACTTACTTAATAAATAAAAAATAAGAAATGTAATTAATAGAAAAATAATATTGTGCTTACCTGTGTGAAACAATTGTTAATAACATTCATAATGTACATTAATTAATTAATTAATCATTAATATCAAAATTAGTTAATATTTAAGAATGTGAATACAAAAGCAACACATTGATTCATTAATTATTAATGTACATTAATTTAAGAATTATTTTGGTATATATCGTGATTACCTGTGGGAAAGAATTGTAAATAACATTCATAATGTATTATTACTAATCATTAAGATCAAAAAAGGTTAACGTTTAAGAATGTGCATAAAAAAAGGAACACGTTGATTAATTAATTATTAAAGTATGTACATTATTTAAATAATTCAGTTCTTATACATTTTGTATAAAATAAACCATAATTGATTATCATTTCATTAGTAATGTACATTATTTTAAGAATTCAGTTGTAACATACTCATTTTAAAATACCACTAAAAAAATAAATAAAGGGAAGAGACTCATGCTTATGTCTTGACATTATATTTAGTCAGACATTAATTTAAGATTAATACAGATTAATTTATTCTTATTTAAAGACTAACAGTAATTTTGAGTGTATGTTTATAATCTCTGCTTTCATATGTGTGTTCATGCTGATTGATTGATATATTTATTTCATGTTTTTAATCTATGCAAAAATAGGTATGTTAAGCCTCATTGATTAATACAGATGAAGTAACATATTATACATTAATTGGACTATTTTGTATAATTGCAGTGAACTGTAGCTGAATGACCAGAGATAGTGACGTTTGCACACATTGAACATCATAAGGATAATTTGGACAGGTACATAATTTTAATTATATTACTACAGCAAGATATTAAAAAAAATGATTTTAGGTTTTTAATGTAGCCAAATATATGTCTGTTGATGTTCATTTAATGATATCGATGAAGCAAAAGTTTAAAAATATTATCTATTTGATTTTACAGTTTATTTGGATCTGCAAGGGAATCAACACACAGCGTGACGTTTGCAGCCTTTGAACAACATCAACATCATCCTCACAGGTATAAAATTTAATTTTGTAGTGATGCATAGAAAAAGGCTATATATTATATATTTGGTGAAAATTGAAATTTGTTGAAAATGGAGAGTACTTATTGAGTCATTAATGTATGATATTTAGTCAAAACTTGAAAAAAGGTTAAAAGACAATACTAATTAATAATAATATTTAAAGAAAAAAAGAAGCTTACAACACTTGCAAAAAAAATAAATTGATGGTATGCTGTGAATTCAATCAAGAAGGAATGGAATTGAAGGATTAATAATATAAAGATAGATATGTGCAGCTATTTCAGATTTCATATATGTCAATAAAATACTTTGAAAAATGGTTTCATTTCTTTCAGTCTAAAGTGCAACAATTGAAAATGTTTTATTACTTTATTCATCTAATTTAATCGAACAGTACAAAAAGGAAAAAAAATGTATACAAAACAAAGAACAAACAATATTTACATCTCTATTTACAATTACAGATTAAATTGGCAGAGAATGGAGAAGACAAAATTGAACACAAAAGAAGATTGGCAAGAGAAAGGAAGCAAAGGTGGAGAGATGCTCAGAAACCGGAAACTTCACAACGATTGCGAGAAGAAGATCGACAGAGACTTTTAAATAAAAGAAAGATGACTAAGAAAGCCGCAAGTGAGTGTGTTGGGGCTTCCAAGAAACGTAAAAGTAAACAAAAACATCTCTGTGAACCATTGTCCAATGATTCTAATTTGCAGAATGATTTAAATGTAGACACACAAGAAAAAAATGTACATATAGAAAGTGGGTCTGATATCTATGTTGAAGAATTGCATGACAATGTTTTTAATACTGCAGTAGAAGTAGATACTCATTATTGTGGGTTACTTAATGTGGTTTGTCAATTTTGTGAGGCCTATCATTTTATAAAGGAAAGACCTACTGACGGAAATTCCATTAGTTTCTGTCAGAAAGGAAAGGTGAAACTTCCACTAAGACACCCATTTCCATATTATTTAGAATGCATTATGAGTGATCCAACATTTCCAAATTATAATAATTTCAAACAAAACATAAGGTCTTATAACAGTGCAATTTAATTTGCTTCAATGGGTGCAACATTAGCAGAAAATGTACCAGGACATGGTCCTTACTGTTTCAGAGTTCAAGGTCAAATATACCACCGAACTTCACATTTACACCCACAAGAAGGACAGCAAAGGAAATTTGCACAGTTATATGTCTTAGATACGATGGAAGCTGTGGAACAAAGAATGACACTTCCAGAAAATAGACAGTGTTTGCGCATAGTCTTTGAACAGCTGGAAAAAAATATGCAAAAAAACCCATATAGTCAAGCATACAAACAATTAGCACAGCTTGAAAAAAAACAACAGGAACATGCTGAAAGACATCAATTGCCTACACCAAGAGTAAATATGGTGTTAAAAAGAGATCGCAACGCTGATCAAAGAAGATATAATTTACCTACTGTAAGTGAGGTTGCCATGGTGTTTAAAAATGAAGATGGTGAACCACCTTTTCAGTGGGATATTAGAATATATCCACGCAATGAAGAACAACCATTTATCAACATCAATATATTAAGCTGTAATTTAGATCCAATGACATATCCCATTTTCTTTCCAAATGGGAAACCTGGATGGGAACCAAAATTAAAATTGGAAAGTTATCCCAATACTAAACTTCGTATTAGATCTAATATTTCCATGCTGGAATATAAAGTGGCACAAACTGCTATCCGTGATTGTTTTAATCCAATTTTACATGGAGGAAAACTCACTCAACAATGGATTATTGATTCATATTTACAAGTTGAAGCCAATAATCTAAATTTCATTAAATATCAACAAAATAAATTACGAGTAGAACAGTATTGTGGATTAATGGATTATGTGGCAGATTTAGCTTCCAACAGAGACATTCCAGCTGGAAGAGCAATTATTTTGCCATCCTCTTTCCAAGGATCTCCTCGCAATATGTGAGAAAGGTATAATGATGCCATGGCTATTGTTACAAAATTTGGATAACCAGATTTATTTATTACATTCACGTGTAATCCACAATGGCCAGAGATCAAGGAAAATTTGAATCTGGGACAAACTACTTCTGATCGACCAGATTTAGTGGCAAGAGTATTCAAAATCAAACTCAATTCATTAATACATGATATCACAAAAGCACACTTATTTAGACAATGTATGGCTTTTGTTTACACCATTGAATTTCAAAAAAGAGGACTGCCACATGCTCACATACTTTTAATACTGCAGGAAAAAGACAAGTTGAACACTGCAGAGAGAGTGGATTCAGTAATTTCTGCACAATTGCCAGACCAAGAAAAATATACAAAACTTTGGGAGATTGTTACACATAGAATGATTCATGGCCCATGTGGAGAGATGAATCCTAATTCACCATGTATGGAAAAAAAAAATTTACGAAAGAATTTCCAAAACAATTTCAAATGCAAACTTATGCAAATTGTGATGGATATCCTTTGTATAAAAGAACACAAGGACAAACAGCTATTATCCGTGGCCAAAAGGTTGATAATAGATTTGTCGTTCCATACAATCCACATTTGCTCATCAAGTACAATGCACACATCAATGGGGAAGCTTGCACTTCGATTAAATCAATTAAGTATGTGTATAAATATATATACAAAGGATCTGATGCAGCTACTGTTGTTGTACAAGGTGCTGCAAATGAAAACAAAAATCCAATTTTACATGATGAATTATCAAATTATTTAGATGCTCGGTATGTGAGTGCTCCTGAAGCAATGTGGCGCCTTTTGAAATTTGAGATGCATGATCGGTCACATGCTATCTATCGTTTAGCTGTACATTTGCCTCAAAGTCAGTTGGTTTGCTTTACTGCAGGAAATGAAAGAACTGCATTATATCAAAGTAAAGACAGAGATACCACACTTACTGCATGGTTTAAATTAAACTGTCAGGATACGCAGGCAAGACAATTTTTATACATAGAGATACCATATCACTATGTATTTGTAAATGGTCTATGGCGACAACAAAGAAGAGATGCACATAAAATTATACCACGCATTTATACCGTCAGTCCAAGGGACATTGAACGTTTCAGCTTAAGATTACTTCTGCTACATGTTCCCGGTGCACAGAGTTTTGAGCATTTACGTACAGTGAATGACATAGTTTATGATACATTCCTATTAGCTGCAAGACATCAAAATTTCATAGCTGATGATACAGAATGGAAGAGGTGTCTGGAAGAAGCAACACTATGTCAAATGCCTAAGCAAATGAGACAACAATTTGGATTCATTTGTATATTTTGCAATGTACCTGATGCTTTCACTTTGTGGGAAACATTTAAATTAAACATGTCAGAAGATTTCTTGAAACGTTACAGAGAACCAATAGCTCTGTTAAAAACATCGATGGAAATACAAGAAATATTGTTGGGTCATGGATTAAATTGTGTAAGTTTTAATTTACCAGATCCAGGACTTATAGATGACATCAATTTTGATGATTATGACACTGAGCTTCAAAAACAAAAAACCCAAGAAAAACTGGCAACTTTAAATACTTTACAGTTAGAAGCATTTTTTATGCCATCACAAATGCTACAGATGATGAAATGGTCAAAGACCGGTATTTCTATCTAGATGGCCCAGGTGGATCAGGAAAAACTTATCTGTACAATTTTTTGATGAGTTATATTCGATCACAGGGTCAGATAGCTATGCCATTTGCAACATCTGGAATTGCTGCACTTTTGTTAGATGGTGGGAGAACTGTGCATAGTGGATTTAAGCTGCCAGTTCCCATTTTGGAAACATCAGTGTCAGATATTCGATTTAATTCCTTACAAGCAAAAAAAAATAAACTAACTAAACTAATTATCATAGACGAGGCAACAATGATGTCCTGTCATACATTGCAATGTATTGACAGATTTTTAAAAGAAGTGATGGATAATAAGTTGCCATTTGGTGGAAAGGTGATGCTGTTAGGAGGAGATTTTAGGCAAACATTACCTGTTGTGCCACACGGAAATAGAACAGAGATCATTGAAACATGTATCAAGACCAGTAAACTGTGGCAAATATTTACACATCTCAAATTAGAATTAAATATGAGATCTGAAGGCCAAAATGAATTCAATGACTGGCTCATTAAAATCGGAGAAGGAAAACATCCAGAAATACAGCATTTACCAAATTATACCATTGAAATTCCATCAGAAATGGTTTGCAATGAATCACTCATATCAGCCATATTTCTAAACACTCCTAATAATGAGGATTACTCAGACATTGCAAACAAAGTGATATTAACATCAAAAAATATCGATGCCTTGAATGTAAATAACGAAATTTTAAAATACATCAATGCACCACAAAAGAATTATTACAGTGCAGATTCTATTCTGTCAGATGATAAAGACAGTGAATCGAATTTTAGTATCAAATTTATTAATTCGTTAACACCATCTGGAATTCCCCCACATATTTTACAATTGAAAAAAGGCGCAATTGTCATGCTATTGCGAAATATGAATCCAAAAAAAGGACTTTGTAATGGGACCAGATTAATTGTGCATGAGTTAAAAGATCATTTTATACATGCAGAAATTATAACTGGTACCCATAAAGGTGAACAAGTTTTTATACCAAGAATTGATTTAGCTCCAGGTGAGAGTGGTTTGCCTTTTGCCCTTCAAAGGAGACAATTTCCAGTTATCATGGCATTTGCCATGACCATCAATAAATCCCAAGGACAAACTTTTAAGTCGGTTGGGATTTTTTTAAAGGAACCAGTTTTTTCACATGGACAACTCTATGTGTCTTTTTCAAGGTGCACTAATCCAAAAGAAATTAAAGTGCATGTTGAAGAAAACGAAACTCAAGGTCATTTATTGGATGATAGATGTGTTCACACCAAAAACATTGTCTACTATGAGGTGTTGGAAAGATAGAGGACAATGGTTTAATTTTAATGACAACATTTTATGGTACTCAATATGATTGCACAAAAACAATATTTCAAGTAAAACAGATAAACAATGGACAAAAAAACATACAGAACAGTGGTTTGACCTCGATGACAAAATTAAAGTACTCTGGGACTCTTTAAAAAGGGGACCACTATTTAACTTATGAAAATCTATGTGATATTTGCAGAATGGACAAACTGAAAAAAAAGAAATATAACAACAAAAACAACAGTAAAATATCCGTAAACAGATTGGAATGGGTTCAAAGTTTCATATTAACATGATTGGCCCCACAAAACAATTAACTGAATTTTGGAGGATTTACAAGAGTTTAATGTTATTGTTTGATGTTACAATTTCAGATGTTAAATATGTGTTTTTTGAATTTTTTTAAAAGTTGGTTAAATATATATGTGGTATAGTCAAACATGTACTGTTAGTATAAAGTTGAAGCATTTCATAATAATTGGAAATGTATTATTTAAAGACAAAGTATTGATTCAGGGAGAAATCCGATCACCAGTTAATGGGGTCAGGAAGGAATTTTTTTTTTTCCCCTCTTTGATACAATTGGACAAGTTTCAATAGGGGTTATTTATTGTTTGCCTTCATCTGGATTCAATGCTAATTTAGTTTAACAAGAGTTTAACAAATATGTTACAAATGATAAAAAGCATGTTATTGTTAAAACAATTTACTTACTCTAAGTTAATATAGTCCGCAGTTACTCAGAGATAAATATGTATTGAAAAATGTTAGTATTGTTAACAAAATGTTGAACGAATATTTAATATACAAGTTGCATGTTACAAAATTTCATGTTTGTGAAATATAAGTTGAAAGTTAAAAAAAAAAAAAGTTAAAAAAATGAATGTGTTTTTATTTTTAGAAAAAAAAAAAGGGACAAATGTATATGACTCATTTTGTGTTGCAAACAAATTTCACAACATTTAATTTTTATTGACCGTCATTTTCTGACGGGCAAGTCGCTAGTATATATATATAGCTGTCTCTCTCTATGTGTGTATATATATATATATATATATATATATATATATATATATATATAGCTGTCTCTCTCTATGTATATATATATATATAGCTGTCTCTCTCTCTCTCTCTATGTTTATATATGTATATATAGCTGTCTCTCTATCTCTATGTATAGTAATTTAGTAATTATTAATCCATATAAATATAGATTAACAATGAGTATTGCAATATAATTTGATACCTTTTGTATTGGACAAACGTTATATTTATAATGACGAGCTTTCCAGAGGCTTAGCCTCCCTTTATCAAGTCTCAAGCAATCTCTATGTATATATATATATATATATATATATATATATAGCTGTCTCTCTCTCTCTCTCTATGTATATATATATATATGTATATATAGCTGTCTCTCTGTGTATATATATATAGCTGTCTCCCTCTCTATATGTATATATATATATAAATATATATATATATATATAGCTGTCTCTCTCTCTCTCTCTATGTATATATATATATATAGCTGTCTCTTTCTCTCTATGTATATATATATATATATATATATATATATAGCTGTCTCTCTCTCTCTATGTATGTATATATATATATATATATAGCTGTCTCTCTCTATGTATATTTATATATATATATATATATATATATAGCTGTCTCTCTCTCTCTATGTATATATATATATATATATATATATATATATATATAGCTGTCTCTCTCTCTCTCTCTATGTATATATATATATAGCTGTCTCTCTCTCTATGTATATATATATATATATATATATATAGCTGTCTCTATGTATATATATATATATATATATATATATATATATATAGCTCTCTCTCTCTATGTATATATATATATATATATATATATATATATTCTCCCTATCTCTATGTATATATATATATATATATATATATATATATATATATATATAGCTGTCTCTCTATCTCTATGTATATATATATATATATATATATATATATATATATATATATATATATATATATATAGCTGTCTCTCTCTCTCTCTCTATGTATATATATATATAGCTGTCTCTTTCTCTCCATGTATATATATATATATATATATATATATATATATATATATATATAGCTGTCTCTCTCTCTCTATGGGCCTCATTCTATTGCGATTTGGCCAATTGAATAGGGCTCTAAATAAGCACATAGCTTATTTTTTTAAAAGAAGTTTTTAGTTAGAGAAAATCTTGCTTTTGGATAGATATTTACTAACTAAAAACTTCTTTAAAAAAAATATGCTATGTGCTTATTTAGAGCCCTATTCAATTGGCCAAGTTGCAATTGAATGAGGGCACTTGTATGTATATATATATAAATATATATATAGCTGTCTCTCTCTCTCTCTATGTATATTTATATATATATATATATATATATATATATATATATATATATATATATATATATATATATATATATAGCTGTCTCTCTCTCTCTATGTATATATATATATATATATATATATATATATAGCTGTCTCTCTCTCTCTCTCTATGTATATATATATATAGCTGTCTCTCTCTCTATGTATATATATATATATATATATATATATAGCTGTCTCTATGTATATATATATATATATATATATATATATATATAGCTCTCTCTCTCTATGTATATATATATATATATATATATGTATTGCTGTCTCTCTCTCTCTCTCTATGTATATATATATATATATATATATATATATATATATATATATATATATTCTCCCTATCTCTATATATATATATATATATATATATATATATATATATATATATATATATATAGCTGTCTCTCTATCTCTATGTATATATATATATATATATATATATATATATATAGCTGTCTCTCTCTCTCTATGTATATATATATATATATATTCTATCTCTCTCTCTCTATGTATATATATATTGTGGTCAAGTGCCAACAGGGGTCACAAGAGAGCTTTGTAAGACTTCTCCTATGGGAAGGGAAAGAGTTAACTCCAGGCAGTTATCAGATGCTAATTGAAGCCCAGCTGTGAACTGCCTTTAAGAGCAGCAGAGAGATGGGTGGAGTCTCTCTCACTAAGGCTTTGGGCCTAAGAGCTGTGAGCTGTGTGTAGAGTTGCAGTGTGTATGCAGAAGAAAACCCTGGACAGCTCAGCCGCTGTTGGATCCTGAGAGCTGGGATTACTGCTGAAGCAAGACAGTCAGGAAGACTGCTGTGTTACAGTGATTGCTCGCAGAGAAGACTGCTGTGATATAGGATATATTCCACTGTTTAAGGATTTATCTGAAGACCCCATTCCTAAGAAGCCGGATTCAATAAGGGAAAAAAAGGTTGGTGCCAAATGCATGTTGTCTTTACCATATGAGTATAAGGAGTACAAAGGCCCCAGGGAGAAAAGTGCATTGAGAGAAAGTAATAGTCCCTCATCACAAAAGGGTGACAAGGGTCCCTGGGGTGAAGCATATGGGAGAGAAGGGTGGGCCCTATGCTTCACCCACTATTGACAGAAGCTGTAGAGGAAAAGTCTTCAAGAGTTACCCGAATCAAGCAGAGAGTTTATACTGTGGATTGTGTTATTATACCTGCAGACCGAGAAGCGGTTCCAGGGCTAGTCAGGGCATTCCTGTTTATAGTAAGCCAGTTTATGTAGAATTTTATTTTGTGGCTGAGGATAAGCACTATTTTCTTTCTGTTTGTGCTAACAAATAAATAGCAGTAAAACTAAGCCTCTAACAGCCTACTGTGTTTTCCTCCCTAAATAAGTTAAAGAAATAAGAAAACAGGACCCAAACCCCGTCAGAAGGGGGCGCCCTGCCACAATATATATATATATATATATATATATATATATTTATTCTCTCTATCTGTATGTAGCTATATATATATATATATTCTCTCTCTCTTTGTCTCTCTCTGTCTCTCTATCTCTCTCTGTGTGTCTCTGTCTCTCTGTCTCTCTATCCCTCTGTCTCTTTCTCTCTGTGTCTCTCTCTCTGTCTCTCTCTCTCTGTGTCTCTCTTTCTCTCTGTGTGTCTCTGTCTCGCTCTGTCTCTCTCTGTGTGTCTCTATCTCTCTCTGTGTGTCTCTGTCTCTCTCTGTCTCTCTCTCTGTGTCTCTCTCTCCCTGTGTGTGTCTCTGTATCTATCTCTCTGTCTCTCTCTGTCTCTTTCTCTGTGTCTCTCTGTCTCTCTCTCTGTGTCTCTATCTCTCTCTGTGTGTCTCTGTCTCTCTATCTGTCTCTCTCTCTCTGTCTATCTCTCTCTGTGTCTCTCCCTGTTTCTCCCTCTGTGTGTCTCTCTCTCTCTCTCTCTCTCTCTGTGTCTCTGTCTCTCTCTGTCTCTATCTCTCTGTCTCTCTCTGTGTGTCTCTGTCTCTCTGTCTCTCTCTCTCTCTGTGTCTCTCCCTCTGTGTCTCTGTCTCTGTCTCTATGTATATATATATATATATATATATATATATATATATATATTCTCTCTATCTCTATATATATATATATATTCTCTCTCTCTCTCTATGTATATATATATATATATATATATATATATATATATATATACATAGAGAGAGAGAGAGAATATATATAGCTGTCTCTCTCTCTCTATGTATATATTTTTTGTGGTTAAGTGACCTGGTTTGTGAAAAATCCATCCGTTGCTATGTCTAAAACTGTGAAATACAGTAAGCATATGCGTAAAAGGAGCCATGTTTAAAATGGTTTGGATTGACAGAGTGATGGTGCATTATGTGGCCTCATTTGCATGCCCCGCCCAGTTTTCCCAGACTGCAGTGCATATACTGTATTTCTGAGAAATTTGAGCAGGAAATAAGTTTTCATCAACTTATTTTTAAACAATCAAATGGAATCATTGATGTACTATTCCTTATTTGTACTACTGTACTTTTTACGGTGGAGGGCTTCTATGACTCTTAGCCCACCATATGTGATACAATTGCTAAGTATATATATATATATATATATATATATATATATATATATATATATTCTCTCTATCTCTATGTATATATATATATATATATATATATATACATATATACATATATACATATATATATATATATATATATATATATTCTATATCTATGTATATAAATATATTCTCTCTCTATGTATATATATATATATATATATATATATATAGCTCTCTCTCTCTCTCTCTCTCTCTATATATATATATATATATATATATATTCTCTCTATGTATATATATATATTCTCTAGATTGCTACTTTCCTCTCTTTCTCTAAGTAATAAGTCATCTAGAATATAAAGTATAAACACTAATAGATTGCTCCCAGTATATGTCACAGCTCCAGCCTCTTCTGTTTATATCACAGAGATGTCTCACACATACATTACTGGGGCACAATAACGTGACAACTCTCTTGACCAATAAAATAATTGGATAAGCGGTGACGTCACAAGTTGCTTGGCAGAAATACACTAAAACATGCTGTCCGATCGTTACAAGCTTATGTGCACAGTGTGAGAAAGTTGTATGCGCACAGTGTGACCATGGAAACTAAATGACTTCATAGAACCGCCCCTAACTGTGCTGATTGGCTGCTGCTTGTGCTGCTGCGCTTTCCGGAACTTGTTGTTTGGCAGATACTTCCGGTACATTCTCCTCCTATTCTTCGGGTGAGTTTGCGGCCTAGAGGTGTGTGTACGAGCTCTTAGCAGGTAAATAAAGCGATTACTGATTACTTAATGACGAGGAGATAACGTAGGGGGTTATAAATACCGGAATATAATGATATTAGTGTATTCGGAGGTATGAAAGTCTATATGTACATATATATATAGTGTGTGTGTAAATCGGTATAGTTATTGTATGAGGAGGTGGAGCTCAGTGTGTATATATGTCAGACCAGCTCTCACAGATAGAGGGAGAGGGGAAGAGAGATGGGAGGGGGATAGGGGGAGATATATATTGAGGGGGGGGGTAGATGGAGAGATGGAGTGAGACATATAGATAGACAGATAGATAGATAGAGGGATAGATAGATAGACAGATAGATAGACAGCCCCTCTCCCATCACTCTGTATTATATATATATATATACAGTTGCAAGCAAAAGTATGTGAACCCTTTGGAATGATATGGATTTCTGCACAAATTGGTCATAAAATGTGATCTGATCTTCATCTAAGTCACAACAATAGACAATCACACTCTGCTTAAACTAATAACACACAAAGAATTAAATGTTACCATGTTGTTATTGAACACACCATGTAAACATTCACAGTGCAGGTGGAAAAAGTATGTGAACCCCTAGACTAATGACATCTCCAAAAGCTAATTGGAGTGAGGTGTCAGCCAACTGGAGTCCAATCAATGAGATGAGATTGGAGGTGTTGGTTACAGCTGCCCTGTCCTATAAAAAACACACACCAGTTCTGAGTTTGCTTTTCACAAGAAGCATTGCCTGATGTAAATGATGCCTCACACAAAAGAGCTCTCAGAAGACCTACGATTAAGAATTGTTGACTTTCATAAAGCTGGAAAGGGTTATAAAAGTATATCCAAAAGCCTTGCTGTTCATCAGTGCACGGTAAGACAAATTGTCTATAAATGGAGAAAGTTCAGCACTGCTGCTACTCTCCCTAGGAGTGGCCGTCCTGTAAAGATGACTGCAAGAGCACAGCACAGACTGCTCAATGAGGTGAAGAAGAATCCTAGAGTGTCAGCTAAAGACTTACAAAAGTCTCTGGCATATGCTAACATCCCTGTTAGCGAATCTACGATATGTAAAACACTAAACAAGAATGGATTTCATGAGAGGATACCACAGAGGAAGCCACTGCTATCCAAGCAAAACATTGCTGCACGTTTACAGTTTGCACAAGAGCACCCGGATGTTCCACAGCAGTACTGGCAAAATATTCTGTGGACAGATGAAACTAAAGTTGAGTTGTTTGGAAGAAACACACAACACTATGTGTGGAGAAAAAGAGGCACAGCACAACAACATCAAAACCTCATCCCAACTGTGAAGTACGGTGGTGGGGGCAACATGGTTTGGGGCTGCTTTGCTGCGTCAGGGCCTTGACGGATTGCTATCATCGAAGGAAAAATGAATTCCCAAGTTTATGAAGACATTTTGCAGGAGAACTTAAGGCCATCTGTCCACCAGCTGAAGCTCAACAGAAGATCGGTGTTACAACAGGACAACGACCCAAAGCATAGAAGTAAATCAACAACAGAATGGGTTAAACAGAAGAAAATATGCCTTCGGAAGTGGCCCAGTCAGAGTCCTGACCTCAACCCGATTGAGATGTTGTGGCATGACCTCAAGAAAGCGATTCACACCAGACATCCCAAGAATATTGCTGAACTGAAACAGTTCTGTAAAGAGAAATGGTCAAGAATTACTCCTGACCGTTGTGCACATCTGATCTGCAACTACAGGAAACGTTTGGTTGTAGTTATTGCTGCCAAAGGAGGTTCAACCAGTTATTAAATCCAAGGGTTCACATACTTTTTCCACCTGCACTGTGAATGTTTACATGGTGTGTTGAATAAAAACATGGCAACATTTAATACTTTGTGTGTTATTTGTTTAAGCAGACTGTGATTGTCTATTGTTGTGACTTAGATGAAGATCAGATCACATTTTTTGACCAATTTGTGCAGAAATCCATATCATTCCAAAGGGTTCACATACTTTTGCTTGCAACTGTATATATATATTATATAATATCATTATATTCGGTATCTCTTCCTGTCCTTATCCCACTCGCACCTGATAACCAGTCACAGATAGATAGATAGATAGACAGATAGATAGAGGGATATATAGATAGATAGAGGGATAGATCGATAGACAGATAGACAGCCCCTCCCCCATCACTCTGTATTATATATATACTAGCGAATTGCCCGTCAAAAAATGACGGCAATGAAATTGTAAGGTAGCTAATGCTGTTCAGTGTGTAATAATGAAATATATAATACATTAATAAATGAATATACTTTACCTATTTTAAAGCATTGTGTGGAAGAGCTGTGAATGTGTTTTGATGTTGCTGCAGCATTAGTGGTGTGGATCTGCTGTGTAAGCGTGCTGAATGTGTGCAGTATAACACTGTGCGTGCGCGAGCCCAAACCGTTGTCGTGTACTTCCGCATTGGCGTAAAATGGCGAGTAATGTGTGGTATACGTTTGTATCGGAATATCCGTAGGTGTTTTGTGGTGTTTTGCGAGTTTCTTGTGGTGTTTTGCGAGTTTAGAGTGCTGTAGCCTCGTTTTCGTTTTGTTCGGCGGCCATTTTTTCTCTCGCTTCAAATTTTTTTTAGTCTCTAAACTGTTTTATTTGGAGTAAAATCGAGGTGTAAGTTGTATTTTTGAGGTGCTGGGTGCTCCCTCTTGGTGTAGGTAAGTTTTTTATGTATGTGGTGTGTGTATGTATTGTGTTTTAAATTTTGTAATGTTCGCGAGTTGCGTCCGAGTGTTGCGAGTCCGTAATGTGTGTGAACGTGTGTCGTATGTTGTTTGCGAGTGTCGTAATGTGTGTGTCGTACTGTTTGGGTTGCGACGTGAAGTTTGCGAGGGTCGCAGTTGCTGGCATGGAGCGCCTTCGGCGCTCCATGCCAGCAACTGCGGCCCTCGCTTTGCGAGGTCCTCAGGTGCTGGCATGGAGCGCCTACGGCGCTCCATGCCAGCAACTGAGTCCCTCGCTTTGCGAGGGTCCTCAGTTGCTGGCAAGGAGCGCCTTCGGCGAGCCCGCAGCGTTAGCAACAACTCGTACGCTCACAACTATATATGTGATAGTATAATATAATTATATCCGGTATCTCTTCCTGTCTTTATCCCACTCACACCTGATAACCAGTCACAGATAGATAGACAGATAGATAGATATGTTTGGTTATCAGAGCTCCTTTGGCGCTGATGGCGTTTCGGCGAGCTTTGCGAGCCTCTCCCCTGGTGTAGTTGTGCTCCTCTAAACACCATTGACGCTCCTTGTGAGGCGCGCACTGAGCGCCTTTAGCATTTATTGTGATTTTGTCGTCTGTTTTTTAATTTTTTCTGTGTATGTGTTTTGTAATGATAATTAATTAGGAGAGTTATAAAGTAACTAGCGACTTGCCCGTCAAAAATGACGGGGCAATAAAAAAAAAGTGTTGAAATGCTGTTTGCCACACAATGAGGGTGTACTGTGTGCCTCAACTATATAGACCCCTCTAACACTAATGAGCGCATGTAATAACACTATAAGTGCCATGAGGGTCATCAGGGACCCTCATGACCCAAAGTGTAAGCACTACACCATTTTAACCCGGTCTCTTATGGGGGTCTATACAGACCCTCATAAGCCTTTATTTAACCCTGTTAGTCCCATAAGGGTATCTAAAGACCCTCATTGGACAGTTAGAAGCCTAACATTACCCCGTAAGTGCTATGAGGGTTCTCCAGTACCCTCATGACACTAATTATAAACACTACACTGCACTATAGCCCCCCAATAATCCATTACATCTAAACTAACACCCCTCTACACTAACCTATTAACACCTACACTACCTACCTACACATCCTACCTACCCCCTAATAACCCCCCACCACTCTAATAACAGAAAGGGAAAAAAAAAAAAGTCACCAAAAATAAAAAATCTACATTACAGAAAATAAAAAAACCTAAGTCAGAAAACATAAAAAAAGGAACATTACAGAAAATAAAAAAATACATTACAACCCCCCACTACAGAAAAAAAAAAACATTACACACCTGAAAATAAATTTATACAATACAAATGAAATACAATGCAAATAAAATACATACAATACATAGAATACATACAATACAAATAAAATACAATACAATCCCCCCTATCTATCTAACATACAATCAATACTATCTATCTAAAATAGATCCCCCTATCTAACATACTATAAATGCTATCTCTATATAACAAACCCTAAATCTATGCTAAAATAAAATGTTTAATAATAATAATAATAATATAAAATAATTTTAATCTAAAGCCGGGGCAGAAGAGGAGGAGGCCCGAGACCATCGCGGGGAGGTAAGTACAATGTAGGTTATGTTTATTTTATTTTGTGTTATGTTTATATGTATTTGTAGTAATGTTATGTTTTTTTCCAACAGGGGCCACGCCGGAGAAGAAGAAAAGAAGACGGACGGGGCATGCTGGAAAGGTGAGTACAATGTTTAGAATGTTTATTTATTTTCTGTAAATGTGTTGGACTAATTTATTTATTTTTTTATACAAAATTTAAGAATAGTGCCTCTTTTCAGAGCCCCATAAAACTTAGAAAATTTAGACAAATATTCTGTTTTGGGTGCTATGCCTATAAGCCAAAAATATTAACTAAATCTATAATCTGAAAACTAGCGTTCACACAAAAGAATAGGACAACAAATAGTAGTAAGACATACTAATTTATGACTAGAAATCTACTTTTCTATACAAGAACCTATAATCCTAAACCCACAACCGAAATCTCTAATCACAACAGTGTTGCACACAAAAGAGGATAGTACTAAAACATAAAAATATGCACCTAGAAAAAAAATTAAAAGCAGGAAAAAATATATATATATTTTTATTTACAGATTAAAATTGGCAGATACTGACAAGAAACAGGAAAAGATAAGACACCAAACTAGAGAACGACAAAAACAATGTGTTGTACTCATTTTTTTTCCATAGGTTGCTGATCTGAAGGGACATCTTCAAAGGTAAGTGGTCTTAATTATTTTATTTTAGCTTAGAATTAGTTTTTTTTTATCTAGAGATAGCATTTATTGTATGTTAGATATCTAGGGGGTATTGTATTTTATTTTATTTGTATTGTATGTATTGTATTTGTATTGTATGTATTTCCTTTTCAGGTGCATAATGTGTTTTTTTTCCTGTAGTGGGGGGGTTGGGGTTTGTAATGTATTTTTTTCTTTTCTGTAATTTTCCTTTTATATTTTTTTTTCTCCTAGGTTGCTGATCTCACGGGACATCTGCAAAGGTAAGTGGTCTTAATTATTTTATTTTAGCATAGATTTAGTTATTTTTATATAGAGAAAGCATTTATTTTTTGTTAGATAGGGGGGTATTGTATTGTATTTTATTTTGTATTGTATCTATTCTATGTATTGTATGTATTTTCTTTTCAGGTGTGTAATGGTTTTTTTTTCTGTAGTTTTTTTATTTGATTTTATGAGTTACAGGGTTAATTCAGGGTTTATAGGTGTTTTCTATTGACCCCCATGAGTGACATGCTTAATTAAGGGGTCTGCATTGACCCCCATGAGTGACAGGGTTAATTAAGGGTTTATGGGGTCCTGTATTGACCCCTATGAGTGACAGGGTTAATTAAGGGTTAATGGGGGTCTGTATTGACCCCCATGAGTGACAGGGTTTATGGGGTCTGTAATGACCCCCATGAGTGACAGGGTTAATAATAGGTTTATGGGGGTTTGTATTGACCCCCATGAGTGACAGTGTTAATTATCGGTTTATGGGGGTCTGTATTGAGCCCCATGAGTGACACGGTTAATTAAAGGCTTAGGGGTGTCTGTATTGACCCCCATGAGTGACACAGTTAATTAAGGGTATATTGGGGTCTGTATTGACCTGCATGAGTGTCAGGGTTAATTAAGGGCTTATGGGGTTCTGTATTGACCCCCATGAGTGACAGTGTTAATTATCGGTTTATGGGGGTCTGTATTGACCCCCATGAATGACAGGGTTAATTAAGGGCTTATGGGGGTCTGTATTGACCCCCATGAGTGACAGGGTTAATTAAGGGCTTATGGGGGTCTGTGTTGACCCCCATGAGTGACAGGGTTAATTCAGGGTTTATAGGGGTTTTCTATTGACCCCCATGAGTGACAGGGTTAATTATAGGTTTATGGGGATCTGTATTGGCCACCATAAGTAACAGGGTTAATTATCGGTTTATGGGCATCTGTATTGACCCCCATGAGTTACAGGGTTAATTATGGGTTTATGGGGGTCTGTATTGACCCACATGAATGACAGGGTTTATTATCAGTTTATGGGGGTCTGTATTGACCCCCATGAATGACAGGGTTAATTAAGGGCTTATGGGGGTCTGTATTGACCCACATGAGTTACAGGGTTAATTCAGGGTTTATAGGGGTTTTCTATTGACCCCCATGAGTGACAGGGTTAATTATAGGTTTGTTGGGATCTGTATTGACTCCCATGAGCGACAGGGTTAGATAAGGGTTTATGGGGGTCTGTATTGACCCGCATGAGTGTCAGGGTTAATTAAGGGCTTATGGGGTTCTGTATTGACCCCCATAAGTGACAGTGTTAATTATCTGTTTATGGGGGTCTATATTGACCCACATGAGTGACAGTGTTAATTATCTGTTTATGGGGGTCTGTATTGACCCCCATGAATGACAGGGTTAATTTAGGGCTTATGGGAGTCTGTATTGACCCCCATGAATGACAGGGTTAATTAAGGGCTTATGGGGGTCTGTATTGACCCCCATGAGTGACAGTGTTAAATATCGGTTTATGGGGGTCTGTATTGACCCCCATGAGTGACACGGTTAATT
Source organism: Discoglossus pictus (assembly GCA_027410445.1). Taxonomy (NCBI): domain Eukaryota; kingdom Metazoa; phylum Chordata; class Amphibia; order Anura; family Alytidae; genus Discoglossus; species Discoglossus pictus. The sequence continues at coordinate 866,364 of JAPZIH010000238.1, read as the reverse complement.
AAAGGCTTAGGGGTGTCTGTATTGACCCCCATGAATGACAGGGTTAATTAAGGGTATATGGGGGTCTGTATTGACCCGCATGAGTGTCAGGGTTAATTAAGGGCTTATGGAGTTCTGTATTGACCCCCATGAGTGACAGTGTTAATTATCGGTTTATGGGGGTCTGTATTGACCCCCATGCATGACAGGGTTAATTAAGGGCTTATGGGGGTCTGTATTGACCCCCATGAGTGACAGTGTTAATTATCGGTTTATGGGGGTCTGTATTGACCCCCATGAGTGACACGGTTAATTAAAGGCTTAGGGGTGTCTGTATTGACCCCCATGAATGACAGGGTTAATTAAGGGTATATGGGGGTCTGTATTGACCCGCATGAGTGTCAGGGTTAATTAAGGGCTTATGGGGTTCTGTATTGACCCCCATGAGTGACAGTGTTAATTATCGGTTTATGGGGGTCTGTATTGACCCCCATGAATGACAGGGTTAATTAAGGGCTTATAGGGGTTTTCTATTGACCCCCATGAGTTACAGGGTTAATTATGGGTTTATGGGGGGCTGTATTGACCCACATGAGTGACAGTGTGAATTATCGGTTTATGGGGGTCTGTATTGACCCCATGAGTGACAGGGTTAATTAAGGGCTTATGGGGGTCTGTATTGACCCCCGTGAGTTACAGGGTTAATTCAGGGTTTATAGGGGTTTTCTATTGACCCCCATGAGTGACATGGTTAATTATAGGTTTATGGGGATCTGTATTGGCCACCATGAGTGACAGGGTTAATTATAGGTTTATGGGCATCTGTATTAACCCCCATGAGTTACAGGGTTAATTATGGGTTTATGGGGGTCTGTATTTAACCCATTTGAGTTACATTGTTAATTATCGGTTTATGGGGGTCTGTATTGACCCCCATGAATGACAGGGTTAATTAAGGGCTTATGGGGGTCTGTATTGACCCCCATGAGTTACAGGGTTAATTCAGGGTTTATAGGGGTTTTCTATTGACCCCCAGCAGTGACAGGGTTAAATATAGGTTTGTTAAGATCTGTATTGACTCCCGAAAGTGACAGGGTTAGTTATGGGTTTATGGGGGTCTGTATTGACCCGCATGAGTGTCAGGGTTAATTAAGGGCTTATGGGGATCTGTATTGACCCCCATGAGTGACAGTGTTAATTATCGGTTTATGGGGGTCTATATTGACCCCCATGAGTGACACGGTTAATTAAAGGCTTAGGGGTGTCTGTATTGACCCCCATGAATGACAGCGTTAATTAAGGGTATATGGGGGTCTGTATTGACCCGCATGAGTGTCAGGCTTAATTAAGGGCTTATGGGGGTCTGTATTGACCCCCATGAGTGACAGTGTTAATTATCGGTTTATGGGGGTCTGTATTGACCCCCATGAGTGACACGGTTAATTAAAGGCTTAGGGGTGTCTGTATTGATCCCCATGAATGACAGGGTTAATTAAGGGTATATGGGGGTCTGTATTGACCCCCATGAGTGACAGTGTTAATTATCGGTTTATGGGGGTCTGTATTGACCGCCATGAGTGACACGGTTAATTAAAGGCTTAGGGGTGTCTGTATTGATCCCCATGAATGACAGGGTTAATTAAGGGTATATGGGGGTCTGTATTGACCCCCATGAGTGACAGTGTTAATTATCAATTTATGGGGGTCTGTATTGACCCCCATGAGTGACACGGTTAATTAAAGGCTTAGGGGTGTCTGTATTGACCCCCATGAATGAAAGGGTTAATTAAGGGTATATGGGGGTCTGTATTGACCCTCATGAGTGTCAGGGTTAATTAAGGGCTTATGGGTTTCTGTATTGATCTCCATGAGTGACAGTGTTAATTATCGGTTTATGGGGGTCTGTATTGACCCCCATGAATGACCGGGTTAATTAAGGGCTTATGGGGGTCTGTATTGACCCCCATGAGTGACAGGGTTTATTAAGGGCTTATGGGGGTCTCTATTGACCCCCATGAGTTACAGGGTTTATCAGGGTTTATAGGGGTTTTCTATTGACCCCCATGAGTGACAGGGTTAATTATAGGTTTAAGGGGATCTGTATTGACCCCCATGAGTGACAGGGTTAATTATAGGTTTATGGGCATCTGTATTGACCCCCATGAGTTACTGGGTTAATTATGGGTTTATGGGGGTCTGTATTGACCCACATGAGTGACAGTGTTAATTATCGGTTTATGGGGGTCTGTATTGACCCCCATGAATGACAGGGTTAATTAAGGGCTTATGGGGGTCTGTATTGACCCCCATGAGTTACAGGGTTAATTCAGGGTTTATAGGGGTTTTCTATTGACCCACATGAGTGACAGGGTTAATTATAGGTTTGTTGGGATCGGTATTGACTCCCATGAGTGACAGGGTTAGTTAAGGGTTAATGGGGGTCTGTATTGACCCGCATTAGTGTCAGGGTTAATTAAGGGCTTATGGGGTTCTGTATTGACCCCCATGAGTGACAGTGTTAATTATCGGTTTATGGGGGTCTGTATTGACCCCCATGAGTGACAGTGTTAATTATCGGTTTATGGGGGTCTATATTGACCCCCATGAGTGACACGGTTAATTAAGGGCTTATGGGGGTCTGTATTGACCCCCATGAGTTACAGGGTTAATTCAGGGTTTATAGGGGTTTTCTATTGACCCCCATGAGTGACAGGGTTAATTATAGGTTTATGGGGATCTGTATTGACCCCCATGAGTGACAGGGTTAATTATAGGTTTATGGGCATCTGTATTGACCCCCATGAGTGACAGGGTTAATTATAGGTTTATGGGCATCTGTATTGACCCCAATGAGTGACAGGGTTAATTATAGGTTTATGGGCATCTGTATTGACCCCCTATGAGTTACAGGGTTAATTATGGGTTTATGGGGGTCTGTATTGACCCCCATGAATGACAGGGTTAATTCAGGGTTTATAGGGGTTTTCTATTGACCCCCATGAGTTACAGGGTTAATTCAGGGTTTATAGGGGTTTTCTATTGACCCCCATGAGTGACAGGGTTAATTATAGGTCTATGGGGATCTGTATTGACCCCCATGAGTGACAGGGTTAATTATAGGTTTATGGGCATCTGTATTGACCCCAATGAGTGACAGGGTTAATTATAGGTTTATGGGCATCTGTATTGACCCCCTATGAGTTACAGGGTTAATTATGGGTTTATAAGGGTCTGTATTGACCCCCATGAATGACAGGGTTAATTCAGGGTTTATAGGGGTTTTCTATTGACCCCCATGAGTGACAGGGTTAATGATAGGTTTATTGGGATCTGTATTGACTCCCATGAGTGACAGGGCGAGTTAAGGGTTTATGGGGGGTCTGTATTGACCCACATGTGTGACAGGGTTAATTAAGGGTTTATGGGGGTTTGGATTGTCCCCCATGAGTGACAGGGTTAATTATAGGTTTATGGCGGTCTGTATTGACCCCCATGATTGACAAGGTTAATTAAGAGTTTATGGGGGTCTGCATTGACCCCCATGAGTGACAGGGTTAATTATAGGTTTATGGGGGTATGTATTGACCCCCATGAGTGACAGGGTTAATTAAGGGCTTATGGGGGTCTGTATTGACCACCATGAGTGACAGGGTTAATTAAGGGCTTATGGGGGTCTGTAATGACCCCCATGAGTGACATTGTTAATTATCGGTTTATGGGGGTCTGTATTGACCCCCATGATTGACAAGGTTAATTAAGAGTTTATGGGGGTCTGCATTGACCCCCATGAGTGACAGGGTTAATTATTGGTTTATGGGGGTATGTATTGACCCCCATGAATGACAGGGCTATTTAAGGGCTTATGGGAGTCTGTATTGACCCCCATGAATGACAGGGTTAATTAAGGGCTTATGGGGGTCTGTATTGACTCCCATGAGTGACAGGGTTAGTTAAGGGTTTATGGGGGTCTGTATTGACCCGCATTAGTGTCAGGGTTAATTAAGGGCTTATGGGGTTCTGTATTGACCCCCATGAGTGACAGGGTTAATTAAGGGATTATGGGAGTCTGTATTGACCCCCATGAATGACAGGGTTAATTAAGGGATTATGGGAGTCTGTATTGACCCCCATGAATGACAGGGTTAATTAAAGTCTTATGGGGGTCTGTATTGACCCCCATGAGTGACAGTGTTAATTATCGGTTTATGGGGGTCTGTATTGACCCCCATGAGTGACAGGGTTAATTAAGGGTATAGGAGGGTCTGTATTGACCCGCATGAGTGAAAGGGTTAATTATAGGTTAATGGAAGTCTGTATTGACCCCCATGAGTGACAGGGTTAACTAAGGGCTTATGGGGGTCTGTATTGACCCCCATGAGTTACAGGCTTAATTCAGGGTTTATAGGGGTTTTCTATTGACCCCCATGAGTGACAGGGTTAATTAAGGGCTTATGGGGTTCTGTATTGACCCCCATGAGTGACAGTGTGAATTATCGGTTTATGGGGGTCTGTATTGACCTCCATGAATGACAGGGTTAATTAAGGGCTTATGGGGGTCTGTATTGACCCCCATGAGTGACAGGGTTAATTAAGGGCTTATGGGGGTCTGTATTGACCCCCATGAGTTACAGGGTTAATTCAGGGTTTATTGGGGTTTTCCATTGATCCCCCATGAGTGACAGGGTTAATAATAGGTTTATGGGGATCTGTATTGACCCCCATGAGTGACAGGTTTAATTATAGGTTTATGGACATCTGTATTGACCCCTATGAGTTACAAGGTTAATTCAGGGTTTATAGGGGTTTTCTATTGACCCCCATAAGTGACAGGGTTAATGATAGGTTTATTGGGATCTGTATTGACTCCCATGAGTGACAGGGTGAGTTAAGGGTTTATGGGGGGTCTGTATTGACACACATGAGTGACAGGGTTAATTAAGGGTTTATGGGGGTTTGGATTGTCCCCCATGAGTGACAGGGTTAGTTAAGTGCTTATGGCGGTCTGTATTGACCCTCATGATTGAAAAAGGTTAATTAAGAGTTTATGGGGGTCTGAATTGACCCCCATGAGTGACAGGGTTAATTATAGGTTTATGGGGGTATGTATTGACCCCCATGAGTGACAGGGTTAATTAAGGGCTTATGGGTTTCTGTATTGACCCCCATGAGTGACAGTGTTAATTGATGGCTTATGGGGGTCTGTATTGACCCCCATGAGTGACAGTGTTAATTATCGGTTTATGGGGGTCTGTATTGACCCCCATGAGTGACAGGGTTAATTAAGGGCTTATGGGAGTCTGTATTGACCCCCATGAATGACAGGGTTAATTAAGGGTTTATGGGAGTCTGTATTGACCCCCATGAATGACAGGGTTAATTAAGGGCTTATGGGGGTCTGTATTGACCCCCATGAGTGACAGTGTTAATTATCGGTTTATGGGGGTCGGTATTGACCCCCATGAGTGACACGGTTAATTAAAGGCTTAGGGGTGTCTGTATTGACCCCCATGAGTGACAGGTTTAATTAAGGGTATATGGGGGTCTGTATTGACCCGCATGAGTGTCAGGGTTAATTAAGGGCTTATGGGGTTCTGTATTGACCCCCATGAGTGACAGTGTTAATTATCGGTTTATGGGGGTCTGTATTGACCTTTATGAATGACAGGGTTAATTAAGGGCTTATGGGGGTCTGTATTGACCCCCATGAGTGACAGGGTTAATTAAGGGCTTATGGGGGTCTGTATTGACCCCCATGAGTTACAGGGTTAATTCAGGGTTTATAGGGGTTTTCCATTGATCCCCCATGAGTGACAGGGTTAATTATAGGTTTATGGGGATCTGTATTGACCCCCATGAGTGACAGGTTTAATTATAGGTTTATGGGCATCTGTATTGACCCCCATGAGTTACAGGGTTAATTATGAGTTTATGGGGGTCTGTATTGACCCACATGAGTGACAGTGTTAATTATCGGTTTATGGGGTTCTGTATTGACCCCCATGAGTGACAGTGTTAATTATCGGTTTATGGGGGTCTGTATTGACCCCCATGAGTGACAGTGTTAATTATCGGTTTATGGGGGTCTGTATTGACCCCCATGAATGACAGGGTTAATTAAGGGCTTTTGGGGGTCTGTATTGACCCCCATGAGTGACAGGGTTAATTAAGGGCTTATTCGGGTCTGTATTGATCCTCATGAGTGACTGGGTTAATTGAAGGCTTATGGGGGTCTGCATTGACCCCCATGAGTGACAGGGTTAATTATAGGTTTATGGAAGTCTGTATTGACCCCCATGAGTGACAGGGTTAACTAAGGGCTTATGGGGGTCTGTATTAACCCCCATGAGTTATAGGGTTAATTCAGGGTTTATAGGGGTTTTCTATTGACCCCCATGAGTGACAGGGTTAATTATAGGTTTATGGGGATCTGTATTGACCCCCATGAGTGACAGGGTTAATTATAGGTTTATGGGCATCTGTATTGACCCCAATGAGTTACAGGGTTAATTATAGGTTTATGGGCATCTGTATTGACCCCCTATGAGTTACAGGGTTAATTATGGTTTTATGGGGGTCTGTATTGACCCTCATGAATGACAGGGTTAATTAAGGGCTTATGGGTTTCTGTATTGACCCCCATGAGTGACAGTGTTAATTATCGGTTTATGGGGGTCTGTATTGACCCCCATGAGTGACAGGGTTAATTAAGGGCTTATGGGAGTCTGTATTGACCCCCATGAATGACAGGGTTAATTAAGGGTTTATGGGAGTCTGTATTGACCCCCATGAATGACAGGGTTAATTAAGGGCTTATGGGGGTCTGTATTGACCCCCATGAGTGACAGTGTTAATTATCGGTTTATGGGGGTCGGTATTGACCCCCATGAGTGACACGTTTAATTAAAGGCTTAGGGGTGTCTGTATTGACCCCCATGAGTGACAGGTTTAAATAAGGGTATATGGGGGTCTGTATTGACCCGCATGAGTGTCAGGGTTAATTAAGGGCTTATGGGGTTCTGTATTGACCCCCATGAGTGACAGTGTTAATTATCGGTTTATGGGGGTCTGTATTGACCTTTATGAATGACAGGGTTAATTAAGGGCTTATGGGGGTCTGTATTGACCCCCATGAGTGACAGGGTTAATTAAGGGCTTATGGGGGTCTGTATTGACCCTCATGAGTTACAGGGTTAATTCAGGGTTTATAGGGGTTTTCCATTGATCCCACATGAGTGACAGGGTTAATTATAGGTTTATGGGGATCTGTATTGACCCCCATGAGTGACAGGTTTAATTATAGGTTTATGGGCATCTGTATTGACCCCCATGAGTTACAGGGTTAATTATGAGTTTATGGGGGTCTGTATTGACCCACATGAGTGACAGTGTTAATTATCGGTTTATGGGGTTCTGTATTGACCCCCATGAGTGACAGTGTTAATTATCGGTTTATGGGGGTCTGTATTGACCCCCATGAGTGACAGTGTTAATTATCGGTTCATGGGGGTCTGTATTGACCCCCATGAATGACAGGAATAATTAAGGGCTTTTGGGGGTCTGTATTGACCCCCATGAGTGACAGGGTTAATTAAGGGCTTATTCGGGTCTGTATTGATCCTCATGAGTGACTGGGTTAATTGAAGGCTTATGGGGGTCTGCATTGACCCCCATGAGTGACAGGGTTAATTATAGGTTTATGGAAGTCTGTATTGACCCCCATGAGTGACAGGGTTAACTAAGGGCTTATGGGGGTCTGTATTAACCCCCATGAGTTATAGGGTTAATTCAGGGTTTATAGGGGTTTTCTATTGACCCCCATGAGTGACAGGGTTAATTATAGGTTTATGGGGATCTGTATTGACCCCCATGAGTGACAGGGTTAATTATAGGTTTATGGGCATCTGTATTGACCCCCATGAGTTACAGGGTTAATTATAGGTTTATGGGCATCTGTATTGACCCCCTATGAGTTACAGGGTTAATTATGGGTTTATGGGGGTCTGTATTGACCCTCATGAATGACAGGGTTAATTAAGGGTTTATGGGGGGTCTGTATTGACCCACATAAGTGACAGGGTTAATTCAGGGTTTATAGGTTTTTTTTTATTGACCCCCATGAGTGACAGGGTTAATTATAGGTTTGTTGGGATCTGTATTGACTCCCATGAGTGACAGGGTTAGTTAAGGGTTTATGGGGATCTGTATTGACCCGCATTAGTGTCAGGGTTAATTAAGGGCTTATGGGGTTCTGTATTGACCCCCATGAGTGACAGTGTTAATTATCGGTTTATGGGGGTCTGTATTGACCCCCATGAATGACAGGGTTAATTAAGGGATTATGGGAGTCTGTATTGACCCCCATGAATGACAGGGTTAATTAAAGGCTTATGGGGGTCTGTATTGACCCCCATGAGTGACAGTGTTAATTATCGGTTTATGGGGGTCTGTATTGACCCCCATGAGTGACACGGTTAATTAAAGCCTTAGGGATGTCTGTATTGACCCCCATAAGTTACAAGGTTAATTATGGGTTTATGGGGGTCTGTATTGACCCGCATGAGTGACAGGGTTAATTATAGGTTTATGGAAGTCTGTATTTACCCCCATGAGTGACAGGGTTAATTCAGGGTTTATAGGGGTTTTCTATTGACCCCCATGAGTGACAGGGTTAATTATAAGTTTATGGGGATCTGTATTGATCCCCATGAGTGACAGGGTTAATTATAGGTTTATGGGCATCTGTATTGACCCCCATGAGTTACAGGGTTAATTCAGGGTTTATTGTGGTTTTCTATTGACCCCCATGAGTGACAGGGTTAATATTAACCCGCATGAGATGTAAGGGTTAATTAAGGGCTTATGGGGTTCTGTATTGACCCATGGAGTGACAGTGTTAATTATCGGTTTTTGGGGGTCTGTATTGACCCCCATGAATGACAGGGTTAATTAAGGGCTTATGGGGGTCTGTTTTGACCCCCATGAATGACAGGGTTAATTAAGGGCTCATGGGGTTCTGTATTGACCCCCATGAGTGACAGTGTTAATTATCGGTTTATGGGGGTCTGTATTGACCCCCATGAATGACAGGGTTAATTAAGGGCTTATGGGGGTCTGTTTTGACCCCCATGATTGACAGTGTTAATTATCGGTTTATGGGGGTCTGTATTGACCCCCATGAGTGACACGGTTAATTAAAGGCTTAGGGGTGTCTGTATTGACCCCCATGAGTGACAGGGTTAATTAAGGGTATATGGGGGTCTGTATTAACCCGCATGAGTGTCAGGGTTAATTAAGGGCTTATGGGGTTCTGTATTGACCCCCATGAGTGACAGTGTTAATTATCGGCTTATGGGGGTCTGTATTGACCCCCATGAATGACAGGGTTAATTAAGGGCTTATGGGGTTCTGTTTTGACCCCCATGAATGACAGGGTTAATTAAGGGCTTATGGGGGTCTGTATTGACCCCCATGAGTGACAGTGTTAATTATCGGTTTATGGGGGTCTGTATTGACCCCCATGAGTGACACGGTTAATTAAAGGCTTAGGGGTGTCTGTATTGACCCCCATGAGTGACAGGGTTAATTAAGGGTATATGGGGGTCTGTATTGACCTGCATGAGTGTCAGGGTTAATTAAGGGCTTATGGGGTTCTGTTTTTACCCCCATGAGTGACAGTGTTAATTATCGGTTTATGGGGGTCTGTATTGACCCCCATGAGTGACAGGGTTAATTAAGGGCTTATGGGGTTCTGTATTGACCCCCATGAGTGACAGTTTTAATTATCGGTTTATGGGGGTCTGTATTGACCCCCATGAGTGACACGGTTAATTAAAGGCTTAGGGGTGTCTGTATTGACCCCCATGAGTGACAGGGTTAATTGAGGGTATATGGGGGTCTGTATTGACCTGCATGAGTGTCAGGGTTAATTAAGGGCTTATGGGGGTCTGTTTTGACCCCCATGAATGACAGGGTTAATTAAGGGCTTATGGGGGTCTGTATTGACCCCCATGAGTGACAGTGTTAATTATCGGTTTATGGGGGTCTGTATTGACCCCCATGAATGACAGGGTTAATTAAGGGCTTATGGGGTTCTGTTTTGACCCCCATAAGTGACAGTGTTAATTATCGGTTTATGGGGGTCTGTATTGACCCCCATGAGTGACACGGTTAATTAAAGGCTTAGGGGTGTCTGTATTGACCCCCATGAGTGACAGGGTTAATTAAGGGTATATGGGGGTCTGTATTGACCTGCATGAGTGTCAGGGTTAATTAAGGGCTTATGGGGTTCTGTATTGACCCCCATGAGTGACAGTGTTAATTATTGGTTTATGGGGGTCTGTATTGACCCCCATGAATGACAGGTTTTATTAAGGGCTTATGGGGGTCTGTATTGACCCCCATGAGGGACAGGGTTAATTAAGGGCTTATGGGGGTCTGTATTGACCCCCATGAGTTACAGGGTTAATTCAGGGTTTATAGGGGTTTTCTATTGACCCCCATGAGTGACAGGGTTAATTATAGGTTTATGGGCATCTGTATTGACCCCCATGAGTTACAGGGTTAATTCAGGGTTTATAGGGGTTTTCTATTGACCCCCATGAGTGACAGGGTTAATTAAGGGTATATGGGGGTCTGTATTGACCCGCATGAGTGTCAGGGTTAATTAAGGGCTTATGGGGTTCTGTATTGACCCCCATGAGTGACAGTGTTAATTATTGGTTTATGGGGGTCTGTATTGACCCCCATGAGTGACAGGGTTAATTATGGGATTATGGGGGTCTGTATTGACCCCCATGAGTTACAGGGTTAATTCAGGGTTTATAGGGGTTTTCTATTGACCCCTATGAGTGACAGGGTTAGTTATAGGTTTATGGGGATCTGTATTGACCCCCATGAGTGACAGGGTTAATTATAGGTTTATGGGCATCTGTATTGACCCCCATGAGTTACAGGGTTAATTATGGATTTATGGGGGTCTGTATTGACCCCCATGAGTTACAGGTTTAATTCAGGGTTTATAGGGGTTTTCTATTGACCCCCATGAGTGACAGGGTTAGTTAAGGGTTTATGGGGGTCTGTATTGACCCGCATGAGTGTTAGGGTTAATTAAGGGCTTATGGGGTTCTGTATTGACCCCCATGAGTGACAGTGTTAATTATTGGTTTATGGGGGTCTATATTGACCCCCATGAATGACAGGATTAATTAAGTGCTTACGGCGGTCTGTATTGACCATCATGATTGACAAGGTTAATTAAGAGTTTATGGGGGTCTGCATTGACCCCCATGAGTGACAGGGTTAATTATAGGTTTATGGGCATCTGTATTGACCCCCATGAGTTACAGGGTTAATTATAGGTTTATAGGCATCTGTATTGACCCCCTATGAGTTACAGGGTTAATTATGGGTTTATGGGGGTCTGTATTGACTCCCATGACTGACAGGGTTAATTAAGGGCTTATGGGGGTCTGTATTGACCCCCATGAGTTACAGGGTTAATTCAGGGTTTATAGGGGTTTTCTATTGACCCCCATGAGTGACAGGGTTAATGATAGGTTTATTGGGATCTGTATTGACTCCCATGAGTGACAGGGTGAGTTAAGGGTTTATGGGGGGTCTGTATTGACCCACATGAGTGACAGGGTTAATTATCGGTTTATGGGGGTATGTATTAACCCCCATGAGTGACAGGGTTAATTAAGGGCTTATGGGGGTCTGTATTGACCCCCATGAGTGACAGGGTTAATTAAGGGCTTATGGGGGTCTGTATTGATCCTCATGAGTGACTGGGTTAATTGAAGGTTTATGGGGGTCTGCATTGACCCCCATGAGTGACAGGGTTAATTATAGGTTTATGGAGGTCTGTATTGACCCCCATGAGTGACAGGGTTAATTGTAGGTTTATGCAGGTCTGTATTGACCCCCATGAGTGACAGGGTTAATTAAGGGCTTATGGGGGTCTGTATTGACCCCAATGAGTGACAGTGTTAATTATCGGTTTATGGAGGTTTGTATTGACCCCCATTAGTGACAGGGTAATTAAGGGCTTATGGGTGTCTGTATTGACCCCAATGAGTGACAGGGTTAATTATAGGTTTATGCAGGTCTGTATTGACCCCCATGAGTTACAGGTTTAATTCAGGGTTTATAGGGGTTTTCTATTGACCCCCATGAGTGACAGGGTTAATTAAGGGCTTTTGGGGGTCTTTATTGACCCCCCATGAGTGACAGGGTTAATTAAGGGCTTATGGGGGGTCTGTATTGACCCCCTTACTTGACAGGGTTAATTCTAGCTTTATCATGGTCTGTCTTGACCCCCATGAGTGACAGGGTTAATTAAGGGTATATGGGGGTCTGTATTAACCCGCATGAGTGTCAGGGTTAATTAAGGGCTTATGGGGTTCTGTATTGACCCCCATGAGTGACAGTGTTAATTATCGGCTTATGGGGGTCTGTATTGACCCCCATGAATGACAGGGTTAATTAAGGGCTTATGGGGGTCTGTTTTGACCCCCATGAATGACAGGGTTAATTAAGGGCTTATGGGGGTCTGTATTGACCCCCATGAGTGACAGTGTTAATTATCGGTTTATGGGGGTCTGTATTGACCCCCATGAGTGACACGGTTAATTAAAGGCTTAGGGGTGTCTGTATTGACCCCCATGAGTGACAGGGTTAATTAAGGGTATATGGGGGTCTGTATTGACCTGCATGAGTGTCAGGGTTAATTAAGGGCTTATGGGGTTCTGTTTTTACCCCCATGAGTGACAGTGTTAATTATCGGTTTATGGGGGTCTGTATTGACCCCCATGAATGACAGGGTTAATTAAGGGCTTATGGGGTTCTGTATTGACCCCCATGAGTGACAGTGTTAATTATCGGTTTATGGGGGTCTGTATTGACCCCCATGAGTGACACGGTTAATTAAAGGCTTAGGGGTGTCTGTATTGACCCCCATGAGTGACAGGGTTAATTAAGGGTATATGGGGGTCTGTATTGACCTGCATGAGTGTCAGGGTTAATTAAGGGCTTATGGGGTTCTGTTTTTACCCCCATGAGTGACAGTGTTAATTATCGGTTTATGGGGGTCTGTATTGACCCCCATGAGTGACACGGTTAATTAAGGGCTTATGGGGTTCTGTATTGACCCCCATGAGTGACAGTTTTAATTATCGGTTTATGGGGGTCTGTATTGACCCCCATGAGTGACACGGTTAATTAAAGGCTTAGGGGTGTCTGTATTGACCCCCATGAGTGACAGGGTTAATTAAGGGTATATGGGGGTCTGTATTGACCTGCATGAGTGTCAGGGTTAATTAAGGGCTTATGGGGGTCTGTTTTGACCCCCATGAATGACAGGGTTAATTAAGGGCTTATGGGGGTCTGTATTGACCCCCATGAGTGACAGTGTTAATTATCGGTTTATGGGGGTCTGTATTGACCCCCATGAATGACAGGGTTAATTAAGGGCTTATGGGGTTCTGTTTTGACCCCCATAAGTGACAGTGTTAATTATCGGTTTATGGGGGTCTGTATTGACCCCCATGAATGACAGGGTTTATTAAGGGCTTATGGGGGTCTGTATTGACCCCCATGAGGGACAGGGTTAATTAAGGGCTTATGGGGGTCTGTATTGACCCCCATGAGTTACAGGGTTAATTCAGGGTTTATAGGGGTTTTCTATTGACCCCCATGAGTGACAGGGTTAATTATAGGTTTATGGAGATCTGTATTGACCCCCATGAGTGACAGGGTTAATTATAGGTTTATGGGCATCTGTATTGACCCCCATGAGTTACAGGGTTAATTCAGGGTTTATAGGGGTTTTCTATTGACCCCCATGAGTGACAGGGTTAATTAAGGGTATATGGGGGTCTGTATTGACCCGCATGAGTGTCAGGGTTAATTAAGGGCTTATGGGGTTCTGTATTGACCCCCATGAGTGACAGTGTTAATTATCGGTTTATGGGGGTCTGTATTGACCCCCATGAGTGACAGGGTTAATTATGGGATTATGGGGGTCTGTATTGACCCCCATGAGTTACAGGGTTAATTCAGGGTTTATAGGGGTTTTCTATTGACCCCTATGAGTGACAAGTTAGTTATAGGTTTATGGGGATCTGTATTGACCCCCATGAGTGACAGGGTTAATTATAGGTTTATGGGCATCTGTATTGACCCCCATGAGTTACAGGGTTAATTATGGATTTATGGGGGTCTGTATTGACCCACATGAGTGACAGTGTTAATTATCGGTTTATGGGGGTCTGTATTGACCCCCATGAGTTACAGGTTTAATTCAGGGTTTATAGGGGTTTTCTATTGACCCCCATGAGTGACAGGGTTAGTTAAGGGTTTATGGGGGTCTGTATTGACCCGCATGAGTGTCAGGGTTAATTAAGGGCTTATGGGGTTCTGTATTGACCCCCATGAGTGACAGTGTTAATTATTGGTTTATGGGGGTCTGTATTGACCCCCATGAATGACAGGATTAATTAAGTGCTTACGGCGGTCTGTATTGACCATCATGATTGACAAGGTTAATTAAGAGTTTATGGGGGTCTGCATTGACCCCCATGAGTGACAGGGTTAATTATAGGTTTATGGGCATCTGTATTGACCCCCATGAGTTACAGGGTTAATTATAGGTTTATAGGCATCTGTATTGACCCCCTATGAGTTACAGGGTTAATTATGGGTTTATGGGGGTCTGTATTGACCCCCATGAATGACAGGGTTAATTAAGGGCTTATGGGTTCTGTATTGACCCCCATGAGTTACAGGGTTAATTCAGGGTTTATAGGGGTTTTCTATTGACCCCCATGAGTGACAGGGTTAATGATAGGTTTATTGGGATCTGTATTGACTACCATGAGTGACAGGGTGAGTTAAGGGTTTATGGGGGGTCTGTATTGACCCACATGAGTGACAGGGTTAATTATCGGTTTATGGGGGTATGTATTGACCCTCATGAGTGACAGGGTTAAATAAGGGCTTATGGGGGTCTGTATTGACCCCCATGAGTGACAGGGTTAATTAAGGGCTTATGGGGGTCTGTATTGATCCTCATGAGTGACTGGGTTAATTGAAGGTTTATGGGGGTCTGCATTGACCCCCATGAGTGACAGGGTTAATTATAGGTTTATGGAGGTCTGTATTGACCCCCATGACGGACAGGGTTAATTGTAGGTTTATGCAGGTCTGTATTGACCCCCATGAGTGACAGGGTTAATTAAGGGCTTATGGGGGTCTGTATTGACCCCAATGAGTGACAGTGTTAATTATCGGTTTATGGAGGTTTGTATTGACCCCCATTAGTGACAGGGTAATTAAGGGCTTATGGGTGTCTGTATTGACCCCAATGAGTGACAGGGTTAATTATAGGTTTATGCAGGTCTGTATTGACCCCCATGAGTTACAGGTTTAATTCAGGGTTTATAGGGGTTTTCTATTGACCCCCATGAGTGACAGGGTTAATTAAGGGCTTTTGGGGGTCTTTATTGACCCCCCATGAGTGACAGGGTTAATTAAGGGCTTATGGGGGGTCTGTATTGACCCGCTTACTTGACAGGGTTAATTCTAGCTTTATCAGGGTCTGTCTTGACCCCCATGAGTGACAGGGTTAATTAAAGGCTTATGGGGGTCTGTATTGACCCCCATGAGTTACAGGGTTAATTCAGGGTTTATAGGGGTTTTCAATTGACCCCCATGAGTGACAGGGTTAATTATGGGTTTATGGGGGTCTGTACTGACCCACGTGAGTGACAGGGTTTTTTAGGGGTTGATGGGGCTTTGTATAGAGCCCCATGAGTTATAGGGTTAATTTTTATTTTTATTTTATTACGGGTCCTTTAAGGACCTTTATGGACCCGTAAGGCGGGAAATTTGATTTTTTATTACAGCTGGGACCCCCACTGCAAGGGTTAATGTGAGGTTAAACGGGGAACCCCACTGCTAGGATTAATGTGTGGTTAATGAGGGTTGCCGAGCTTATCTCGGATCCCTTCTTGGCTAAGTTGTACGTGGCTGGGCGGTCCAAGGTCATGGTTTCCTTGCTTAGCCGTTTTTCTAGTTGCGAAACGGTGGAATTTGGGGTTAAATTCCAATTTAATTTCACTTCCAGATGTCCTGGCTGTCTCCCCGTGCTGTGGGTGAGTGTTTTTTTTTTTAATTATTGGGTTTATTAGTGTGTTTTTAGTGTTTTTGTTTGTGCGCTGTTCGTGGGGTTAGTGCTGTGAGACACAGGGCAGGGAGACGAGGAGGGGAAGGAGAGGACTAAGTGCTGTGAGTTAACGGTTGTGTGGGGTGCTTTGGGGGCGCTGTGGAACTAAGTGCTGCAACTTTAGAGGTATGTGGGGTTGTGTTGTTACAAAGTCATGCGCCTTAAAGCCTCCACCTTCTGCAAATGCGGCCGCTCGCAAAGCGTGACGACAATTTGTAGTTTGACAACTATTATATGTGATATACTTGACCTATTTGTAATTAATATATGCAGCAAGGAATGTGCTGAAGAGCTAACAATCTGTTTTGATGTTCCTGCAGCATACAATGTAGATTTGCAGTGTTGTTGAGCTGAGGTGGAAGTGTCAGCAATGTGTGCAGTGTTTAGTGTAAATAGGCTGCGTGCACGAGAAGAAACCGTTTGTGTAGCTGTGTACTTCCGCATTCTGTAAGTTAGTGTTGTAAAATGGCGGCGAATGTGGTACGCGGGTGTGGAGCATTTAGCGTCCTTCCAAATAGTGTATTAATTACTTTGTACGGGTCTGTGTAAAAGTTGTATGTGCCTGCCGGTGTTTTCCGTGCATAGGGGTCGTGTAGCCTCGTTTTCTTTTTTTTTCGGTGGCCATTTTTTCTCTTGCTTAGGGGATTTTCGAGTGGCGAAAGTCTCTAAATTGGCTTTAAATCTGCATGTAACCTCATTCCCAGACGTCCTGGCTGTCCCCCCTTGCTCAGTATGTTTATTTTATTTTATATTTTGTGTGTGTTTCTTATTTTTTGCGGCTCGTATGTTTTTTTCCTAAGTGGCGGTTTCCTTTTGTAAGTGTTACGGGCCGTAATTTTTTAGAGGCGATTTTTTCAAAGTGCTACGGGACTCGCAGTGTGAATTGTTTATTAGATTTTTCTGTTGATGTTTAGTTCCGCGGGTTGTGGGTATGATGCGCAAGTTGTGCGGGGTCGTGTAACAAATCCCAGTGTGTGACCGTCTCATGTTTATTTGTACAGACCATAATGACATGTAACAAATCCCAGAGTGTGACCGTCACATGTTTATTTGTACAGACCATAATGACATGTAACAAATCCCAGCGTGTCACTGTCTCATGTTTATTTGTACAGACCATAAAGACGTATAACAAATCCCAGTGTGTGACCGTCTCATGTTTATTTGTACAGACCATAAAGACATACAACAAATCCCAATGTGTGACCGTCTCATGTTTATTTGTACAGACCATAAAGATGTGTAACAAATCCCAGCGTGTGATCGTATCATGTTTTTTTGTACAGACCATAAAGACATGTAACAAATCCCAGCACGTGACCATCTCATGTTTATTTGTACAGACCAAAAAAACTAATAACAAATCCCACGTGTGAGCATCTCATGTTTATTTGTACAGACAGTGACAAAGTGACACCATCAGATCTCTCAGAGTCTGACCAAGAAGAAGAGACAAATATGAGGAGTCCCCGGGAGATTAAAGAGGAGGAAATTCCTGTAAATGTCAGTGAAGGTGAGTAATATCTTATGGACAATTATCACTCACTTCAGTCCTTATTGAGGTGGATTTCTCCTTCATCTCTCACCCAGGAAGTTTTACAAACATCGCAGCTCATGATAAAGGTGAATTAAATAGATTTTAAGACACAAACACCAGATTGATAGTAAATAATTACAGTGGTGAAGGTCTATAATCTGTTTATCTCTATCTGTAGGACCTTTAGATGTGAAGCCTCCAGTTGTGTCCAAGGTTGAACAAGAAGATCTGAATATAAGAGATCAGCAGCAGGTGAAGGAGGAGGAGAGTCCTCGGAATATCAGGGAAGTTGAGGAATTAATACACAATAAGAACATTAATAATACATTCTGTAATGTCACACTGTCACCATAACTATATTTATTTTATCTTAAAGAGAATTCAAAACTGTCTATACATTGCAATAGCTTTTTATCTCGGTAGTACATAATTCTCGAGATATGCAGCATTGTTTGTGCAACTCAGTATCGTAATGGATAGCTCAGAGAGCTTGATAAGGGTGGGGGGAGGGTCTAGAATTTAGTACTGGCCAATCATTACTAATATCAGTCTTTAACTTAATGTCTAACACATGCACGCAGCAAATGTACGGTATAATTCACATTCACATGAATGCTTACGATGTTGGTCACGTTTTGCGGCCCTCGCGCAGCAATAATCGGCGAAGGTGCTCATTGCAGGCCTCGCAATGAGTTCCACAGGCGCTCATCGGCAGCGGCGCCGCACTTAGGCTTAGGGCTTGCGATAGGCGATGCACGCCAGCAGCGGACGCTGGACTTACGACCCGTACGACCGTACCTCGGTCTGTAAATTTACAACCGGGATCTGTTTCTGTAGATATTTATGTCAGATAGTTGTGTAAATCTGTACAAATCCAGAGGCTTCTCTCTTGTGACTAACAGGACCCCAAGATGGAGATCTATATCCCGACTTAATTAATGAGGACGGAGAATATGAGAGAGATGAAAAGTCTATTCACCAGATGGAAACCCATTCAGATCCCTGTACAGGTGAGTGATAATAATAACTCCTTAGAGATGAGAGATAAACTTTAAATATATAAGAAAATTACCATTTTACAGTGTATTAATAAAGTAATATGAATTAATAAATGAATATACTTTACCTATTGATATTTAATATGCAGTATCAAAATCTTGAAGAGCTAACAATCTATTTGGATTTTCCTGCATCTGAAAATGTACAGTTGGAGTGTTGATCATCTGAGGAGAAAGTGTCAGCAATGTGGCAAGTGTGCCGTGTAAATAGGCTGCGTGCGCAAGGCCAAACCGTTTTGTTTAGGCGCGTAAGGCGGCATTTTAGAATCCTAATGTTTTGAGTTGTAAGTAAGTGTTGTAAAATGTGTTAATTGGCTCCTGAGCATTTTCCGTCCGTCCCTTGTAATGGTATATTTTGTATCTGCTACGTTCCTGGCTAACTCGTACGTTGCTGGTGGTGATTTTCACAGTTCTGTGTCTTTTAGCCTCGTTTTAATTTTTTCATCCAAAATTTTTTTTCTCTCTTAGTCGATTTTCAAGAGCCGAAACTTCTTAAATGCGACTTAAATTTGCGTGCAACCTCACTCCCAGACGTCCTGGCTGTCTCCCCGTGCTGTGTGTGATGCTTGTTTTTTATATTTTGTTTTTATTTTTCTGTGTTTTTGGTGTTTTTTGATGTACGCACTTCGACCGTTAACTTCATATTTTTTATTTCCTCATTCCGCGTTACTGTTTTTTTTCTAAGTCCCGGGGTCCGCATTTGCGGCCTGTAATGAGCCTTTGGCTCAATGCAGCTGACGTGGGAGCCTTTGCGAGGTCCGCATTTGCGGACAGAACTGCGGCTTTCTCTTTGCTAGCTCACAAAGTGTGACGATGACTCGCAGTTTGACATTTATTATATGTGATTATTTGCAAGTAAACTGTGAGCTCAGCACAGATTGTGCACAGATGCACTCTATGGTCTCTACATGTACATTCACCCACTCACCACAATCCCCATGGACCCTACACGTACATTCACCCACTCACCTCAATCCCCATGGTCTCTACATGTACATTCACCCACTCACCTCAATCCCCATGGTCTCTACACGTACATTCACCCACTCACCTCAATCCCCATGGTCTCTACATGTACATTCACCCACTTAACTCAATCCCCATGGACCCTACACGTACATTCACCAACTCACCTCAATCCCCATGGACCCTACACGTACACTCACCAACTCACCTCAATCCCCATTGTCTCTACACATACATTCACCTCAATCGCCATGGTCTCTACATGTACATTCACCCACTCACCTTAATCCCCATGGTCTCTACACGTACATTCACCCACTCACCCCAATCCCCATGGACCCTACACGTACACTCACCCACTTACCTCACTCCCTATGGACTCTACACATACATTCACCAACTCACCTCAATCCCCATGGTCTCTACATGTACATTCACCCACTTACCTCAATCCCTATGGACCCTACACATATACTCATCCACTTACTTCAATCCCCATGGACCCTACACGTACATTAACCCACATACCTCACTCCCTATGGACCCTACACGTACACTCACCCACTTACCTCACTCCCTATGGACTATACACGTACATTCACCCACTTACCTCACTCCCTATGGACTCTACACATACATTCACACACTCAATCCCTATGGAACCTACACGTACACTCACACACTTACCTCAATCCCCATGGGCTCTACACGTACATTTACCCACTTACCTCAATCCCCATGGACTCTACACGTACGTTCACCCACTTACCTCAATCCCCATGGACTCTACACGTACATTCACCCACTTACCTCAATCCCCATGGACTCTACATGTACATTCACCCACTTATCTCACTCCCTACGGACCTAAATGTTCATTTCAATGTAATGTTTTTATTTTGAATTGTAATTTTTTTATTTTAATTAATTTTATTTTTATTGTAATTATTTATTTTTAGTAAATTAAGTTTTTATTATTTACATAAAGTTTTAGTTAGGTGTTAAGATATTACGGATTTGTACAGGTACCCCCATAGTAGAGGATTAGGGTACTATGGAAGTCCATAGGGACCCCTATGGTAGAAGACTAATTTTAGATACCATGGGGATCCCTATTGGGGATGGTCGGTGGGGCATTCCAAGTGCCCTCTGAACACTTAGTACAAGTTCTTTACTAACATAACCTCAGAAAACGTAGTGCCCATTTTATTAACAGCATCTACTATTTTATTCCTATTACTATTTAATCTCCACACTCTCAGCATCTGGGTAAGGTCATCCTTTTTCAATGATAATGGATGAAAAATTAAGCTTATAAAAGAGTATTTGTATCGGCATGCTTACTACTCCACTGTGATGTCATTATTCAACTTTATGTAGATATCGTTATCACTTAATTGATTCAAAATCTCTTTCCTATAATCCTCATAAATCATAAGCACTAGGGAACATTTCTTATTTGCTGGTGTAATGACCCCAATCTGCCATTTTATTTTCATTAGCACAATTCCTGATAGAAGACTTTGCACACACAGGAAGTTTGTATCTACACAGTGGGAAAGTGTCAGTAACTACAGTCGGTGCTCTCTGCAGAGCTAATGGGCAGATTGTTAGTTTACAGAAACACCCACCCAGTAACAGGCATAAAAAATGACAGCCTGCAGCAGGCAATAATTGCATGTAGAAGTTGCAATGTGTAAAGTTTGTGTTTATACAGTATTTGTTTTTTCTTTTAAATAACACTTTGCAGACTATCAGATTCAGTTAAACAAAAGACCATAATTGATGATAATTGGTATGCACCGGATCACACTGCACTCTATATACTGTACATTCAGACATATTTTGCTTTGTTTTTGTATGATTTTACTTTTTATTAACTGCAAATTGGTCTCTTTAATTGATTATAATTACTATAATAGATATATACTAACTAATTATTTCCATATAGAAGAATGTTAAAGCTGTCACAATTTACTCCTGGTGCTTTTTTTTTTTTGGATCCAAGATTTGGAGTAACATTGGAGAAGACCACATTTGTAACACAGTAGAAAAACCTTTTCCATGTTCAGAATGCGGGAAATGTTTCAGTCAGCTCTCAGATCTTAATATCCATAAGAGGACTCATACAGGAGAAAAACCTTTTTCATGTTCTGAATGTGGGAAATGTTTCAGTCAGCTCTCAGGTTTTAATATACATAAGAGGACTCATACAGGAGAAAAGCCTTTTCCATGTTCTGAATGTGGGAAATGTTTCAGTTGTCTCTCAGCTCTTAATAGCCATAAGAGGACTCATACAGGAGAAAAGCCTTTTTCATGTTCTGAATGTGGGAAATGTTTCAGTCAGCTCTCAGGTTTTAATATACATAAGATGACTCATACAGGAGAAAAGCCTTTTCCATGTTCTGAATGTGGGAAATGTTTCAGTCAGCTCTCAGGTTTTAATAGACATATGATGACTCATACAGGAGAAAAGCCTTTTCCATGTTCTGAATGTGGGAAATGTTTCAGTTGTCTCTCAGCTCTTAATAGCCATAAGAGGACTCATACAGGAGAAAAGCCTTTTTCATGTTCTGAATGTGGGAAATGTTTCAGTCAGCTCTCAGGTTTTAATATACATAAGATGACTCATACAGGAGAAAAGCCTTTTCCATGTTCTGAATGTGGGAAATGTTTCAGTCGGGTCTCATATCTTAATAGCCATAAGAGGACTCATACAGGAGAAAAGCCTTTTCCATGTTCTGAATGTGGGAAATGTTACCGTCGTCTCTCAACTCTTAATAGCCATAAGAGGACCCATACAGGAGAAAAGCCTTTTCCGTGTTCTGAATGTGGGAAATGTTTCAGTCAGCTCTCAGCTCTTAATAAACATAAGAGGTCTCATACAGGAGAAAAGCCTTTTTCATGTTCCGAATGTGGGAAATGTTTCAGTCATCTCTCAGATCTTAATATGCATAAGAGGTCTCATACAGGAGAAAAGCCTTTTCCATGTTCCGAATGTGGGAAATGTTTCAGTCGGCTCTCAGATCTTAATACACATAAGAGGACTCATACAGGAGAAAAGCCTTTTCCATGTTCTGAATGTGGGAAATGTTTCATTCACGCCTCACATCTCAAGCGACACATGAGAACTCACACAGGATAAACACCAT
Organism: Discoglossus pictus; assembly: GCA_027410445.1. Taxonomy (NCBI): domain Eukaryota; kingdom Metazoa; phylum Chordata; class Amphibia; order Anura; family Alytidae; genus Discoglossus; species Discoglossus pictus. The sequence goes on along the minus strand of JAPZIH010000238.1, from coordinate 843,450 downwards.
TTGCATGATCTGAAACTCACATGAGAAAATGTTTCAGTAAGATTTGAAATGACACAAGAAACTCATACAAGATAAAGACCAGTTGTATGTATGGAATGTGGGTAAGGGTTTAATATGAGTCCGCCATTACACACCAACATGACGCATCATGCAATTCTACTTCAATCATATAAATGTAAGTAATTAAAAACGTTAGCAAGCTCATAAAGATCTATGGATATCTGAGTTGTAAATCACATTAATAGAGCAGTAAGTTGTACTAATGTATCAGCTTGTATTATTACAATACATGATATGATGCTGGACTGTGCATTGCTGCTTTTTGCTTGGTTACCAATAACCTTTCGATTTAAGGGATCCAGAACGTATAGACTTTGCTCTACACCATCATGCTGTGCACTCATAATACATTTGTGGACCTGTAAACTAAGCTATATATATTTTTTATATAATCTTTATATATTTTTTAACCTTAATAGCTCCTTCCATTAATTTTCCTATTTTCTATGTACATTTGTTGCATCAAACAAAGCAATGAGTTTAAAGAGCTTGAAAATAAAAATAACTATGCTTTTAGGTACGGAAAGACTCATAAATGTCAATAAAGTTATTTTTGAATTGATTAAGAATTGACTTAGATATTTTTTGATTTAATCATATATCATCCTCATCCACTGTTCCCTCTAAGCTGTGCGCGCCCACACATACCCTGAGATGAGTGCACACAACTAAACATGGAGTGCACACAGATCCCTAGGGGGATATGTAATCTTAGTTTTCCCCATTAACTTTTTCCACACTAGGAGAAATAGATCTCCATTGACCCTTTTCCTTTTGCCGGTGCTCCCTTTGAGATAGCGCTGGTGGGCGGAGAAACTCGATAGGGCAAATCTGGTGCTGATGTCAGATGTCGACGTCCGACATTAGCTTGCTCTCTCAAAGCATCAGAGTCATTCACCCTTCCATGCTGTGTAAAGAACATTTCAATGTGTGCACATAACAAATACAAGAATCACACAGGATAAAAGGAAAAGGGTCAATGGAGATCTATTTCTCCCTGGGTGGAAACAATGAATTGGGAAAACGTTATAAGCACATAACGAAGAAAGGAATCATACATTGCAAAATGAAATGGATATAGGGTCAATGGAGATCTATTTCTTATTGGGTGGAAAAAGGTTTATGGGAAAACTAAAATTAAATATCCACCTGTAGGGAATTAGAAATGAATGTTCTTTCATATGGAATTAGTACGTGATGCCACCAGGCTGGTGGAGATAGAGACTGAGTACTTGGGGGGAACAAAGAACAGAATCTGTGGTTAAATGACTGAAGATATTTAGAATATCTGAAGGAGTTACTATTTAGTAAAAATAGTGCACTTTTATGGTATACTATGGCCTTGATTCAATTGAGCTATCGTTGTTTACAGGAGCCCGTAAACTAATTTGCTGTTCAATTGGCGTCTTTTTGCGAGCTGCAAACGTTCTACGGGTTACAGGCTGAAAATCCCTGCGGTTGTAAAAATAGTAACTTACAACCCATCTAAGCCTTTGATCTTTCAAGCTTGCAATAGTTACAATCGCAAAATCGCTATTCAATTGCTACAGTTCCTCAAGCCCGCAAATATTTTCACACCCGTAAATGTCAAATGTAGAAGGAGACACAGGGGAGGGAGTGGGGAAGAGACACAGGGGAGGGGGGAAGAGACACAGGGGAGGGAGAGGGGGAAAAAACACAGAAGGGAGAGCTGGGGAAGAGACAGGAGGGAAAGAGAAATGGGGGAGGGAGAAGAGGGGGGCAAGAGACACAGGGATGTGAGCGGCGGGGGGAAGAGACAGCGGAGTGAAAGCAGGGGGGGAGAGACAGGGGAGTGAGAGGAGGGGGGAAGAGACAGTAGGGGGAGGAGGGGGGAAGAGACGGGAGTGAGAGGAGTGGGGAAGATACACAGGGGAGGGAAATGGGGCAGAACAGACACGAGGGAGGGGGGAAGAAACAGGGGGGATGGAGAAAGATACACAGGGGAGGGAGAGGGGTGAAAGAGTCACAGGGGAGGGGGAAAGAGACCCATATGAGGGAGGGGGGTTAAAAACACAGGGGGGGGTGAGACACATGGGAGGAAGTAGACAGGGGGAGAGACTCGCAATAAGCGCCAAAGTCCAGTAAAGTAGAAGGGGAGGCTCCCATTGTGTGGCAACCAGCATTTCCAGGCTTCACTTTTTATTGCCGTCATTTTTGAATAAAAGCCATTACTGTATAATTACTCTTACACTAATTCACAACTCAATCCCATCAAAAGCAGCAGAGTGATAGTAAAGTAAAAGATCACTTTTATTGACATGATTACAGCAATCCGAACCCTCAAGTAACCAGAAAAAATTGAATCATGTATTTTAAATACAAATTAAGATTTACAGGGCTCAACAAATGCCAGGAGCCAGGTTATGATGCCACAAAATGCTTACAGGCACCTAGATTTCATCCACTGTACGTCTCTGCAGTTTGATTTTATCTGGAAGTAGACAGACATGAGTGACTGAGCCAGGGCAGTGTTGGCGTTACATTCCCTGGCATGAGTGACTGAGCCAGGGCAGTGTTGGCGTTACATTCCCCGGGCATGAGTGACTGAGTCAGGGCAGTGTTGGCGTTACATTCCCTGGCATGAGTGACTGAGTCAGGGCAGTGTTAGGGTTACATACCCCGGGCATGAGTGACTGAGTCAGGGCAGTGTTGGCGTTACATTCCCTGGGCATAAGTGACTGAGCCAGGGCAATGTTGGCGTTACATTCCCTGGGCATGAGTGACTGAGTTAGAGCAGTGTTGGCGTTATATTCCCCGGGCATGAGTGACTGAGTGAGGGCAGTGTTGGCGTTACATTCCCCGGGCATGAGAGACTGAGCAAGGGCAGTGTTGGCGTTACATTCCCCAGGCATGAGTGACTGAGTCAGGGCAGTGTTGGCGTTACATTCTCGGGTTTCAGCACCGCACCCTCCAGCCGAATGTACCTGTGTGTAAGTGAGGAGTGAAAGCTGCTGCTGCTAGAACAGCACTCACTGACACATATACTTAGCAGAGCATCCTATGTGCAGCTAATCTCGACCTCTTTTATATGTAACTCTCAAGCAACCAGAAATTACATTTATGCGGCATCTACCAATCTCCATGGGTGCCGTTAACCGGGAGTCTACTGTACTATAAAAGTACTAGTTAAGGTCTATTATAAATTCAATAGCTCTGCAGCATTGTGAAAAGAGTTCAACCAATATTATGTATATACAATTAGGAAGGTTAAATTCCAGTTATATGTGGATCTCTTTTAAGCACCATGTTGACCTTTGGGATTGGCAATTGATGTCTTTCTGCATGAAGTTGTTGTTCTTTTTCTACTTCAGCTAATTTTTTATAAGGTTGAGTGTAGGGGTTATTGGCAATAATTTGATCTAGCTCTATGAAAACACTGGATGGCATTTTTTATTTTCTTGAAGCTGCATACGTTGGTCAACAGCTTCCATGGTATCTAGGACATATAGTTGAGCACATTTTCGTATCTCTCCTTCCTCTGAATGTAAATGTGAAGTGGTAAATTTGGCCTTGGACTTTAAAGCAGTAAGGGCTATGTCCTGGCACATTAGCAGCTAATGTTGCCCCCATAGATGCAAAGGATATGGCACTATTGTATGATCTTATGTTAGTTTTGAAATTGTTGAAGTTGGGAAAAGCAGGCTCAGTCATAATGCTTTGTAAATATGGTGGGAATTGTTGTCGTTCTGGAAGTTTGACCTTGCCTTTTTGACAGCAACTAATAAACTTGCCATATCTGGGTCTTTCCTGTTTGAAATGATAAGCCTCACAAAACTGACATAGAATATTCATGTCACCATAACTATGAACCTCTACTACTAAATATTTAAGTAAAGGACGATTTGAAGAGCATATATCAGTCTCAGTTTGTAATTCATCATTAGAAATGTTAGATGATTGTTCTGGAACAGGTTCTAAATGCTTTTATTTTTTTATAGCTTTCTTTGGTGTAGATTGCAATTTTTCAGCTTACAGTCTTTTGCTTGCAAGTCTTTCGTGTTCCTTTTCTCTGCAAATTTCCTTCTGCTCGGGCATCTGCTGGTTTGCCCATCTTTTTTGTCGTTCTCTAGTTTGACTTCTTATCTTCTCTTGTTTGTTGTCTGTATCAGCCATCCTAATCTGTAAATCAAAGAAATGTATTATTAGTTGAGTTACTTACAATGGTTTGTTCTGTGCAACAGTGTTGTGATTATCGATTTGTTTAGTCTGTTTAGGATGATAGGTTCTTCTAATTGAAATGTGTTTATTGTGTTAAATGTATGTGTGTTGTTCTAATTGTTTTTTTGGGGGGAGGTTCCTTTTCAGTTTTTATGTTTTTAGTTTGGCTTATAAGTGTAGGAGAGGCAGATGAATTTTGGATGAAATGTGTTAAATGTTGCAATCATTTCTATTTTCTTTGTGTTTCGCGTAGGCGCTTGTTGTAATTGTGGGAATATCTTCTATTTTTGGGGATATAGGGTGTGCTTCCTAAAAGAGCCTTTATTGTCTATTTTTCTAAGTGTTACTAATATTAGTTGTAGCATCTTAGTTTGTGTGTGTATTTAGGTTGTGGTTTCAATGTTGTAGTTTATGGCCCTGAGAAGTGGATTTATTGTTAAATTTGTTATGTGTTAACATTATTTGTTGGACTATCTTGTTTTGTGTATTTGAGTTTTGGAATCTTACTTTTAATTTCTGGGTTAGTGTTAGAGGTTGGGGTGGGTAAAAGAGGCTTGCTTCTTACACTTGAAATGTGTCAGTAATATTTTGTGAAGGATGTTTTTTGGCGTGCCTCATTAGCGTTGTTTGTTGGTTCTGTAAATTTTTCAGGTTGTCATTGCTGTTTTTTTTGTTGTTGCTGTTTTTTCTATTTTTCCACTTGTACTATACCTTGTTTGAATTGTTAGTTGTTGGAAAATATCCCTGGATCCGGTGTCGTAAATGGTAGTCCGACAGTCTACAAGCAGTGTCTGTTGGAAAAAAGAAAGACAATTGTTGTTTTATTGTATTTTGTTTTGGAACAACAGCATCTTCATTTTTTTTTGGCAAATAATATTATTCTTATTTTGAAATATTGATTATACTATCCTATTTGTTGGGGGTCTATTTAGTATTGAAAGATTTTCTTTTTTGGTTATGGTTGTAGTTTGTTGCAGACTAAACACTAATGTTAGTTGCATTTTTTTCTATATATTAGCAATGTTTGTTGAACTATCCTGTTTGGTGTCTCCCAGTTTTGTTATGCTGCATTTGGCTTATCGGTCAGGGTTCTATGTTGTTGGAGCTGAAACAGGAATGTTATATTAATGTTTGATACATTTACAATATTTAGTATTGGATCCTGTTTAGTGTCCACCACTTCTATTTACGTTATGTTTTTATTTGTTTTTTTGGGGGGGATAGAGTGTTCTTATTTTGTTTTGTTTCATACAGCCTTTTAATTTTGTTCTTTTTTAATTTTGATGTTGGTGGGCATCCAACAGGTCATTATGTGTATTTTCTGTATGTTAGCAATGTTTCTTTAACTATCCTCTTTTGTGTGCACCACTTTTTGGATGCTGCATTTTGGTTATGGGTCAGGGTTATATTTTCTTAAGAGGAATTGTGGGTTCATTTTGTACATGTTCCCAGTATTTGTTATACTATCCTGTTTTGTGTCTGCCACTTGTATTTTATTTCTATTTTGTGTTCCTGTGTTTTTGGCTATTAAACATGTTTTCTTTGCCACTTTTACTTTCAGTCTGGTGTTTTGGGTTTACTGTCATTTCTATATACCCTTCTTATTACTTTTTCTTTATGTTTTCACATTGGTGGGCAGTAAACCGGAACATTTTATATTTTGTTTTAACTTGTTATACTATACCTTGATTGAAGTCTGTTTCCTGTAGGAATGACAGAGACTCCCCTACTTTCAATGTTGATCGGCGAGTCTTTCAGCAGTGTCTGTTTGTAAAGACAAAGAGAAATGGTTAATTAAATATTTTTATTTTTTGCAAGAGCATGGTAGTTTTGTGAATGTAATGTATTTTTTTCTCTTACCTTCTTTGGTTGTGTCATTGTCAAGAAATCATCTTTCACAGTCCACGCTGCAAAATGTCCAGTGACGCTGTTGATGCAGAGTCTGTAGTAAAAGTAGAGAAACAGCAAACATTGAGCTGCATGCTAAATATGTCTGTGTGTCACAGTTGTTAGTTTACATCATTTTGTGTAAATGGATGTTATTTTCCTTTTTTTTTGGTTTGGTTTCTTGGACTTAAGATGAGCTTCTTGGGGAGACCATACACATATGTGTGTGTTAGAAATGTTACTGTTACTAAAGCATTTGACAGGGTCAGCTGGGACTTTCTTAAAGTTACATTGGAAATGTATGGTTTAGGGGAATTTGCTACCAAAGCAATTATGGCGCTCTATACTAATCCATCGGATAAGATCAGCGGCTCAAACTATGAATCTCCCTTTTTTCCAATAAGAAATGGGACTAGGCAGGGCTGCCCCCTGCCCCCCATATTATTTAACCTTTATGTGGAACCTCTTTTAATGAAAATAAGAGAAGCAAAGGATATCGAGGGTGTAAAAATAGTAGTTAAAGAGTATAAAATTGCTATATATACATGGACGATCTGATTCATTCTGAAGAATCCTATTCAATCTTTGGCAGCCTTTGATGCTCTCTTTAAAGAATTTGGAAGACTTTCATATAATAAGGTAAACCATGAGAAATCAGATATTATTATGAGGGAACTCTCCTTAGAGGAAAGAACAGTATTAAAACGTTTGTTTTATTTTAAATAGAATTCCAATAAAATAAGTCACTTGGGTATAGATCTATCATTTAAAGTTAATAAGATTTTGAAAGTCAACTTAGAAAAGATCTGGAAACAGATTCAGAAAATCTTGGTAGAATGGAAGGATGTAAAGTTCTCATGGGGCCTCATTCAATTAACGGCGTAGGAGATGCGTGGCTGCAAGGACCGGCCGCAGCCTACCTGCATATTCTATTTCCTTGCGGCCGAGGGCTCCGGCAGGCTTGCTGACGGCGCCCTGTTATCCCTTGCGGCCGCCCGCGCAGCAGGAAAGCCTTTGATCTTACACGGCCGTAAGAGTTTCGGACGCAAAAAAAGCCAAGGTTGCTATTCAAATGCTACGTGAACCCTTTCGTCAAGGCCGTAATTATCTAAAACCGAGCCGCAGCTTACTTACACCAAAAAGGTCCCGAAAGCACCAATTAAGCACATAAAAAAGCCATCCTGTACTTCGATGAGACGTGAAAGTGATTGGAGGTGTTAGAATTCATAGCACAACATTCCCCTACACTCAAATCTGAAAATCATTTTTATTGTAATTCATGTTCAATTTCCCTGTCCAGAGTGCCACGGGCTTGGAGCCCATCAGACCCGCAACGGCTGCGCGATTAGCCTCCGTCAAGTCCGTAAATGGGCAAAATAGCCCCACGGGTCGTAAAGGGCTTACTTACAAAGTGTAGCATAGAAAAGCCATCCTGTACTTTTATTAAAAGTAAAAGTGATGTTTGGTCTTAGAAATAATAACTCAACATTCCCCTACTCTCAAATCTGCAAATAAAGAAATGTAATCTCATGTTCAATCTCCATGTTCTATTTTTCATGCAAGCCCGCACGGGTTTGAATAGCGAGCTACGGGCTTGCAGGTCAATCACCCTCCAAGCCCGTACGGACTTGAGCAAGGATCTACGGCCTTAGGGGGTCGCCACGGCCTTAGAGGTCGCAACGACTGCGGGCTTGAAATGCAGCCAGGCGTGAGTTACGGACAGAAGTCTCAAGCCCGTAAACCTGTTTTTCTTGGCGCCAACTGGAATCAATTAACCAATAGGAAGACGCCAATCAAGGCTGCAAATAGTTTAAAAGTGCGGGAAATTCTTTAATTTGTGACTGAGTTGTATACTGTGCAAGTGGACACACAGGTCTTGGAGTTGGAGGGATTTTGAAGAGAAAGAGAGAGGAGGAGAAATGGAGGGAGAGAGAGAAGGCAGTGCAGGGAGAGGCCAGGGAGAGCAGGGACCCCAGCCACAGGCTGGCCAGCAAGCTGCTGTTGTACAAAAAAGAGCAGCCAACTTTCATCCTCAGGAGATTGAGTACGTGCCCACCACCCCATATTAACCGGCAGGAGTGAGGTGAGGCCCAGGCAGAAGACAGATGCCTGGGTCAGAAAGCCTGCAATGTAAGTACCGTATACACCTTCACACCCTCATATGCAGGCACATGTTCCCCACACAGATAGATAACTGACATTGAATTGCACTGTAAGATATCTGGTTGTGACTACAGATATGAAGCAGCAATAACCATGTAAATCCAGTGTGAAGAAATATACTCGTCAGAATTGTTAGCAATCAAAAAAATATATGTCCAATACCTCCACTCACAACTGAATAGCGTTTTGCCAATCTATTGATGTTACTGTTCTGTTTGCTGTTTGTTCAGAGTGCATATAAAGCATACATGACAACTCTATTGCAATTGTTTGTTTATTGTCATGAGTTCCCCTGTCACTCTCTACCCCATGTTAAACTGGCCCATTCATAGCTGTTTGGCTTATAAGCCATGTACAGCTTGAAACTAGGTATGACGGATGTATCCTGTTTTATGTGGGCATTTCAGTATGTGCTGGAAGAGTGTTGCCGCCGACTCTAGGGATGCGGCTGCGCTACCGCCCCCATGTAGCTGTCAAAAATAGTTGGTACACACAACGCCCCTAACCCTAACCCCCTAAACCCCACTTTCTAACCCTAACACTTTAACCCTAACCCCCTAACTGTAGCCATAACCCGAAACCCATAACCACTTACCCGGCCTGCTGGGCTGGTGTAGCTAGAGTCGGTGTCGGCGCGCTTCCAGAGATGCGCACATACAACAGGATAGGTCCGGTATAGCTGTAGATCCCAATTGGTTATACATCCCCATGAGACTACATGTATGGATGTGCACACTGCAGCATATGCGGATACAGATTCTGAAGGACTGCAAATGGGTCGTGTAACCAGCCTAATCTGGGCCATGTTACATTAGCATGTTAACACACATTGCTCAGGATTGGTCACAGATTGGTCTGTCTCACACACTGGCCAACAGATTCAGATGAGAACGTGTCCTAATGAACTGCAGTTGGCACACCGAACCAGCATTACATATATTCATATGAGCCATGGGACCTTTCCTGTTATCTGACCATGACTGCTGGTAGCAGCAGTGAGCAGCCTCTACATGTAACAGCATTTTACTGGAGATTATATAATCCTGCATATTTAGTGGGTTATGGTGGGGTTAAGATAAGGGTTTCGGATTAGGGTGAGGGCTAGGGCTTTTGGGTTTGTGTGTAAGGTAAAAATGATGTATATAACAACGGCAGCGCCATCTATCAGCCCCTTGATCCAACTGCTGCTGCCAGCAGTCGCGGTCACATAACAGGAAAGATCCCAGCCAGGATCCACTATGCTAATGATGCAGATCAATCTTTATTTGCGTCAAATATTCACAGTCAATTACAAGTCACTATTATCTCAGGGATATGGAAACACACATCAATCAATTTTCAACAATACTCAAATACAAATCTTGTCTCATTTCAGTACCAGCCAGGCGTCCCCTGCCATCTCAGGGACAAGAAATCCCAGGCCCTGCACCTTGACAAGATACAGGACCACCTGCAGCAGGACCATTTGTGGAAATTCCCCCTGGGCGCTCAGCAAGATGGCAGCCAACAGCTCCATCAATGCTCCCTCCAGCCACGAGGATGATGGCGCCTGTGGGCTGGTCAAATTGGGAGACCAGACATGTGGGGACAGCCCATGTGGTCCCATCAGAGTTGTGACCAGGGTATGGAGCCGCAGCTACTGGTGCCCCAGCACATGGAGCAGCAGTTAATGGTTCCCCGGTGCATGGAGCCGCAGTTGGCCGTGCCCCGGCAGGGCATGTGGCTACAACCGGCCCCGCAATCCACTCCGGCCCCGCAGGCCACTCCGACCACCCAGGCCACTATGACGCCGCAGGCCACGCCGGCCACGCAGGCCACACTGCTCAGCCATGCCTCAATCCAAAGGACTCAATGGTCTGGGTACACGCCCTCACAAAGGCCAGGGAGTCTGGCATTGTCAACGGCACCGTGCCACGACTTCCTCGCTCATCTCCAGCATGAGTGGGAGCAAAACAGAGAATTCATGCTGGAGATGAGACGACACAACGATCGCGTATATGAGGAGCTGAGGAGGCATCACCAAGTGCTGGAGGAATATGCTCAAAGGGCCGAAATGGCCCGAGAAGGCCAGCCACCTGGACAGGCCCGACAGGTCACATCTGTTGCTGTCCAGGTGGATACAATCCTTCCGCCCCAGCCTACCTCCTCAACCTCACAGATCTTACCCCCAGTGTCAGGGGCAGAAGAAACAGCCACCCTTCAAAGATGTTGTGGCCAGCCTAAGACCAAGGAGGCCAAAGGCCAGGAGGCTCATAAGCCACAGAAATGAAAGCGGAAATAGGTGAGAACATGTTCATGTTGCATATAGAAGCAATTGATGTCCAAGATCTATTGACGTTGAGGTGTTGCAGTCAATGCATATATTGTTCTAATTGATGCCTTGTTCTTATCTTTTTAGGTTCAAATCGACAGACGGAATGGTTGGCTTTTATTTTACTTTTTTTTCTATAATTTTCAGACAGAACAATAAATATTATGTATTGATCACATTATCATTGTTTGTTTTTGTTTGTACTGTACCATGATTGTAAACACCAGATGAATGTTACAAAACAACGGTATTGTATTAGTACATACATCTTTCTTCAATATACCAGCCCTGTGTTAATGTAGGATTGGGGTAACAGCCACTAGTGCAGCTGAGGGTGGAGGTAATATTCCTGAGTTTGATTCCAGTAACAGCTATGCATGATATTCGTGTTTCTGACACATGGAGATATTCATTAAGGGTAAATATCAAAAGTGAGTACACCCCTAAGTGAAAGTGTCAATATTTTGTGTGGCCACCATTATTTTCCTGCACTGACTTAACCCTCATGGGGATGGAGTTCTCCAGAGCTTCACAGGTTGCCACTGGTGTCCTCTTCCACTCCTTCATGATGATATCATGGAGCTGGTGGATGTTAGAGACCTTGCACTCAACCACCTTTGATTTGAGGATGTCCCCACAGATGCTCGATAGGGCTTAGGTCTGGTGACCTGCTTGGCTAGTCCATCAACGTTTTACCTTCAGCTTCTTTAGCAAGGCAGTAGTTGTCTTGGAGGTGTGTTTGGGGTTGTTATCATGTTGGAATACTGCCCTGCAATCTGAAGGGAGGGGATCATGCTCTGCTTCAGCATGTCACTCTACATGTTGGCATTCATGGGTTCCCTCAATGAACTGTAGCTCCTCAGTGCTGGCAGCACGCATGCAGGCCCAGACCAAACATACAGTATATACACATATATCTATATATATGTTTTATATAATATGTTGTGTGGATTCCCCCTATATGCATGTCAGATGCTGCCTCCCCTCGCTCTGCATCACTGTTTATGTTCAAACTGAGGGTTTCATCTCATATAAATGTTTTTGTGTTTGTTGTGCCTTATCCATTTATCTTTAATTTAGGGATTATTTCAAATACTTTTGCTCAGTATAGATGTATCCTTTTGGTGGTGGGAGTGTCATGGTCGTTCATTGAGGGAACCATGAATGCCAACATGTACTGTGACATACTGAAGCAGAGCATGATCCCCTCCCTTGTGAGACTGGGCTACAGGGCAGCATAACATAACGATCCCAAACACATCTCCAAAATGACACTGCCTTGCTAAAGAAGGTAAAGAAGGTAAAGGTGATGGACTGGCCAAGCTTGTCACCAGACCTAAACCGTATTGAGCATCTGTTGGGCATCCTCAAACTGAAGGTGGGGGATTGTAAGATCTCTAGCATCAACCAGCTCTGTGATGTCAACATTGAGGAGTGGAAGAGGACTCCAGTGGCAACCTGGTAAGCTCTGGTGAACTCCCTGCCCATGAGGGTTAAGGCAGTGCTAGCAAAAAATGGTGGCCACACCAAATTATTGACATTTTGTGCCAATTTGGACATTTAAAATTAGGGGTGTACTCACTTTTGTTCCAATTGTGCATTGCGTTATTGATGGGTCAGCAAATTTACTTTACATTGTAGCAGAGTGTTATTTCTTCAGTGTTGTCACATGAAAAGATATACTAAAATATTAACATAAATGTGACGGGTGTACTCACTTTTGTTAGATACTGTATGTTCACTATCATGATGTGAGCCACTTACAGACACCTGTCTCATATTTGTGTGGCTTTGTGTCATATGGATTGTCAATACCAACCTTCCATCATGGTTGAAATCAGTAATGCAAACACACTGTGAAAATTCTATTGATACCCCTAACTGATGGTGCAGAGCACAGATGTGGAGTATGAAGGTCCTTTCATTGATGTTACAGAAATGCTATGGTATCAACATTGGCGAGGCACACACAAACAACATCTCGGATAAATCATATTTACTATTTACAAAAATTAACAAAGCAAGCTTGCCACAAAGCCACAGGTTGACTAATCATCACAGGTATGCAAAGGATCATGGTGGAGGGGGGTAGGATACAAAGTCCAAGTAACACAGGGAAATAGGGATATGAGAGCAGAATGCAGGCAGGGGGAATTACATTGATATAGATGATCAGGGGATTTACAATGTATCAGCCAACATGAGCCAATATCATTTATATCATTATTGTTATTACATATATAACAGTCAATAAGGAAAGACCACAATAGTCCAGAATAAGGTGATATACATACATATTACATAGTTACATAGTTACATAGTAATTAAGGTTGAAAAAAGACTTTCAGTCCATCAAGTTCAACCTGTTAAGATCTCCTCTGATCTGCAATATGCGGATTAGTTATTAATTAAATTATTGATTAAATAATTATTAATAGTATAGTATTGGAGAATGAATAAAGAGTTAGTCCATCAAGTTCAACCTTTTTAGATCTCTATTGATCTTTTTAATTTGGACTATTTATTATTATTGTTAATTGTTAATTATTGTTAATTGATCCAGAGGAAGGCAAACATAAAAAAAAACCCATTGAAACTTTGCCAATTGTCTCATAAGGGGGAAAAAAAGCAAAATTCCTTCCTGACCCCAGAAACTGGCGATCAAATTTCTCCCTGGATCAATATTCCTTCGCTAGTTATCTAGGATAGCCTTGAATGCCCTCTTTATTCAGAAATATATCTAACCCCTTTTTGAAGTTGTCTATCGAATTCGCTGTCACCACCTCCTTTGGTAGAGAATTCCACAGTTTAACCACCCTAACTGTGAAGAACCCTTTTCTTTGTTTAAGGTGAAATCTTTTTTCCTCTAACCTCAACGGATGTCCTCTTGTCAGTTGAAAATCTCTTGCTACAAAAAGCTCACTTGACAAAGCCTTATATGGACCCTGGATGTATTTAAATAACGTAATCATATCTCCTCTTAGACGCCTTTTTTCTAGCGAAAATAAGTTTAATTTTGCTAGTCTTTCTTCATAACTTAGCCCCTCCATTCCCCTTATTAGTTTTGTAGCCCTTCTCTGTACTTTTTCCAGCTCTAAGATGTCTTTTTTGTGAGGTGGTGCCCAAAATTGTACTCCATATTCCAAATGAGGGCGTACTAGAGATTTGTATAGTGGCAGAATTATATCTTCTTCCCTGGCTTCTATACCCTTCCTAATACATGCTAATATTTTATTTGCCTTTGCAGCCGCTGCTTGGCTTTGAGCGCTGTTACCTAGGTGGTTGTCCACTAGTACTCCCAAATCCCTTTCAATATCTGATACCCCTAGATTTGCTCCATTAAGATTATAGATTGCTTGGCTATTTTTCCTTCCCAAATGCATAACCTTACATTTATTTGTATTAAATCTCATCTGCCATTTAGCCGCCCATTTCTCTAATTTATGCAAATCCTTTTGTAGGGAAAGTACATCATTATCTGATTTTATTACCTTGCACAACTTAGTGTCATCAGCAAAAATGGAGACACTACATTCGAGTCCTACTTCAATGTCATTAATAAATATGTTAAAAAGGAGAGGACCCAATACTGAGCCCTGAGGAACCCCACTTATCACATTAGACCAATCGGAGTATGTTCCATTTACAACAACCCTTTGCTTCCTGTCTTTTAGCCAGCTCTCGATCCATGAGCAGATATTTACTGCAATTCCTGTATCCCTTAGTTTGCTCACTAGTCTTCCATGTGGCACTGTATCAAATGCCTTTGAAAAATCTAAAAAGACTACATCCACTGAGTTGCCCTGATCCAAGTTCCTACTAACCTCCTCATAAAAACTAATTAGATTGGTCTGACACGACCTTTCCTTCATAAATCCATGTTGACTGCTACCTATGATCCTGTTCAAATAGACATATTCTTGTATTCTGTCCCTTATTAACCCTTCTAAAAGCTTCCCAACTACAGAAGTGAGGCTCACTGGTCTATAATTCCCCGGATTTGCTCTAGATCCCTTCTTAAATATAGGTATCACCTCTGCTTTTCTCCAGTCATCTGGTAGAGACCCTGTAGTGAGCGAGTCTTTAAAGATTAGATATAATGGTTTGGCTATTACAGAACCCAGCTCCCTCAGTACCCTTGGATGTATTCCATCAGGACCTGGGGCTTTATTAACATTTATTTTCTCCAACCTCTTTTGTATTTCTTCCTGCGTTAACCAATTATTTAGTGAAGGTAGTGTAGCCCCATTATGTTGCAGTGTCCCAACCACTGGTACCTCCCTTGTGTAAACCGAAGAAAAGAACCTATTTAGCTCATCTGCCTTTTCCTGGTCACTAATTATCAGATGGCCTGTGTCACATTGTAATGGTCCTATCGATTCCTTCCTGGCCTTCTTCCCATTAATATATTTATAAAATATTTTAGGGTTAGTCTTACTTTCCATTGCAACTGACTTCTCATTTTCTATTTTAGCCAGTCTATTAGCCCTTTTGCAAGCCTTGTTGATTTCCTTATAGTCACATAAAGCTGCCTCTGTTCCCTCCTTCTTGTATAATTTAAAGGCATATTTCTTTTTCCTCATCATGATCTTTAAGTCATTGTTAAGCCACATGGGATATGATTTACTCCTATTCATTTTATTTCCACATGGTACATGCTGATGAGTATGTTTATTTAGTAAGGATTTGAATGTTGTCCATTTATTTTCAGTATTCTTCCCTGTAAGTTCTTTGTCCCAGTCTATATGTTGTATTGCTGCCCGTAGCCCATTAAAGTTAGCCCTTTTAAAATTTAGAGTTTTTGTTGGCCCCTCACAACTCTGTTTTTTGTATTCAATCTCAAATGAGACTGTATTGTGATCACTGTTCCCCAAGGGTTCCCCTATTTTTACATTTGATATTATATCAATATTACTTGTGATGACTAAATCCAAGATGGCCCCATTTCTAGTAGGTTCTTGTATTACCTGGGCTAGATAATGATCCCTGAGTGTACTCAAGAACCTGCTCCCCTTAGCTGAGCTGCTGGTCTCGTTTATCCAGTTTATATCAGGGTAATTAAAGTCTCCCATTATTAGAACTTGCCCATGCTTAGCTGCATTTCCAATCTGTAACAATAATTGTATTTCCTCACTTTCAGCTATATTTGGGGGTTTATAGCATACTCCCACCAATATGCATTTAGAATTAGCTCCTCCACTATTTAGCTCAACCCACAAGGATTCAATGATGCCGTTAGTGCCAGCATAAATATCTTCTCTAACTATAGGCTTAAATTCAGGCTTAACATAAAGACAGATCCCTCCTCCTCTTTTACCATTGCCCCTATCTTTCCTAAATAGGTTATAACCATCCAGATTAACAGTCCAGTCATGAGATTCATCCCACCATGTTTCCGTAATGCCTATTAAGCCCCATTTTTCTTGTACTGATAATATTTCTAGCTCATCCATTTTCCCAGGCAAACTTCTTGCGTTTGCAATCATACACTTTATGTTGCTATGGCTCTGCTGATGTGAAGTGCCTGCCACTGTATTTGAGGCCCCTATTAATATCTCCCTACTTTCTATTGTAACCCTCCCCCCTTCTCCTCCCCCATGGGTAAATAATTCATCCCTTTCCCTCTCTACCCTATTTACCCCAATACTTCTATATAGTCCCTCCCCCCCACCTACAAGTTTAAAAACTCCCCCAGCCGTTCTACCATCCTATTCCCTAGCACAAAAGCGCCCTCATCATTAAGGTGCAATCCATCCCTGCTATAGAGATTGTACCCAAGTGAGAAGTCAGCCCAGTGCTCTAAAAACCCAAAACCCTCTGCACTGCACCACTTTTTTAGCCACGCATTAACCTCCCTAAGCTCCTTCTGCCTCCCTGGGCTAGCACGTGGCACTGGTAGTATCTCAGAAAATACTACCTTGGAGGTCCTTGCTTTAAGCTTATTCCCTAATTCTCTAAAATCATTCTTTAGGACGCTCCATCTTCCACTAACTTTGTCATTGGTACCAATGTGTACCAAGACCGCCGGTTCATTACCAGCCCCTCCCAATAATTTATCCACCCGATCCACAACATGCCGAACCCGAGCACCCGGGAGACAGCAAACTGTTCGATTGCTGGGATCTGGGTGACAAATTACCCTGTCTACCTTCCTAATAATAGAGTCCCCTACCACCAAAACATGTCTGTTGCTCTGCCTATTCTGCCCTCCCTCTTCTCCAGTAGAGCTGTTCGCCTGGCTGTTAGAGGGAACAGCTCTATCTGGCATTGCCATTCCTGAATGGACATCGCCAACAGTTTCACTCAATCTGGCAAATCTGTTGGTGTTTGACAACTCAGAACTGGCCTGCCTCCTCCTGTTCCCCCTGCTTCCCCTTGTAACTGTAACCCAGCTACCTCCCTGGCCATCCTCCCTAGCCCCAGCTCCTCCCTCCATACTAGGCCCAGCTAAACTGTGCTCCGTGAGCACCAATTCCCTTTCCAGTGGAGCAATATCACTAAGTGCTGCAATTCTCCTCTCCAGATCTTCAATTTGAGCTTCCAAAGAGGCAACATGCTCACACCTGTCACAGAGGTATGGACCCTGGATCATATGTTCCAGTAGTGCATACATTTGACAGGATGTACACTGAATAAGGTTGCCACTGGACTGACTCATAATTATTATTATTGTCTACGAAATTTCAGTGGGAAAAATAAAGAATATAATATAATATATTTATATAAAGTTTTCCTCCTTTGCACTATAAATCTGCCCTCCCTTTTCTTTGAAGGCCCTCCTTTTATTTAAACTCCTAGGCTTTTACTAGAATTGCACTTGATACTGAAAATGTTCGCAAGCTCACAAGTTCCCCTTCTCCGGTTTCTATTAACTTCTGCCTTCTCGCCTGGGCACAATTAGTGCACTCTGCAATTTATCAGCCTTTACTTGTAAGGTAAATCCACTTGTAAACAGGCCCCAAACCAGCTCACAAACCTTTTATACAAGTTTAACAGTCAAGCCACACCCCTCTCACCTGGGCACAATTAGTGCACTCTGCAGTTTATTAGCCTTTACTTTTTAAGGTAAATCCACTTGTAAACAGGCCCCAAACCAGCTCACAAACCTTTTATACAAGTTTAACAGTCAAGCCACACCCCTCTCACCTGGGCACAATTAGTGCACTCTGCAGTTTATTAGCCTTTACTTTTTAAGGTAAATCCACTTGTAAACAGACCCCAAACCAGCTCACAAACCTTTTATACAAGTTTAACAGTCAAGCCACACCCCTCTCACCTGGGCACAATTAGTGCACTCTGCAGTTTATTAGCCTTTACTTTTTAAGGTAAATCCACTTGTAAACAGACCCCAAACCAGCTCACAAACCTTTTATACAAGTTTAACAGTCAAGCCACACCCCTCTCACCTGGGCACAATTAGTGCACTCTGCAGTTTATTAGCCTTTACTTTTTAAGGTAAATCCACTTGTAAACAGACCCCAAACCAGCTCACAAACCTTTTATACAAGTTTAACAGTCAAGCCACACCCCTCTCACCTGGGCACAATTAGTGCACTCTGCAGTTTATTAGCCTTTACTTTTTAAGGTAAATCCACTTGTAAACAGCAATACGGGGAGAGTAAAATGTAGGCTTGTATGTTAAACAGACACTCCAATGCAACGTCAGAAGTATAAGTGCTCAATCAATGAATGCTATGAGCCCATGAGGTCAGTTCTCACGCAACAATAAGCAGCCCTTACATAAATAACCTTGGTCAAAAAGATGGGGACCTGACCATATGCTACTTATTCCAGAGAACTCCCAACAAACCAGGCAATATCAGGGGTAGTTTGTTCTCTGATTGAGCATCTACAGTATATTCACTGTTTTTGCATATGCATAACTGAAAATTAACGTAACCTAATTAACTGTTAAGTCCCAAGCCTGGATTTACGCTTATGTACAGGGAGGGTCACATCTGCACTGAAGAAGAGATCTGGAAGGGTTTGTGCTGCAGGCTTCACAACAGTCCAAGTAGAGGAGAGGATAGAATGTCTAAAGCAATAGGTACATATGAATCAAGATAGAGTATGTGAGCATACACATGCTGTGGATATACCAGGAACATCAGCTGACAGATGTCACATCACATCTGCATTGTATAGTGAAATTGTCTTGTGACACATATCGATAGAGATATTGCGAATAGTTCGCCGGTGGATTGTTCCCGGCGAACATAGCATGCGAGATTCGACCCGCCCCCAATACTTTATCATTGAGCAAACTTTGACCCTGCATGTCACAGTCAGCAGACACATTCCAGCCAATCAGCAGCATACACTCCCTTCCAGAGCCTTCTAACTCATGGACAGCAGCCATTTTGCAATCATAACTAACTTGCAGTCTTACTGAGAGGAGGGAGAGTGTAGGTGATACTGATTGAATAGAGAAATCAATAGCTAGGCAAGTTTATTCAGTGTCCAGTGCAGTGCTGAAGGACTCTTG
>JAPZIH010000238.1:756865-819365 GCA_027410445.1 Discoglossus pictus | reverse complement strand
CCAGTTAAAATTTCAGCATCTATAAAATGGTCCTTTAATTGTTGAACAATTAATCTTGTGCCATTGCATAGGCCTTTTTTGGGGTTCATATTTCGCAGTAACATGATAATTGCACCTTTCTTTAGCTGCAAAATATGTGGTGGCATTCCAGAAGGAGTTAAAGAGTTAATGAATTCAGTTGAAAAGTTTGCCTGACTTTCATTGTCATCAGCAAGTACAGAATCAGCACTGTGATAATTTCTTTGTGGTGCATTAATTTTTTTTAAGATTTCATTATTGAGTATTAATGCATCTTTATTTTTACACGTCAGTATAACTTGGTTGGCAAGCTCAGAATATTCTTCGTTATTCATGCTCCCTTCAAATATAGCCGATATAATATCTTGTTGACAAATCATATGAGGTGGGATCTCTACAGTGTCGTCAGGTAAATGTAGTATTTTTTCTGTTCTGCCTTCTCCAATTTTAATAAGCCAATCATTGAAATCAGTTTGGCCTTCTGATCTCATATTTTGTTGCAGTTGAAGATGGGTAAAATGTTTCCATACTGTACTTGACTTTATACATGTTTCAATAATGTCTGTTCGATTTCCATGTACAACGACAGGTAATGTTTGTCTAAAATCGCCACCCAACAAAATTACCTTTCCACCAAATGGAAAAATATTATCCATGACTTCACGAAGCAAACGGTCAATACATTGGAGGGCATAGCATGACATCATTGTGGCCTCATCTATTATAATTAATTTACATTTCTTCAATTTCTTTGCTTGTAAGGATGTCATGCGAATATCTGACACTGAATTTTCCAAAATAGGCACTGGCAGTTTAAATCCACTATGAACAGTTCTTCCACCTTCTAATAAAAGTGCAGCAATTCCAGTAGTGGCAAACGCCATTGCTATTTGTCCTTGTGCTCGTACTGAACTCATTAATAAATTGTACAAATATGTTTTCCCTGATCCGCCAGGTCCATCAAGATAGAAATAACGCTCTGTCACCATGTCATCATCTATAGCATTTTTAATGGCATGAAATGCTTGCAATTGTAGTGTATTTAAAGTTGCAAGTCTTTGTTCTGTTCTCTCTGCTTGTAGTTGAATGTCATAGTCTTCAAAGTTAATGTCATCTATTAGACCTGGATCAGGCAAATTAAAACTTGCACAACTTAATCCATGAGTTAAAAAGACTTCTTGAATTTCCATTAAGGCTTTTAAGTGTGCAATGGGTTCATTGTATCGTCGGATAAAGTCTTCAGCCATATTACTTTTAAAAGTCTCCCACAAAGCTAATGCATTTGGAGCATTTGAGAAGATACAAATAAAAGCAAATTGTTCTCTCATCTGTCGTGGCATTTGACATTGTGCTGCTTCTTCTAAACATCTTTCCCACTCTGTATCATCAGCAAATAAGTTTCTATTTCTTGCAGCTAAATGGAAGGATTCATATACAATGTCATTAACAGTTCCTGATTGTTCAAAACTTTGTGCTCCTGGAACATTTAAAAGTAATATCCGTAAGCAAAATCGTTCAACATCTCTTGGACTGACTGTGTAAATTCGTGGAATTATTTTATTGCCTCTGGTTTTTCTTGCTCTCCATAATCCATTCACAAAAACATAGTGATATGGAATTTCAATATATAAGTATTGTGTTGCTTGAGCATCAGTGGAATTTAATGCAAACCATGCAGTTAGTGTAGTGTGACGATCTTCACTTTGGGCCAATGCATTCATTTCATTTCCAGCATGGAAATAGACTAAATGTCGTTGTGGCAAATGTACTGCTAACCTATATACTGCATGTGATCTATCATGCATTTCAAATTTTAAAAGCCGCCACATAGCTTCTGGCGCACTGACATAGCGAGCATCTACATGAGATGCAAGTTCATCATGTACTAACTCAGTACTTTCAGGGTTGTCTGCACTTTTGACGACTACAGTAGCTGCATCGTAACCTTTGTAAATATATTTGTAGACATATTTAATGGATTTGATGGAAGTGCAGGCTTCTACGTTGATGTGGGCGTTGTACTTCATGAGTAAATGTGGATTGTAGGGTACTACGTATCTATTGTCCACTTTTTTTCCACGAATAATGGCACTATCTCCTTCTCTTCTTTTATAAAGTGGATATCCATCACAATTTGCATATGTTTTGTCTCTATAATCTTTTGGAAAATCTTTTGAACATTGATTATTTTCCATACATGGTGATTGTGGATTAAGGTCTCCACAGGGTCCATGAATCATGCGATGAGTAACAATCTCATATAGTCTACCATATAGTTCTGGATCCGGTAGTTCAGCAACTATGACTGCATCCACTTTGTCTGAAGTATCTAATTTATCTTTCTCTTGAAGTATTATGAGAAGATGTGCATGTGGAAGGCCTCTTTTTTGAAATTCAATGGTATATACATAAGCAAGACATTTGCCAAATAACTGATTTATAGTGAAGTCACGTATTAATTCATTTAATTTTATCTTAAAAACTCTGGCTACTAAATCTGGTCGATCTGAAGCACTTTGTCCAAGAAGTAGATTTTGATTAATTTCTGGCCATTGTGGATTACATGTAAATGTCACAAATAAATCTGGTTTTCCAAATTTTGTCACAATAGCCATAGCATCATTGTATCTTTCTCTCATATTTCGAGGAGATCCTTGAAAGGAAGATGGTAAAATGATGGCTTTGCCAGCTGTCATGTCTCTGCTTGTAGCCACGTCAGCAACATAGTCCATGAGTCCACAATATTGTTCTACACGTAGTTTATCTTGTTGATATTTTATAAAGTTTAAATTATTTGCCTCAACTTGCAAATATGAATCAATAATCCATTGTTGTGTTAGTTTCCCACCACATAAAATTGGATTAAATTGATCTCTAATGGCAATTTGAGCAACTTTAAATTCAAGCATAGAAACATTATTTCGGATTCTGGCTTTAGCATTTGGGTAACTGGGAAGGGTTAATTTTGGTTGCCAACCTGCTTCTCCGTGTGGGAAAAAGATGGGATATGTCATTGGATCTAAATTTGGACTTAAGATATTAATATTAATAAATGGTTGGTCCTCATTTCTGGGATATACTCTAATGTCTCTTTGAAATGGTGGTTCTCCTTCATCATTCTGAAAGACCATTGCAACCTCATTTGATGTTGGCAAGTTATAACGACGTTTATCAGTATGTCTGTCTCTTTTAAGCACCATATTAACCTTTGGCATGGGTAATTGATGTCTTTGTGCATGAAGTAGTTGTTCATTTTCTACTTCTGCCAATTTTTTGTAAGCTTTACTGTAGGGATTGTTGTCCATAATGTTATTTAGCTCTATAAAAACACTGGGTAAGCATTTTTTATTTTCTTCCATCTGCATACGTTGGTCAACAGCTTCCATTGTATCTAGGACATATAGTTGAGCGAATTTTCTTTGCTCTCCTTCCTCTGGATGTAAATGTGAAGTCCGATGATAAATTTGTCCTTGGACTTTAAAACAGTAAGGACCATGTCCTGGTACATTAGCAGCCAATGTTGCCCCCATAGATGCAAATGATATGGCACTATTGTAGGATCTTATGTTTGTCTTAAAATTTTTGTAATTTGGAAAAGTAGGTTCAGTCATAATATTTAGTAAAAAGGTTGGAAATAGTTTTCTTTGTGGAAGTTTGAACTTTCCTTTTTGACAACAACTAATAAATTGTCCATCTCGGGGTCTCTCCTGTTTAAAATAATAAGCCTCACAAAATTGACATTGAGTAGTCAGGTCCCCACAACTATGAACCTCTACTGCTAAAGACTTCAGTAAAGGACAATTTGCAAAGCATATTGGATGTTGACTTTCATATTCATCAGATGAAAAGTCATGAAATGTTTGAACAACAGGTTCTAAATGTTTAGTTTTTTTCGTAGATTTTCTTGGTATATGTTGGACTTGTTTGGTTGAAATGTCCTGTAAGTTTTTAGTAAGAGTTTGTAAATGCTTTGTTTTTGTAGTTGCTTTTTTTGGTCTGTCTTGACTGGTATGTTGTAAAATGTCATCTGATGTTTTAGGAACAGTTTGTAAATGCTTTATAATTTTTTTATTTTTTTTGGTTGTATCTTTCATTTTTGCAGCTGATATTCTTTTATTTGCAAGTCTTTTGCGTTCTTTTTCTCTTCGAATTTCTTTCTCCTCCGGTGTCTGCTGGGCGGCCCATCTCTCTTGTCTTTCTCTAGTTTGACGTCTTTTCTTCTCTTCTTTGGTCTCGTTATCAGCCATATTAATCTGTAAAGAAAAAAAAATAAATGTAATTGTGTATATTTAAATTTGTAATTCCTGTTAAAGATTCTTGTGCACAATTGGTGAAATAAAAGGCAAATCATGAATGTATCATTTATATTTAGTTACATTTATAATTCCTGTCCTCACTGGCTAAGAATTTGGCCAATGGAATACTGCTGTAAATAAGCATGTAACATATTTTTTTAAAATAATGGTTTTATTTATGAAAAACGTTGTTTGTGGATAGATATTTACCACTGCAAAACTTCTTTGCTAAAAAAAAAAGTGATGTGGTTATTGAGCTATGTATTGCATAGTAGCAATTGAAATAAAATAAGATAGATAGTAAATTAATTATGTTATTTTTCTGTTGACACGGATGCAACTGAAAGCAGTTTCTTTAGTTTTATACTTTAGTACTTATTATACTTTACCTTGGTTGAAGTGTGATTTAAATCCGAATGTTTGTTGGTCCTCGGTTCAAAATCGTTGTCCAATGGTGTGGTCCTCTGTTGGAAGTCCTCGTCCGATGGTGTGGTCCTGTGGCGATAGCCCTCGTCCGATATTGTGGTCCTGTGGCGATATCCCTCGTCCGATGTTGTGGTCCGTTGGTGAAAGTCCTCGTCCGATGGTCTGGTCCTGTGTTGAAATTCCTCGTCTGCTGGTCTGGTCCTGTGTTGAAATTCCTCGTCTGCTGGTCTGGTCCGAGTCCTCGTCCGATGGTCCGGTCCTGTGGAAAAAGTCCTCGTCCGATTGTCTTCACGCAGTATCTGTTGTAATATAAAATATAAAATGTTGTTTGAGTGAAATGTCTTTTAAATAATTTAAAAATGTATTAATTTGACTGTATTGTATCAGTTATGGTTATTTTTTTCTATTTTTTTTTTTTTTTTACTTTCTGTACAATCCCACAACTTTTGTTATTCTTATTGAAGGTTCTTAGTAAGGCTTGTGGGTTGTGATATATTAAATAAGAATATAAATTTATTTTGCTATGTGTTTATGTTATTTTTTGTACAATCCTGTTTTGTGCACACCACTTGTGGTATACTTATTTAACCTTTATTGGGATGCTTATAGTTAGTGAAACATGAAATAATATAATTAATGTAGTTTGCAATGTGTTTGTGTTAGTTTTTGACAATCCTGTTTGGTGCGCACCACTTGTGCAAAAGTTATTTATTCTTGATTGTACTGGTTATAGGTTGTTAAACATTAAAGAAGAATGTTAATGTAGTTTCCTATGAGTTTGTGTGATTTTTTGTACAATGCTATTAGGTGCGCAACACTTTTGTTATTCCTATTTTTGCTTCTTTGTAAGGCTTATAGGTTGTTAAACATTGAATAAGAAATTCTGTTTTGTGTGTAGCAGTTTGTGTCTCATTCAATTGCGATTTGGCTAATTGAATCGTGCCCTAAATAAGCACATAGCATATTTTTTTAAATAAGTTTTTAGTCATTTAAAAACTTTATTTTGGATATATTTTTAGTAACTAAAATCTTCTTTTAAAAAAATTGTTATGTTGTTATTTAGAGCCCTATTCAATTGGGCAAATTGCAATTGAATGAGGGCCTTTGTGTGTACCATATGTTGCATAGTTTGCCCCTCATTCAATTGCATTTTTTACAATGTAATAGTACTCTAAGGCTGTCATTGAATTGCAATGTTGAAAATTGAATAGGGTTGTAAATAAGCACATCACATATATTTGTTAAAATAGAATAAGGGCCTAAAAGTGCTTATTTATAGCCATATTTAATTGTCCAAAATAGCAATTGAATGAGGGCCTTTGGTTACTGCATTTGTTATATTGTGAGCTCCTCATTCAATTGTGTTTTGGCCAATGGAATAGAGCTCAATATCAGCACAGAGCATATTTTTTTACCGAATTTTGTATTTAGTGAACTTGTATCCAAAAGCAACGTGTTCACAAAATAAAAAGTTCCTTTAAAAAATATGCTCTGTGCTTATATAGAGCCCTATTGAAATGGGCAAATCACATTTGAGTGAGGCCCTTGGCCATTAAAGATATATAGGTCCTCATTGAATTGCAATTTTGCCAATTGAAGAGGGCTCTATATAATCACATAACATATTTATTGAGCAAAGTTTTTAGTTATTGAAAACCTTGATTGTGGTTAGAAATTCAGTAACTAAAAAGTTCAGTATAAAAAATATGTTATGTGCTTATATAGAGCCCTATTCAATTGAGGAAGTCGCAATTGAATAAGGCTCATGGTTATTTCTTGTTTATACTTAATACTTTACCTTGATTGAAGTTTTGAATGACAGACGGTCCCCTCCTGCCAATCTTAATCCGCCGGTCTTCTTGTAGTGTCTGTTTGAAAAAGAAAGTGAAATAGTTATTTGTATATTTATAATTTTTCATCTAGCAAAGCATGGCCTTTTCAGCATGTAATGTCTTGTTGTATCTTACCTCTTCTTCTTTGTTGGTGTTCTTTAAAAGGGATTGTGCTTCACAGTGCACGGTGCAAATTGTTGAGAGACGCTATTGATGCAGAGTCTGTTTGAATATTCAAAGAAATAAAAAGATTCAGCTTTATATGATCTATTGAATTGAAGTAAATGAATGTCATTTAAATATAGTTGTGTAATTTTTTTCAATTGACCTTATTTTTTGTTGGGGGCTACACACATATGTCACATACATGAAGCACATTCCATAGTTTAATGTAATTATTTTGTACATGTGACATATCAGTATACATGACTCATATTTAAATGGTTAAATTAACCTTATATTTTTTTTTCCAACACACATAAATGTGTGTGTGTGAGATGTAACTATAGATGATACACATATATGTGCGTGTGACATATCAGTATACATGACATATAATGTTATTTAAATGTAGTTGTTTACTGATTTTGTTTTAAGCTAATTTTGTTGCAGTGGCAATACACATAAATGTGCGTATCACATGTCACTATACATTATACACATATATGTCTGTGTCACATGTCACTATGAAGGGGCAATACACATAAATGTGTGTGTCACATGTCAATATACATTATACACATATATGTCCGTGTCACATGTCACTATGAAGGGGCAGTACACATAAATGTGTGTGTCACATGTCAATATACATGATACACATATATGTCCGTGTCACATGTCACTATGCAGGGGCAATACACAGAAATGTGCGTGTCACATGCCACTATACATTCTATACATATATGTGCGTGTCAGATGTCACTATACATTATAGACATATATGTCCGTGTCAGATGTCACTATACATTCTATACATATATGTGCGTGTCACATGTCACTATACATTCTATACATATATGTGCGTGTCACATGTCACTATACATTCTATACATATATGTGCGTGTCACATGTCACTATACATTCTATACATATATAAGCGTGTCACATGTCACTATACATTCTATACATATATGTGCGTGTCATAAACTTCTGTTTAATATTGAATTATGTTTTTTTGTTGTTTTGTTAAATGAACCGTATTTATTTTTGAGCCTATACACATAAATGTGCCATATATGTCACTACATAAATCCTAGTTTATTTTTTTATTTGTTTGACCTGTCCTGATAATAAAATGTAATATATTATAGCTTACCTCTTAGTTGTAATTTGCACAATGTAAAGTAGTAAATTAGTAAAGAATTGTCTTCTGAAGTAAATGCAGCAGTTATCTCAGAAGTCACTCCGTTCATCACCTGAGGAGAAATGTATTTTTTTGTTTGAAATAGGCAGTATTTATAAACTTGTAGAAAGTTCTGGAAAGTGAGACCGTTAGAACGCAATACGCATGCGCTATTTGCGTTCCAGCTTACAATTTGCGTTCCATCCGCCATTTTCTGCGTATTACTGTTCAAAATGGTGTTTAATATGATTGTGATACGTTCCGCATAGTATGTGTTTCATTATTGCGAGTAAGTGTAGTATAGTTACGTCTGAAGCCTCGTTTTCGTTTTGTTCGTCTGCCATTTTTTCTCTCGCTTAGCGATGGTATTAGTGTCTAAAGTGTTTTATTTTGATTTAAATGTAGGTGTAACTTGTTTTTTTGAGGTGCTGGCTGGTTCCTCTTGCTGTAGGTAAGCTTTTTATGTGTTTGTTGTGTGTCTTTGTTAAGTTTTAAATGTTTGTATGTCGGCGTGTTGCGTCCGATGTTTGCGAAGTCGTAATGTGTGGTAACGTGTCTCGTATGGTGTTTGCGTGTGTAGCCTCGTTTTCGTTTTATTCGTCGGCCATTTTTTGTGTCGCTTAACAAACTATTTAGTGTCTAAACTCTTTTATTTTGAGTGCAATTAAGTTGTAAGTTGCATTTTTGAGGTCCTGGGTGCTTCCTGTTTGTGTAGGTAAGGTTTTTATGTATGTGCTGTGTGTATGTATTGTGTTTGTAATTTTGTAATGTTCGCGAGCTGCGTCCGAATGTTGCGAGGCCGTAATGTGTGTGAACGTGTGTCGTATGTTGTTTGCGAGTGTCGTAATGTGTGTGAACGTGTGTCGTATGTTGTTTGCGAGTGTCGTAATGTGTTGCGACGTAAACTTTTTTTGAAATTTTGCAAGGGTCGCAGTTGCTGCAACTGAAGACCTCGCTTTGCGAGGTCCTCAGGTGCTGGCATGGAGCGCCTGCTGCGCTCCATGCCAGCAACTGAGGCCCTAGCTTCGCCTTCGGCGCTCCATGCCAGCAACTGAGAACCTGGCACAGTGCCCTCGCTTCGCGAGGCCCGCGTCTCGCTGCGCGTTAGCAACAACTCGTACGCTCACAACTATATATGTGATAGTATAATATCATTATATCCGGTATCACTTCCTGTCTTTATCCCAATCACACCTGATAACCAGTCACAGATAGATAGATAGATAGATAGATAGATAGAGAGACAGCCCCTCCCCCATCACTCTGTATTATATATATATATATATATATATATATATAGTATAATATCATTATATCCGGTATCTGTTCCTGTCTTTATCCCACTCGCACCTGATAACCAGTCACAGATAGATAGATAGATATATAGATAGACAGACAGAGGGATAGATAGCTAGATAGATAGATAGATAGATAGATAGAGAGATAGATAGATAGATAGATAGATAGATAGATAGATAGATAGATAGATAGATAGATAGACAGATAGATAGATAGATAGATAGAGAGAGAGAGAGAGAGAGAGATAGATAGATAGATAGATAGATAGACAGACAGACAGACAGATAGATAGATAGACAGATAGATAGACAGCCCCACTCCCATCCCTCTGTATTATATATATATTACTAGCAACTTGCCCATCAAAAAATGACGGTCAATAAAAGAAAGTGTTGAAATTCTGTTTGCCACACAATGTGAGTGTACTGTGTGCCTCAACTATATAGACCCCTCTAACACACTAATGAACGCATGTAATAACACTATAAGTGCCATGAGGGTAATCCAGGACCCTCATGACCCAAAGTGTAAGCACAACACCATTTTAACCCGGTCTCTTATGGGGGTCTATACAGACCCTTATAAGCCTCTATTTAACCCCATTAGTCCCATAAGGGTATTTAAAGACCCTCATGGGACAGTTAGAAGCCAAACATTACCCCGTAAGTACCACCATGACAGTAAGTATAAACACTACACTGCACTATAGCCCCCCAATAAACCATTAAATCTAAATTAACCCCCCTCTACACTAACCTATTAACACATACCCTACCTACCTACACTACCTACCTACCTCCTAATCACCCCCAACCACTCAGGGGAAAAAAACTAAAGTCACCAAAAAAAAAAAATCTACATTACCGGAAAAAAAAAACCTAAGTCACAAAAAATAAAAAAGGGAACATTACAGAAAATAACAAAATACATTACAACACCCCCCCCCCCCCACCAAGTACAGAAGAAAAAAAAATTACACACCTGAAAAGGAAATACATATAGAATACATACAATACATCACCCAATCTATGTAATATACAATCAATACTATCTCTCTAAAATACATCACTCAATCTATCTAATATACAATGCATCCTATCTATCTAAAATACATCCCACAATCTATCTAATATACAATGCATCCTATCTAATATACATCCCCCAATCTATCTAATATACAACACATGCTATCTATCTAAAATAAATCCCCCTATGTAACATACAATAAATGCTATCTCTATCTAAAAAACCCTAATTCTGAGGTAAAATAAAATGATTAAGACCACTTACCTTTGCAGATGTCCCTTCAGATCAGCCAAAAAAATGAGTACAACATTTACAGTAAATAAATAAACATTCTAAATATTCTAAATATTCTACTCACATTTCCAGCATGTCCCCGTCCTACTTCTTTTCTTCTCCGGCGCGGCCCCTGTTGAAAATAAACATTACATTAATACAACAGACAAAAACATAAAAACAAAGTAAAATAAACTTTATATACATTGTACTTACCTCCCCACAATGTCCCCGGCCTCCTCCTTTTCTGCCCTGGATGGACCCTGGAACAATCCGCGCTCTAAAAAAACTGTTTGTAAAAAACTAACTGAGGTCCGCACTTGCGAACCTCCCCAACGCTAATGAGCCTCCTACGGAGTGTTCCAGAATAAAATTGGCAATGGTGGCTTCTGATTGGCTGAAAATGATGTCTATCAAATTCAGCCAATCAGAAGATGCCAATGTGTGAGCCAATGAGAAAGGGATACACCCCAAAATCCCACTCTGATTGGATAATGCAGCTGTCAATCTTTATTTAAACCAATCAGAAGGCTTTATTGTCATCAGCCATTCATAATGGGATACGCCCCCATGGGGTGATTGGCTGAAGACATCTCCGCCTTCTCATTGGCTGTAATACTGATTGACATTGACAACAGCCAATGAGAAGGTGCAAATGCCTTCGGCCAATCAGTACGTGGGTGTGTATCCCATTGTGATTGGCTATTGTCAGGGCAACCAATCAGAATGCGCAGATGCTTCCAGCTAATCACCCTATGGGGGTGTATTCCATTGTGATTGGCTGAAGGCATCTGCGCCTTGTGATTGGTTTAAATAAAGATTGACAGGTGCATTATCTAATCAGAGTGGGATTTTGGGATGTATCCCTTTCTGATTGGCTCACACATTGGCGCCTTCTGATTGGTTGAATTTGATAGACAGCGTTTTCAACCAATCAGAAGGCGCCATTGGCTATTTTCTCCCGGAAAAGTCTCCAAAAGGCTCATTAGCATTGGGCTCCAAGAGGCTCATTAGCGAGTGCAGATCTCCGTAATTTTTGTAACTTTTTTTTTAGAGCTCGGTTCCAGGGTGGGGCAGAAGAGGAGGAGGCCGGAGACATCGTGGAGAGGTAAGTACAATGTAGATTATATTTATTTTATTTTGTTTTATGTTTATGTATGTGTACTAATGTTATGTTTTTTTTTAACAGGGTCCGCTCCAGAGAAGAAGAAAAGAAGAAGGACGGGACATGCTGGAAAGGTGAGTAGAATATTTAGAATGTTTATAATGTTTATTTATTTTCTGTAAATGTAGGTTGCTGATCTGAAGGGGCATCTGAAAAGGTAAGTGGACTTAATTATTTTCTTTTAGCTTAGAATTAGAGTATTTTAGTGTGGGGGGGGGGTTCTAATGTATTTTTTTTTCATTTTCTGTAATGTTCCTTTTTTTTGTGACTTAGCTTTTTTTATTTTCTGTAATGTAGATTTTTGTTGAATTGATTTTTTTTATTTTCTGTAATTATATTGGTGGGGGGGTTATTAGTGGGTAGGTAGGTAGGGTAGGTAGGTAGTCTAGGTGTTAATAGGTTAGTGTAGAGGGTGTTTAGTTGATATTTAATGTTTTATTTGGGGGGTATAGTGCAATGTAGTGTTTATACTTAGTGTCATGATGGTCCTTGAGAACCGTCATGGCACTTATGCAGTTAACAGCCCCATAAGGGTAATAATATACCCATATGGGACTGATGGGGTTAAATAGAGGATTATGAGGATCTCTATTGATCCTCATGAGTGACATGGTTATTTATTGGCTTATGGGGGTCTGTATTGACCCTCATGAGTGACAGGGTTAATTAAGTGGTTATGAGGGTCTGTATTGACCCCCGTGAGTGACAGGGTTAATTAAGGATTTTATGGGGGTCTGTATTGACCCCCATGAGTGCCAGTGTAATTTATTGGCTTATGTGGGTCTGTATTGATCCTCATGAGTGACAGGGTTAATTATGGGTTTATGGGGGTCTGTATTGACCCCCATGAGTGACGGTGTTAAGTAAGTATTTATGGGGGTCTGTATTGATCCTCATGAGTGACAGGGTTAATTATGGGTTTATGGGGGTCTATATTGACCCCCATGAGTGACTGTGTTAATTAAGTGTTTATGGGGGTCTGTATTGACCCCCATGAGTAACAGGGTTAATTATGGGGTTATGGGGGTGTGTATTGACCCCCATGAGTGACAGAGTTAATTATAGGTTTATGGGGGTCTGTATTGACCCCCATGAGTGCCAGTGTTATTTATTGGCTTATGTGGGTCTGTATTGATCCTCATGAGTGACAGGGTTAATTATGGGTTTATGGGGGTCTGTATTGACCCCCATAAGTGATGGTGTTAAGTGCATATGGGGGTCTGTATTGAACCCCATGAATGTCAGGGTTAATTATAGGTTTATGGGGGTCTGTATTGACCCCCATAAGTGACAGAGTTAATTATAGGTTTATGGGGGTCTGTATTGACCCCCATGAGTGACAGGGTGAATTAAGTGCTTATGGGGGTCTGTATTGACCCTCATGAGTGACGGGGTTAATTAAGGGGTTATGAGGGTCTGTATTGACCCCCATGAGTGACAGGGTTATTTAAGGGTTTTATGGGGGTCTGTATTGACCCCCATGAGTGCCAGAGTTATTTATTGACTTATGTGAGTCTGTATTGACCCTCATGAGTGACAGGGTTAATTATTGGCCATACGGGGGTCTGTATTGACCCCCATGAGTGACGGTATTAATTTAGTGTTTATGGGGGTCTGTATTGTATTATGGGGTTATGGGGTCTGTATTGACCCCCATGAGTGGCCGGATTAATTAAGTGCTTATGGGGGTCTGTACTGACTCCCATGAGTGTTAGGGTTAATTATAGGTTTTTGGGTGTCTGTATTGACCCCCATGAGTGTCAGGGTAAATTATAGGTTTACGGGGGTCTGTATTGACCCCCATGAGTGATTGTGTTAATTAAGTGCTTATGGGGGTCTGTATTGACCCCCATGAGAGACAGGATTTATAATATGTATTATGGGGGTCTGTATTGACCCCCATGAGTGACAGGGTTAATTAGGGGTTTATGGGTGTCTGTATAGACCCCCATGAGTGAGGGGGTTAAGGAAGTGCTTATGGGGGCCTGTATTGACCCCCATGAATGAAAGGGTTTTATTATGGGTTTATGGGGGTCTGTTTTGACACCCATGAGTGACACTGTTAATTAAGGGCTTATGGTGGTCTGTATTGACCCCCATGAGTGCCAGTGTTATTTATTGGCTTATGTGGGTCTGTATTGATCATCATGAGTGACAGGGTTAATTAAGGGGTTATGAGGGTCTGTATTGACCCCCATGAGTGACAGGGTTATTTAAGGGTTTTATGGGGGTCTGTATTGACCCCCATGAGTGCCAGAGTTATTTATTGACTTATGTGAGTCTGTATTGACCCTCATGAGTGACAGGGTTAATTATTGGCCATATGGGGGTCTGTATTGACCCCCATGAGTGACGGTATTAATTTAGTGTTTATGGGGGTCTGTATTGACCCCCATGAGTGACAGGGTTAATTATGGGGTTATGGGGTCTGTTTTGACCCCCATGAGTGGCCGGATTAATTAAGTGCTTATGGGGGTCTGTACTGACTCCCATGAGTGTTAGGGTTAATTATAGGTTTTCGGGTGTCTGTATTGACCCCCATGAGTGTCAGGGTAAATTATAGGTTTACGGGGGTCTGTATTGACCCCCATGAGTGATTGTGTTAATTAAGTGCTTATGGGGGTCTGTATTGACCCCCATGAGTGACAGGGTTAATTAGGGGTTTATGGGTGTCTGTATAGACCCCCATGAGTGAGGGGGTTAAGGAAGTGCTTATGGGGGCCTGTATTGACCCCCATGAGTGAAAGGGTTTTATTATGGGTTTATGGGGGTCTGTTTTGACACCCATGAGTGACACTGTTAATTAAGGGCTTATGGTGGTCTGTATTGACCCCCATGAGTGCCAGTGTTATTTATTGGCTTATGTGGGTCTGTATTGATCCTCATGAGTGACAGGGTTAATTAAGGGTTTATGGGGGTCTGTATTGACCCCCATGAGTGATGGTGTTAATTAAGTGTTTATAGGGGTCTGTATTGATCCTCATGAGTGACAGGGTTAATTATGGGTTTATGGGAGTCTGTATTGACCCCCATGAGTGATGGTGTTAATTAAGTGTTTATGGGGGTCTGTATTGACCCCCATGAGTGACAGGGTTAATTATGGGTTTATGAGGGTCTGTATGGACCCCCATGCGTGACGGTGTTAATTAAGTGTTTATGGGGGTCTGTATTGACCCCCATGAGTGACAGGGTTAATTATGGGTATATGGGGGTTGTTATTGACCCCCATGAGTGACAGAGTTAATTATAGGTTTATGGGGGGTCTGTATTGACCCCCATGAGTGCCAGTGTTATTTATTGGCTTATGTGGGTCTGTATTGATCCTCATGAGTGACAGGGTTAATTATGGGTTTATGGGGGTCTGTATTGACCCCCATAAGTGATGGTGTTAAGTGCATATGGGGGTCTGTATTGAACCCCATGAATGTCAGGGTTAATTATAGGTTTATGGGGGTCTGTATTGATCCCCATGAGTGACAGAGTTAATTATAGGTTTATGGGGGTCTGTATTGACCCCCATGAGTGACAGGGTGAATTAAGTGCTTATGGGGGTCTGTATTGACCCTCATGAGTGAGGGGGTTAATTAAGTGGTTATGAGGGTCTGTATTGACCCCTTTGAGTGACAGGGTTAATTAACGGTTTTATGGGGATCTGTATTGACCCCCATGAGTGCCAGAGTTATTTATTGACTTATGTGAGTCTGTATTGACCCTCATGAGTGACAGGGTTAATTATTGGCCATATGGGGGTCTGTATTGACCCCCATGAGTGACGGTGTTAATTTAGTGTTCATGGGGGTCTGTATTGACCCCCATGAGTGACAGGGTTAATTATGGGGTTATGGGGTCTGTATTGACCCCCATGAGTGGCCGTATTAATTAAGTGCTTATGGGGGTCTGTACTGACTCCAATGAGTGTTAGGGTTAATTATAGGTTTTTGGGTGTCTGTATTGACCCCCATGAGTGTCAGGGTAAATTATAGGTTTACGGGGGTCTGTATTGACCCCCATGAGTGATTGTGTTAATTAAGTGCTTATGGGGGTCTGTATTGACCCCCATGAAAGACAGGATTTATAATATGTATTATGGGTGTCTGTATAGACCCCCATGAATGAGGGGGTTAAGGAAGTGCTTATGGGGGCCTGTATTGACCACCATGAGTGACAGGGTTTTATTATGGGTTGATGGGGGTCTGTTTTGACACCCATGAGTGACACTGTTAATTAAGGGCTTATGGTGGTCTGTATTGACCCCCATGAGTGCCAGTGTTATTTATTGGCTTATGTGGGTCTGTATTGATCCTCATGAGTGACAGGGTTAATTATGGGTTTATGGGGGTCTGTATTGACCCCCATGAGTGACGGTGTTAACTAAGTGTTTATGGGGGTCTGTATTGACCCCCATGAGTGACAGGGTTAATTATGGGTTTATGGGGGTCTGTATTGACCCCCATGAGTGACAGAGTTATTTATTGGCTTATGTGGGTCTCGTGCAGGGTTAATTATCTCGTGCGATCGGGGACCCCAACTGCGAGGGTTAATGTGGGGTTAATGCGGGTTTCCCAGCTTATCTCGGATTCCCTTCTTGGGTAAGTTGTAGGTGTCTGGGCGGTCCGGGGTCGTGGGGCCTATTTTTTTCGTTAAGGTCATATTTTTGCGTCTCGTATTTTTTTTGTTTAAGTCCGTGGTAGTGCCGCTTGTGTGGGTATTTGTAACCGGGTGTGAGGCCATAGAGCCTCCACCTCAGTTGCTGCCAAGGTACAGAACAAAAAAGAAACAATAATGACAAATTGTATATTAAAATTAATTTAATATCCCATAAAATTCCTTTGATAAGATCATCTTCTAGGGTCTAAAAGGTCTGTGTTCAGCCCTCAGGACTTGACTCGTATTCTTCTGCTGAAGAGACAAATGATCTACAGACTTATATTAGATGGTTCTGTGTTTGTACCATACATTTTACTTTGAAGGTGAAGCTATAAAGAATTTCCAATAACATTGCATCTAAGATTCGTAGTAAATATTTTGTGAATAAGACTCATTTCTTGAAATTCTGGGCGTTCGTCTTTCAGACAATATAAGATCTGTATTTGGTAAACATATAATTTAATAGAAGACTATCAATACACATTTTCTTTTCAATTTCACAAGGTATCTGTATTTTGGTTTTATGACATAGTGCAGTTAAAGGGTCACTTGTAATCCTCTATTTACATGAAACTGTTTTAAGGAACTATTCTTTAAAATAGGTTAAATGTTTTAGGATGCAAAAAAAAAAAATTCAGGTAATATTTTTTTCGTTTTTTATATGCATTTATATTGCTATGAAAACTGGAAATTTTGATATCTGTTGATTAACTTTCTGTACAGTGGGAATATGGCATCTAAAACTGCTAGTAGTACCAAAGGAGTAACTGGAAACTGTTTACAATGACACACCCTCCTGTGAAAGAGACGGAACAAGCTTAGAAAGGAAAATATAATCTTGCAGAAAGAATACACTTGCGTAGGAAAAGTTACAAATCAAAATGTTTTTTTTTTCTTCTGCTTTTGAAATAAATATTATCAAAGTATATAAAAGAAAACACACCGCAGTGGTCCTTTAGTCATGGTGGGTGTATGATGGATCCAAAAATATTGAGAAATATCTTCAGCATTACATCCAATGTCAGCCATAAATACCTTAAACTACTTTGTTAGAGGTTATCAGTAATTACACTTCATTGTCTGTGAGAAAACTAAGTGTTTGTAAGAAAACCAAAAACAACCACGGTACTAAAACCTAGTGATTTTATTACATCATGTTCACTAAATGCAATACCCCCAAGCAATAAGTATACTGAGGTACTAATACTGTAGTATCACTCCACTCAGGGGCTTACACTCAATACTAATTAACAGTAGTTTTATTATGTTTATTCCTTTTAACAGCATAATAGTAGAAAACATACATTTTATAACTTTTGCTATGTACAGCTGATGTGGTTTACTGGTATTGTACCAATAAAAAAATAAATGAAATTGTTGTTTTTTCCTATAAATAGGTCATTTTCTACTAGACGTAAGGACAGCCTCAAATATGAATTATGAGGTTCTGTGTGTGACATTTTCTATTATAAAACATTGTGAGATTGTATTTGTTCTATGATAATTAACATTGAAACCATTTATTCACATTAGCAAAGGGTAACTGGAGTCCAAATATTATATGCATTTAAAAATGGAACCTTAAACATTACAAAATTATTGTTTTCATTTCAAATATTGTGGTGTTGTTTTGTAAAAAAAAAAACTTAAGATACTTAAAAAAGTAGTTGAATTTGCCTTTTACCGATTACTGTTATTTATATGCTACTTCTACGACTGCTTAAAATGATCAATTATGCAATCTGATTGGCTAAAATAAAAAAAGATGTAAAGCCAATCATATTACAAAGTTCAAAATTACAATGTCCCCATGATACAAAAAAAAAGGAGGAAATTTCTAATGGCTCATCAAACACGGAAAACAAAAATACAAACCAGGCAAGATGTATAATATGTACATACATTTAGCTTGTTCTAGGCTTACTGTGAGAGCTACGTGGTAATAACTCACATGTATACTATGTACCCAAACTTTCCTGACACTTTCTGCAATTGAACGCGTCTGGGCAGGATATCAAATCTACTACTTTATTATAAGATTGTAAAGTCATTCTTTATTATAAAAAACACAATTTTAAATAGCTGATTATGACCATACAGTATATTCTCAAAGGCAATATTGTATATTCTTAAAGGCACACATGGCTCCTACTATATAGGCTCTGTGTTGTATAACTAGATTATTACTTTTCTTATGTATGCGTTCTGTGATGCCTAATAAAATATGACCTGGAAGAGAAGCCATTTCCACATTCCTGGAAAAAAATTGCTTCTCTGCTGTATGAATCCTATTGTGTGTTACCAGACTTGATCTGTGCAAGAAGCTTTTCTCACATTTCTGTCACATATTTGGCTTCTCTCCTGCATGAACTCTTTGGTGTTCAAGCATTGCAA
Organism: Discoglossus pictus; assembly: GCA_027410445.1. NCBI lineage: Eukaryota > Metazoa > Chordata > Amphibia > Anura > Alytidae > Discoglossus > Discoglossus pictus. The sequence continues at coordinate 800,645 of JAPZIH010000238.1, read as the reverse complement.
ACTTTTCAGAGAATGCTTTGTCACACTGAGAACAAGTTTATGGTTTCTCTCCTGTATGAGTTCTATTGTGTGCAGCTAAATACATCTTTCGAGATAAACCTTTCCCACACTCTTGGCACACATATGGCTTCTCTCCTGTATGATTCATCTTATGTTCTAACAGACCTTTCTTCTGTGAGAAACCTTTGCCACACTGATTACAAACAAATGGCTTCTCTCCTGTATGAGTTTTACTGTGTACAGCTAAATAAATCTTTCGAGAGAAACCTTTCCCATACTCTTGGCACACATATGGCTTCTCGTCTGTATGAATCATCTTATGTTCTAACAGACTGTGCTTGTGTGAGAAACCTTTGCCGCACTCATTACAAACAAATGGCTTCTTTCCTGTATGAGTTCTATTGTGTACAGCTAAATTTGTCTTTCGAGAGAAACCTTTCCCACACTCTTGGCAAACAAATGGTTTCTCCCCTGTATGAGTTAAATGGTGATCAATCCGTTGTGAACGTCTACAGAAGTCTTTACCACAGTCAGGACCAGTATGTGACTTTTGCCTAGTATGAGTTACGCTCTGTGCAATCACATCAGACTCTGCAGTGACTACTAAATCACATTCTTGGCACACATGTGGCTTCTTATCTGTATGAGTTTTATCATGGCCTGGCATTAGTGAGAAATCTTTCCCACATTGCTGGCAAACAAATGGCTTCTGATCTGTATGAGCACTTTGATGTCTGGCCAGATGTGACTTCCGTCTTCCACATGATGCTTTTTCATCTTCTATTCTGGTGTGAAGCTTTGCACAGTTTGAGGTGTCCTTTCTAGCTCTCCTGGTTCTACAGATAACATTCTTACTTTGAGCACAAGTTTCTTGTTTATCCTGATAGGACTCTGAATAAACATCAGTATTTACTTTGTAACAAAATGCCTCCTCAAAATCCTTCCTTGGGATTATTTCAGAGCTTTGTTCTTGAACACTCTGAACATCTACTTTAGTGTCTTGTGAAGAGGATGGTGTCTGGGATTCTTCATTCATCTGCCTGCTCATTAATTCATATGTTGGTAAAGACAGAACTGAAAGATAATAAATATACATATGAAATACCCCAAATAACATGGTGCTGTAAGAGGTGATGTCTCCACCCACTAGACAACACTTATTATTCATACTATAAAAATATAACATTTATACTAAGAAAATAAAAATGTATCACTTTTAACTCTCCATTAATTTTCATGCTAACATAAAGATAATAGAAAACCCCATAGGGTGCCCTACACTGTCCTATAAAATGGTTGGTAGCCAGTAAACCCAGACTATCTCCCAGAAATCCCACTAATGGATAGTAAAATACATTTGTATGTATTGATGTAAGTATTATAAATTATTAGTTTTAGCTTCACTCAATGTTTTCTCATCTTCATCGTTTTAATAAAATAATATTTTGTTGTAATTAAGAAACACATTAACAGAAGAAAAAATGCATAACTCTGTGACGCTATATCATTTGTAGCATTAACTTCACAAGAACAAATAATATAATGAGAGGAATATTTTATATCTTCAAACTTTGCACTTTTCATAAATATGCTAATATACCAATGTAAAGGCGTACTACTACTAGCAGTGACATCTGGGACACACATAATGTTCACTCAAAGGACCAACAAGAGGAGTTAGTCGTGTCATTAATGTTTCATCATTAATACAATTCCTACTTCAGGAGCCGGGACTGGGAAACTGGTCAGAGTCGAGGGAAAGATGGATGGTGCTAAATACAGGGATATTCTTGGGCAAAACCTGTACCCCTCTGTGCGTGATTTGAGGCTAGGACGCAGGGTCACCTTCCAGCAGGACAATGACCCAAAGTGGAGGTAGAGACGGGCGCTGGAGTATATTTATAAACCAGTGCGGCAAAAAAAGAAACGAAAAGGGGACACTTTGGGACATTTGTGAAATACCCAGATGTAACAGTGACATCTCCAAAAGATTTATTCACTATTGGGAGCAAAGTTTAAGGTGAAAAAGATGATGATAATATCACATATATAGTTGTGAGCATACGAGTTGTTGCTAACGTTTGCGGGCTCGCATAGCAAGCCCCCGGCCCTTGGGGCCGCGGCTCGCTGCTCTCACGTAGCGATAGCCGCAGTTGCTGGCAAGGAGCTCCTTACCAGCAACTGCAACCCTCGCGAAGGCGCTCCTTACCAGCAACTGAGGCCCTCGCAAACTTCCCGTCGTAACGAAAAAAACATACGACACACGTTAACACACATTACGGACTCGCAAAAATCGTACGCAACCCGCGAACATGAAAAAATTAAAAACACAATAAATACACACAACACATACGTAAAAAGCTTACCTACAGCAAGAGGGAGCATCCAGGACCTCAAAAAATGAAGTTACACCTTAATTTAACTCAAAATAAAAGAGTTTAGATACTCAAAAATTCTCTAAGCGAGAGAAAAAATGGCCGAGAACAAAACGAAAACGAGGCTACAGCACTCTAAACACGCAAAACACCACAAGAAACTCGCAAAACACCACAAAACACCTACGGATATTCCGCTAAGACGCATACCACACATTACCCGCCATTTTAGAACAATGCAAAAGTACACAGCTACGCTAACGATTTGGTCTCGCGCACGCACACTATTACACTGCACACATTCAGCACACTTACACAGCAGCTCCACACTACTAATGCTTCAGCAACATCAAAACAGATTGCCAGCTCTTCAACAGAATGCTTCCTGCATATATTACTTCAAGACAGGTAAAGTATATTCATTTATTAATGTATTATTTATTTCATTATTATACACCAAACAGCATTAGCTACCTTATGATTTTATTGCCGTCATTTTTGGACGGGCAATTCGCTAGTTAATAATAATAATTATCAGAGTGTATCCAATTATGATACATATATAAAAAATAGAATAGATATAAAAAAAGAATAAATAATAAAAAGAATGAATAATAATAAACAAATAGGAAGAGATACCGCGTCAGTACAACAAGTAAGTATTCCAGGTTTGTGGGGGACTAGGAACCTGAAATATTATACTGTCCTAAAGGGATCAAATCAATAAATACTATTGTCAGACTAAAGTACAGAGCGCACATTCCACATGTGATGACAGTGTGCGCCCATGTATATACACATGAAGAAATTCATATCTATATTGAATCTAGTGGATGCCTCAGTAATTAGGCTGAACACAAATGTTTTTAGTCACTATTAGTATGAATGGACACCCCAATACCACATTGTATTTATATGTATATATACTTAAACTGAAGGGTATTACCCTACTATCCCATTGTATATTGTTGTGTCGTCTTCTGCTCTTATCATTTAACCATTTTATTTATGGGTCGATTTTATCTATTTTTATCTATTGTTAAACATGTAAAATAGAAACAGTGAAACGCGTCTGTCAGTATTGTTCTATTATAATTATATTATTTTAGTTTAATACATTTTTACCTTTACATTATTTTATATTGCTTTTGTATTTGAAAAATAAACTATTAATTGGAACCAAATGCATACAATGGTCCATCTATTTACACCCACAGTATGTGCCACTTTATACTCGCCGGGATCTATGGGATATAAAGACATTATAGACACTGTAAAAGCTGACCACAAATTGGGATTACATGATTGTATGAATTTATTAAAACTGAGATTATTAAAACATTGTGTTTTAAAATAGAAATTAGACTTTAACAACTAATAAGTGAGCACTTTTCATGTGTCCCCAACACAGCCATCATATTATTCCCAAGTTTCGAATTACCTGCGCGGCGGTCTGGATGCGCCGTCACCTGATGAATATCTATTTCCTCTGTCTCATCCTCACCTGTCTCACTAATAGATACAGTAGATACATTTTCACCAGGGAACCCTAGGAACAAATACCTATGTTATTTTTATACATATCATATGGAGTTTTGTAAATTCAAAATAAAAAGATACCACTGAAATTCAACAGCTGGAAATAAAATGTCTGTACATGTAAGATGCTTGTGTCCTACCAATATACATGTAAGATGTATGTGTCCTACCAATATACATGTAAGATGTATGTGTCCTACCAATATACATGTAAGATGCATGTGTACTAGCAATATACATGTAAGATGCATGTGTCCTAGCAATATACATGTAAGATGCGTGTGTCCTAGCAATATACATGTAAGATGCGTGTGTCCTACCAATATACATGTAAGATGTGTGTGTCCCACCAATATACATGTAAGATGCATGTGTCCCACCAATATACATGTAAGATGCATGTTTACCACCAATATACATGTAAGATGTATGTGTCCTACCAATATACATGTAAGATGCATGTGTCCTACCAATATACATGTAAGATGCATGTGTCCTACCAATGTACATGTAAGATGTATGTGTCCTACCAATGTACATGTGAAATGCATGTGTCCTACCAATATACATGTAAGATGCATGTCTCCTACCAATATACATGTAAGATGCATGTGTCCTACCAATATACATGTAAGATGCATGTGTCCTACCAATACACATGTAAAATACATGTGTCCTACCAATATACATGTAAAATACATGTGTCCTACCAATATACATGTAAGATGCATGTGTCCTACCAATATACATGTAAGATGTATGTGTCCTATCAATGTACATGCAAGATGTATGTGTCCTACCAATGTACATGTAAGATGTATGTGTCCTATCAATGTACATTTAAGATGTATGTGACCTACTAATATTTCCTACCCTCCTGTTTGATCTAATCCGTGTGGGATGGATTTATGGGTGGAGATCAGGATCTATCCTTTTAGCAAACGACACCAGCCAATCCCTACCCCCCTGTCTGATCTAGCCCAGGTGGGATTGATTTATGGGTCAATAACGGATCAAAGGGGTATCGCTTACAAGCACATGACACCACTTAACCTCTGTTTGTAACAAGTGTTTCAATTGCTATTTTCAATCTTGTTGCTATATTTGATATCTTAATTCATGCCCACGAGTTCCCCATTGAAGTCTATGGAGCCACCAATAGCTGTGACCGAGAGTTCAATTCCAGCTGGTGCCTAGCCCAGCGGGCAGAAAGGGAATACACTGCATATCTAACCCCAAATATTTTTATAAGCCCCATTGGATAATTTTTGTACCAAAACACATTTCACACTTACAAATAACCACAATTAGAGCCTAGAAGAACATCATCATAACCTAGCAGTATGGGCTCTGGGCCCTCATGGTACATACACAAGGCCGATGGGCCACACATGTTAAGCAGAGTAATAACATCTCAGTCCATAGACACTAATGACAAAGAAGTCCAAATATCCAGAGGGTAGGAAAGTGTGGATGAAGAAAGTAAAAGAAGGAAATCCTTACTCCAGCTCACAAGGATTACATTTTATGAATTGATAAGGTATGAATGTAGGAAGGCCGGCTTCATATAACTGAATGCTTTAGGACTGGTGACCTGGTTAGGGATGATATCAATGTTCTTTGTGGGCTGAATAAGCAGCTTACCATGGGGCATCATCTGTGTCTATTTCTGAGATTCTGCCTGTACATAGTCATGAAGAAGGACTTGTGTATAGTAATAAGAAAACACGGTTACTTTGTTTCACTTGATGAAAGTTTTTCTAAAAGTTTATTTTCCGATATGGCGAATGAACAGTGATTGAAAATATTAAATATTCCTAATAGCCATTTAATGTAGTGTATATTATTAGTAATATCTTTATTTATATCGCGCCAACATATTCCGTAGCGCTGTACAGGGGTTTAGTACATAACAAAAACAAAAAAACTTAACACCTTATAAAGAATGGGGGGCCCAGTTTTTGAGCTTATAATCAAATGTACATAGTGCTTGTTTCCAAGACACGGACAAACAACTGAAAACTCGCAAACTTACAATCTAAGGGTTTAGGTGTGATACAAGAGGCTGACAAATACAAAAGGGCAACGTGAATGCAATTTATTTAGTCGATTTGAGGGGTCTGTGTGTTGTACTGTAGATTGTGGGTGGGAGTGTTATTAAGCTGTGGAGCGTGCAGTTGTAATTATAAAGGATGAAGGTGATAATATTTTTTAAACAGGTGTGTTTTTAGTAATTTTTTTAAAGTTTTGAGGCAGGAAGATAATCTAATGAAGCGAGGCAAGGAGTTCCAAATAGTAGGGGCAGCACGAGAAAAGTCTTGAAGACGGGAGTGAGAGGAGGTGATGAGAGAGGAGGAAAGAAGAAGGTCGTTAGCAGAACGAAGGGGGCGGTTTGGAGAGTATTTTGAAACAAGAGCAGAGATATAAGTGGGTGTGCTGTTGTTAAGGGCTTTATGTGTTAGGGTCATGATTTTAAATGCGGTTCAGGAAGCTACGGGAAGCCAGTGGAGTGATTGACAGAGAGGAGCTGCAGACACTGAGCGTTTGGTATTGAAGATGAGTCTAGCAGAGGCGTTCAGTATGGATTGGAGGGGAGACAGACGAGAGATGGGTAGGCCAGCAAGGAGGGAATTGCAGTAGTCGAGTTGAGATATGATGAGAGAGTGTATTAGAATTTTAGCTGTGTCTTGTGTAAGATAATGACGAATTTTGGAGATGTTTTTTAGGTGAAACTGGCAAGATTTTGTTATTGATTGGATGTGAGGAATAAAAGAGAGGGCGGGATCCAGTAGAACCCAAGACAACCGGCCTGGGAGGTAGGGGCGATGATGGTGTTGTCAACAGTGAGAGATATTTGAGGAGTGGAAGCTGTAGTAGAGGGTGGAAAGATTAGGAGTTCAGTCTTAGACATGTTGAGTTTGAGTTGACGGGTAGACATCCAGGACGATATGCTAGAGAGGCAGTTGGAAACATGAGCTAAAAGAGAGGGGGATAGATCGTGTGCAGAGACGTAGATTTGAGTATCATCTGCATAGAGATGATACTGTAATCCAAAGGATTTTATGAGGGTGCCAAGGGAAGAGGTGTAGATGGAGAAAAGGAGGGGGCCTAGGACAGAACCTTGGGGAACGCCAACAGACAGAGGGAGAGGTGAAGAAGAGGTGCCAGAGAAAGAGACGCTAAATGTACGATCTTTTAGATAGGATGTGAACCATGAAAGAGATGTGCCCTGGATGCTAAATGAGCGGAGAGTTTGGATTAGAAGAGGGTGGTCAACTGTGTCGAAGGCAGCAGAGAGATCAAGGAGAATCAGAATGGAGAAGTGACCCTTTGATTTGGCAGCTAGCAAGTCATTGGTGACTTTTGTGAGGGCTGTTTCTGTTTAATGTTGGGCACTGAAACCAGATTGGAAGGGGTCAAGAAGGGAATTGGAGGAAATAAATTAAGTGAGGCAATTGTAAACAATCCGCTCAAGCAGTTTAGAAGCCAGGGGAAGTAGTGAGATAGGGCGGTAGTTGGAGGCAGAAGCTGGGTCAGATGAGGGCTTCTTGAGAATGGGTGTAATTATGGCGTGTTTTAAGGAGGATGGAAACCTGCCAGTGTTTAGGGAGAGGTTGAATAGATGTGTGAGAGCTGGGATATGTACGGTGGATAGGGGAGGGATTAGCTGTAAAGGAATAGGATCATGAGGACATGTTGTAAGGTGAGAGGTTAATAATAAAGTAGATACTTCATCCTCGGTTACAGGGTCAAAGGAATCCATAGTGGAGGAGGGATTGGGGAAGGGTAAGGGTTGGGTGTTGTCGGTTTGTGGAAAGGATGGTGGGATAGGGCCAAGCTGGGAGGAGAGCTCATTTCGGATGGTTTTAATTTTATTTTTAAAGTGTCTGGCAAAGTCATCAGTTAGACAAGAAGGGGCAGGAAGTGGGGGTGGGCAAAGGAGGGTGTTGAATGTAGCAAATAAACGTTTAGGGTTGGATATTAGTGATGAGAAGTCGTGTTGTTTGGCAAGATTGAGGGCAGACAAGTAGGAGGGCAAGGTAAACTTGTAGTGGAGAAAGTCTGCTGAAGTGCGAGATTTCCTCCATATTCATTCTGCAGTGTGTGAGCATCTCTGTAGATAGCGCGTTTGTGTAGTGTGCCATGGTTGTGGATGAGAGTGAGGGCGTTTGCTTGTGATTATGGGGGCAAGAGAGTCAAGGGTGGAGGTTAGAGTAGCATTGTACTGTGAAGTGGCAATGTCAGGGCAGGCAAGGGTGGTGAGAGGGCTGAGAAGGGGTTTTAGTACACTTGAAAATTGTTGTGAGTTGAGTGCTTGCAGGTTTCTGCGTGTTCTGGTGGCAGGATTTGAAGAAGGGTGGTGAGCGGAAGATGAGGTGAGGTTGCAAGTTAGCAGGTGGTGGTCAGATAGGGGAAGTGGGGAGATGTCAAGGTTGGAGATCGTGCAGAGATGAGTAAAAATAAGGTCAATGGAGTGTGCACCAATGTGAGTTGCGGAGTCTGTCCATTGTGAGAGGCCAAGGGAAGAGGTAAGTGCAAGTCATTTTGCAGTTGTTGGGGAGGTGGGGGTGTCAGTGGCTATGTTGAAATCGCCAAGAATGGGTGAAGGTATATTGGAGAAGAGAAAGTGAGGGAGCCAGGCGGCAGAGCTGTCCAGAAATTGAGAGGGTGATCCAGGTGGGCAATAGATCACAGCTACTCGCAGAGGGATGGTAGAGAAGATGCGGATAGTGTGGACTTCAAAAGATGAGAATTGGAGGAAGGGAACAGGGGGTATGCAGTGTAGGGTTAGTCATATAAATTCTACCCTGTATCATGCATCCCTCAGACATGTCATACATGTACACTCACACATGATGGTATTTCCCTGGGTGTCCATCTCCTGGGCTTCCTGTTGACTCCCCACACTTGGCTCTTGTATCACGACTTAGGATGCAATAAGCGTGGCAGGCGCTCATGGCAAGGGCCGTAGGACTTTGCAAACACCTATGCACTCTGGGAGTTGTAGTGAGCTTGAGGCCGATGTGTGAGTGAAGAGGCGCGCCTAGGACTACAATCCCAGAGTGTCATGCGGCGTGTGGGGGCGGGCGTTTGTAAGCACATGGGATGGAGCTGTACTGTGAGGAGAAGAGAGATAAAGAAACACAGAGAGGGGAGAGAGACCGAGATGGCAGGATGAGCAGGGAGATGTAAGTATCACTGAGAGGGGAGAGAGGGACAGGGAGAAATACAGAGATGAGAGAGAGACCGAGACGGCAGCGCTACAGGAGAGGTGCATGTGAGTTACAGCACAACAGAAGGGTGAGGGGGACAGAAGACACGAGGGGAAAGGAGACACAAGGGAGGCAGAGGCGGGGAATAATGAGACACAAGGGAGGGAGAAGAGGGGGAAATGAGACACAAGGGAGGGAGAGGAGGGGGAAATGAGACACAAGGGAGGCAGAGGAGGGGGCAAAGGAGATACAAGGGAGGGAGAAGAAGGGGGAAAGGAGACTTAAGGGAGGCAGAGGCGGGGAATAATGAGACACAAGGGAGGGAGAAGAGGGGGAAATGAGACACAAGGGAGGGGAGAGGAGGGGGAAATGAGACACAAGGGAGGGAGAGGAGGGGAAATGAGACACAAGGGAGGCAGAGGAGGAGGAAAGGAGACACAAGGGAGGGAGAGGAGGAGGAAAGGAGACACAAGGGAGGGAGAGGAGGAGGAAAAGAGACACAAGGGAGGGAGAGGAGGAGGAAAAGAGACACAAGGGAGGGAGAGGAGGGGGAAATGAGACACAAGGGAGGCAGAGGAGGGGGCAAAGGAGATACAAGGGAGGGAGAAGAGGGGGGAAAGTAGACTCAAGGGAGGCAGAGGCGGGGAATAATGAGACACAAGGGAGGGAGAAGAGGGGGGGAAATGAGACACAAGGGAGGGAGAGGAGGGGGAAATGAGACACAAGGGGAGGCAGAGGAGGGGGCAAAGGAGATACAAGGGAGGGAGAAGAAGGGGGAAAGGAGACTCAAGGGAGGCAGAGGCGGGGAATGAGACACAAGGGAGGAAGAAGAGGGGGAAATGAGACACAAGGGAGGGAGAGGAGGAGGAAAAGAGACAGAAGGGAGGGAGAGGAGGAGGAAAGGAGACACAAGGGAGGCAGAGGATGGGGGAAAGGAGACACAAGGGAGGCAGAGGAGGGGGGAATGAGACACAAGGGAGGCAGAGGAGGGGGGGAATGAGACACAAAGGAGGCAGAGGAGAGGGAAGTAAGATACATGGGAGGAAGAAGAGGGAGAAAAAGAAGACAAAAGGGAGGCAGAGGGAGGGAGAGAAGGGGGGAAAAGAGACACAAGGGAGGGAGAGAAGGGGGGCAAAATAGACACTAGGGAGGAAGAGGAGGGGGAAAGGAGACACATGGGAGGATGGGGAGGGGGGAATGAAGACTCAAGGGAGGAAGAGGAGGGGGAAATGAAACTCAAGGGAGGGAGAGGAGGGGTGAAAGGAGACACAAGGGAGGCAGATGAGGGGGATAGGAGACAGGAGTGAGGCAGAGGAGGGGGATATGAGACACACTGGGGGAGAGGAGGGGGGAAAGGAATCAAAAGGGAGGCAGAGGAGGGGGGAAATGAGACACAAGGGAGGGAGAGGAGGGGGGGGACGAGACACTAGGTAGGCAGATGAGGAAAGAAATGACACAAGGGAGGGAGGGGGAAATGAGACAAAATGGAGGCAAAAGAATGGTGAAATGAGACACAAAGAAGGCAGAGGAGAGGGAAGTAAGACACACAGGAGGAACAAGAGGGGGAAAGGGAGACAAAAGGGAGGCAGAGGAGGGGAGAAATGAGACATAAGGGAGGGAGAGGAGGGGGGAAGGAGACATAAGGGAGGATGAGGAGGGGGAAATGAGACACAAGGGAGGAAGAAGAGGGGGAAGGAGACACTAGGTAGGAAGAGGAGAAAAAAAATGAGACACAAGGGAGGGAGAGGAGGAGGGACACAAAAGAAGAAGAGGAGGGGGACACAAAAGATGGAGAGGAGTGGGGAAAGGAGAAACAAGGGAGGAAGAATAGGGGCAAAAGGAGACTCAAGGGAGGGGAGAGGAGGGGGAAATGAGACTCAAGGGAGGGAGAGGAGGGGGGGAAATGAGACTCAAGGGAGGGAGAGGAAAGGGGGAAATGAGACTCAAGGGAGGGAGAAGAGGGGGGGGAAATGAGACTCAAGGGAGGGAGAAGAGGGGGGATATGAGACACAAGGGAGGGAGAGGAGTGGGCATAGGAGACACAAGGGAGGCAGAGGAGGGGGGATAGGAGACACAAGGGAGGCAGATGAGGTGGAAAGGAGACACATGGGAGGGATAGGGATGTTGGAAAGGAGACACAACAGAGGGAGAGGAGAGGAGAAAGGAGACACAAGGGAGGGAGAGGAGGGGGAAATGAGACACAGGGGAGGGAGAGGGGGAAAGAGACAGGAGGGAGGAGGTAAAACACAGGGGAGGGAGAGGGACAGTAAAGTAGAGGGGGGAGAGGCTCTCAATGAGCGCCTCCCATCAAGTAGAGGTGGGAGAGGCTTGCAATGAGCCCCAAAGGCGCTCATACCCGAGGCCAGCAAAGTAGAGGGGGGGTAGAGCCTCGCAATATGTGGCCCATTTTTTACCCGGCAAGCCACTAGTATATAATAATTGTATGACTGATGCAAGTAGATCTGTATTATACATTCAGATTACCCATATCACCCACCTGCACCAGGCTCATATGGTATTTCCTGTTGCTGATACTCATTCCATCTCTCTCATACTCCTGTTCCTCTCTAACTGACCTTATGTCTAGATTATCATCAGGGAGCCCTATTAACACAAACAGAAGATAAAGAGGGTTTATGTGGTATTATTACATTTAAGAAATATAAAAAAAAAGTCTTATTTAACAAAACAAACAATGGGAAACTGACAAGTATCAACATGTTGTCAGCTGTTTGACTTCTGAGGTCAATGTCAGGACGTACTCTGGGATATACAGTAGATATAAAAAGTCTACACACCCCTGTTTAAATGTCAGGTTTCTGTGCTGTAAAAATATGAGACAAAGATAAATAATTTTAGACCTTTTTTTACCTTTAATGTGACCTATAAACTGTACAACTCAACTAAAAAACAAACTGAAATCTTTTAGGTAGAGGGAAGAAAAATAAAAAATAATGTGGTTGCATAAGTCTGCACACCCTCTATAACTGGGGATGTAGCTGTGTTCAGAATTAAGCAATCACATTCCAAATCGTGTTACACCTGCCATCATTTAAAGTGCCTCTGATTAACCCCAAATAAAGTTCAGCTGCTCTAGTTGGTCTTTCCTGAAATTTTCTTAGTTGCATCCACAGCAAAAGCGATGGTCCACAGAGAGCTTCCAAAGCATAAGAGGGATCTCATTGTTAAAGAGGTATCAGTCAGGAGAAGGGTACAAAAGAATTTCCAAGGCATTAGATATACCATGGAACACAGTGAAGACAGTCATCATCAAGTGGAGAAAATATGGCACAACAGTGACATTACCAAGAACTGGAGCTCCCTCCAAAATTGATGAAAAGACCAGAAGAAAACTGGTCTGGGAGGCTACCAAGAGGCCTACAGCAACATTAAAGAAGCTGCAGGAATATCTGGCAAGTACTGGCTGTGTGGTACATGTGACAACAATCTCACGTATTCTTCATATGTCTGGGCTATGGGGTAGAGTGGCAAGACGAAAGCCTTTTCTTACGAAGAAAAACATCCAAGCCAGGCTACATTTTGCAAAAACACATCTGAAGTCTCCCAAAAGCATGTGGGAAAAGGTGTTATGGTCTGATGAAACCAAGGTTAAACTTTTTAACCATAATTCCAAAAGATATATTTGGCGCAAAAACAACACTGCACGTCACCAAAAGAACACCATACCCACAGTGAAGCATGTTGGTGGCAGCATCATGCTTTGGGGCTGTTTTTCTTCAGCTGGAACTGGGGCCTTAGTTAAGATAGAGGGAATTATGAACAGTTCCAAATACCAGTCAATATTGGTACAAAACCTTCAGGCTTCTGCTAGAAAGCTGAACATGAAGAGGAACTTCCTCTTTCAGCATGACAACGACCCAAAGCATACATCCAAATCAATACATCCAGAAGAAGATTTAAAGTTTTGGAAAGGCCAACCAGAGAGAGCCCAGACCTGAATCCAATTGAAAATCTGTGGGGTGATCTGAAGAGGGCTGTGCATAGGAGATGCCCTCGCAATCTGACAGATTTGGAGTGTTTTTGCAAAGATGAGTGGGCACATCTTGCCAAGTCAAAATGTGCCAGCTGATAGACTCATACCCAAAAAGACTGAGTGCTGTAATAAAATCAAAAGGTGCTTCAACAAAGTATTAGTTTAAGGGTGTGCATACTTATGCAACCATATTATTTTATTTTTATATTTTTTCTTCCCTCTACCTAAAAGATTTCAGTTTGTTTTTCAATTGAGTTGTACAGTTTATAGGTCACATTAAAGGTGGAAAAAGTTCTGAAATTATTTATCTTTGTCTAATTATTTTACAGCACAGAAACCTGACATTTTAACAGGGGTGTGTAGACTTTGTATATCTACTGTAGATACTACTGGACATTCCTGGATAGTTTGGCCAACTTCTCATAGAAACATCATGGGATAATCTGCTTCCAATATCACAATGTTACCTAAGCTCTTGTTTGTTGGGATTCCCGAAGCCCTGAGTGTCTGGTGATTCTCCATCATCACGTCCTTGTAATGCTCCTTGTGTCCTTCTATATACTCCCACTCCTCCATAGAGAAATAGATGGCAACGTCATCACACTTTATAGGGACCTGAAACAGACAACGACATTCAGAGCGGACACAGAGACTGGTTCTGGTAGAGTCTGTTACTGATAGAGAGTCAGGAGAGGAAGATAACGTTACTGAGAACATGCAGAGAAGATGGGAAAACACACCCAGGTCCAGATAGAGCTTGGTCAGTTATGGGAGTCACTGTGTCGTAGTATAATGTCACAATGTCCAGCAGTGCTCACCTCTCCAGTCACAGGTCCAGATAGAGCTTGGTCAGTAATGGGGGTCACTGTGTCCTAGTATAATGTCACAGTGTCCAGCAGTGATCACCTCTCCAATCACAGGTCCAGATAGAGCTTGGTCAGTAATGGGAGTCACGGTGTCTTGGTATAATGTCACATTGTCCAGCAGTGACCACCTCTCCAGTCACAGGTCCAGCTAGAGCTTGGTCAGTAATGGAGTCACTGTCTCCTGGTATAATGTCACATTGTCCAGCAGTGCTCACCTCTCCATCACAGGTCCAGATACAGCTTGGTCAGTAATGGGAGTCACTGTGTCCTGGTATAATGTCACATTGTCCAGCAGTGCTCACCTCTCCAGTCACAGGTCCAGATAGAGCTTGGTCAGTAATGGGAGTCACTGTGTCCTGGTATAATGTCACATTGTCCAGCAGTGCTCACCTCTCCAGTCACAGGTCTAGATAGAGCTTGGTCAGTAATAGGAGTCACTGTGTCCTGGCACAATGTCACAATGTCCAGCAGTGATCACCTCTCCAGTCACAGGTCCAGCTTGAGCTTGGTCAGTAATAGGAGTCACTGTGTCCTGGTATAATGTCACATTGTCCAGCAGTGCTCACCTCTCCAGTCAGCTGGTGAATGTTGGGGGAATTCTTCTTCACAATGTGTATTCCTACAGGATGATAGAGGGACATGTCAGACATCAGTGCAGGTAGTTATTGTGTGACATATTCATACTTGCACTATATCCCTCACCTTCCCACATCAATACATCCGTTTCAGTGACCATCCTCTAATCCAGACTGTAAAAGCCTCAAACACACACACAGAGCTTACGTATCTTCAGGCAGATTATTATATTGTACCATATAGATAGTATAACTTGTACAGAGAAATGGCCAAGAACACATTATAATGCATCACTTTCTCCCTCCATACAAACATGTCTCCTCCACCACCAAATTCAGTCACATGGACCTGTTTGTTGGTCTGTGATCGTTCTCTACTTCTACCAATTCTTATCTATTTATAACATCATATTGAACCATTTGTTTTCCTTTTCCTCTATTACTGGACATTGTTTAACATCAGCACAAAGATTGAGGTGATAATAAAAGTAAATGTGATAAAAGTGGTGTCATTGTGACGTTGTCCAGCAGCTCTCACCTCTCCAGTCAGCAGGTAGATCATCTCCAAGGCCTGGTGTAAGAATCTCTCAGCGACCTTCTCCATATTCTTTTTATCCTTAGTCATTTTGTTTATAATTAGTGTGTTAATAGGTTCTGCAAGAAAAAGACAAAAGAAACTGTAGGTAGTTGTAGATGGTGCACTTTTATATCATTTAATCCAAAGCTAATTCAGATATGGATCCATTTTTTTTATCAAAATAGTTATGGAACCCGTGACCCATAAACATGGTACACTGGAAGCCATAGCTCTACACGATATATTAAAGGACCACTGCAGTTCAAGGGAAAAAAGACACTTATTAGTCACGTATGTACCCGTGATGGCAGCCCTTATGTGGAGACATCTGTAATAAAGTACTGTGGTACCTGCTTCACTTTACCTGCAAAAGAGCCTAGTCCAGTCTCAAGGGATCCCATCCATGGACCAGTAAAGATGTACATGCCCCCCCTGGGGTTTGTTACTAGCCCGGGTTACCCCTGTGATAACCATTACTTCCCCTGTTTGGACTTTCTAGGTTTGGAAACCCTCATCCCCAGTGAATCCCTCTTCTGTCTGTGTGTTTTCCGCATTGTGTGGCTAAATGATTGTTATTTTTTTATATGTAGCTTTGAACCAACAGGACTCTCCAAAGTGACCGTACAATACGCACATGCGCAGAGTCACCCACCTGACCATTATTTGGGGCTGGGTCCTACACTATGTCACAGTATATGTCTCTGTATGCGGCACAGGTGATCTCTCTGCTTATCATCATATTGAGTGTCTCTGATTCATGGAACTAATAAACATTATGGGCTCTGAGTTCCCACTAATTTGGCTCCGACCCCAGCTCTCCCCACAGTAATCAGTGATCCAGATAACGCCTAAATTATCTCCTTGTCACTAATTAGAACATTAATCACTTTATTTACCTGCTGAGGACACACAAAGATCAGCTCCCGGCCGCACTGCAGGAAAAGGAACAGGAAGTGAATGTTCACTGCACTAAACTACAAGTCCCAGAACCCCCAGCACTAAAAACAGTAGCCAATCACTAAAGTAAAGGGGCGTGTTTATAGGTACGGTTCGGTTTCCATGGTCGCGGCGGGTATATCAATATGTCTCACTCTCTGCATCTCTCTGGAGCAATAAAGCAGAGCTGTTATCAAATAGTGATGTCATCACCAGCCCGATTATCTCACTGGCAGGACATTTGTGATGCTATTGCTTTCCTATAATGTGTGTATCGCGCATTACACCAACTGACTGAAATGTCTGACTGACTTACCAAAAACAAACATGGCGATCCAAGTGACCTGCGGATTGTTTTCCTGTAAGCGTGCGTCATGACGTCAGAATTTCTTACTAACAACCGGATATCCACTGAATAAAGAGCAAGGGACACAAACTAGGATTGACTATCTATCTATCTATCTATCTATCTATCTATCTATCTATCTATCTATCTATCTATCTATCTCTCTCTCTCTCTCTCTCTCTCTATCTATCTATCTATCTATCTATCTATCTATCTATCTGTCTGTCTATCTATCTATCTATCTATCTCTCTGTCTGTCTGTCTGTCTGTCTATCTATATATCTATCTCTCTATCTATCTATCTATCTATCTATCTATCTATCTATCTATCTATCTATCTTCTATCTATCTATCTATCTATCTATCTATCTATCTAGTAGTATATATGTATTTATATTTAGAGTATATTTATCTACACACATATACCCAGTCTGCAGTATGTATTCACTAATATAAATTGTGAGTTGCGCATCCTTGCTGCAAATTGCGAGGCTCGAAGAGGGAGAGAGGAGGGAGAGAAGGAGAGAGAGAGATGTGAAGCAGAGGGAGTGAGAAGGAGAGAGGGGAGAGAGAAGGGGAAGGGGATAGAAGGAAGGAGAGAGAGTGAGAAAAGCTGCTCATTGCAAGGCTAGCAATGGGCGCCGAAGGGAAGGAAGAGAGAAGGTGAGAGTGAGAAGGAGAGGGGGTGGAGAGAGAGAAGAAGATAGGGAGAGATAAAAGGAGGGAAGGAGAGAGAGCACAGAGAGAGTGGAGAGGGTGCAGAGATTGAGAGAGAATACACAGAGAGAGGGCACACAGTGAGAGTGAGCACAGAGAGATGGAGAGCGTGCAGGAGAGAGGGTACACAGAGAGAGGAGCGCGGCGCAGAGATAGATAGAGAGAATACACCGAGAGAGAGGGCACACAGACAGACAGAAGACACCATATTTAAGACTATATTATATAATGGGCAAGTGACTAGTAGATATATAATGGTGATAAATACTTTTGAGCTGTGCGTCTGATCAGGTGATGTTTGTATCTAATCTCCGGCTCCTACTAATCTTATAATCACTATAATCCTTTATGGTCAGTACTTTGTCCTATAACAGATAATATCAGATCCTCCCTGATCCATCCTACTTGTCCTTAGTGCCTCCATATTGTCCCCCCAATGCCCTTCCCACCATTGCAGTGTTTGATTCCCTGTTAGGTCATTGTACAAGTCGTGTGTTTAACCCATAAAGTCCTGGGCAGGCCTGTGTGTGACTAGAGGACCAGGTATAACAGGGGGTTCTGGTCTTAGACCTGACTTTAGGTCAGTGACACAATGACTGATACAATAGCCCAGTATTAAATAAAATAATATCAGATCTGTGTCTACACAAACATACATCGCTGGATGATCATTTGGGTAGGTATTATTAAATTACATTTATTTTACAGTTTCATTTATTTTTTATTTTGTTGTTTTATTTTATTATTTTAATTGTATTTTTTTATTTGATTTTTTTTACTTGAATTTTTTATTATTTATTGTAATCTAATTTATTTTTATTTATTTTTAAAGTTTTTTTGTGTTTGTAGTTAATTGTATTAGTGTAGTTTAGTGTTTTTATACTTAGGCACATCAGGGGTTACGTTTAGGGTACCATAGTGGTCTATATAGACTCCTGAGGCTGTTAAGGCTTGGTTTTAGCATACCATGGGAGCCTATATAGACCCCCATGGTATCTTGGAGTTACATTAGATACCATGGGGGTCCTTTGAGGATAGGCATAGCATAGGATCTATATAGAATGGGAAGGTATACTGGGTTAATAGGGATTATTATTATTGTTTATTTGTAAAGCGCCAATACTAGTGAGTTGTGTGTCTGTGCTATCCTAATTACTATCCTAGATTATGTGTCATTGTGTATTGGTGGTTGCTTCCTTAGTGTGTACCTAAAGTTGTGTGGTGTTTTGGTGCCACTGTACTCTGTACATCAGTTACAGTGTGGTGATACTGTGTGCTTGTTTCTGTGTGATTGTTATATTAGACTATCGACTTGCCTGTTAAAAAATGACGGCAATAAAATTGTAAGCCAGGGAATGTTGTTTGTCGTCTGAGTACCTTCAGCGCTCATT
This sequence comes from Discoglossus pictus, assembly GCA_027410445.1. Lineage (NCBI taxonomy): Eukaryota > Metazoa > Chordata > Amphibia > Anura > Alytidae > Discoglossus > Discoglossus pictus. The sequence continues at coordinate 782,116 of JAPZIH010000238.1, read as the reverse complement.
GCGAATCTGGCCCTGAGCGCCTTTGGCGCTCATTGCGAGCCTCTCGGTTGGTGTATTTTTTGCAAGGTCCACGCCTTTTTGCGATGTTTGCGAGCCTGTCCCCTGGTGTAGTTTTAGTCCTCGGAGCACCCTTGGCGCTCATTGTGAGCCACGCGCTGAACACCTTCGGCGTTTGTTGCGATCCTGACGTCTGGTCCTTTTTTTCTGTATATTTTTTAATGATAATGAATTAATTAATACAATCATAAATTAATATACTTTAACTATTTGTAATTAATATGCAGCAAGCAATATCCTGAAGAGCTAACAATCTTTTTTGATGTTCCTGCAGCGTACAATGTACATTTGCACTCTTGGTGAGCTGAGGTGGAAGTGTCAGCAATGTGTGAAGTGTAAATGGGCTGCGTGCGAGGGGAAGCCGTTTGTTTAGCTGTGTAGTTCTGCATTTTGTAATGGTAATGTTATTAGGTGCAAGTTAGTGGTGTAAAATGGCGGCGATTGTGTATGTGTTACGCTGGTGTGGATGATTTTTCGTCCTCCTTATAGTGTATTTTATATCTCGTACGGTCTTGTGTAAAAGTCTTATGTGTCTGGCGGTTTTTGGCGTGTCTATTGGTCGTGTAGCCTGTGTAGGATAAGTGGGCTGTGTGCGCGAGCGCAAAGCGTTTGTTTAGGTGTGTAATTCTGCATTTTGGATTTCTAATGTTATTAGTTGCAAGTTAGTGTTGTTAAATGGCGGCGATTGCCTATGTGTTAGTTGGTTGTGGAGCATGTAGCGTCCTCCCTAATAGTGTATTTTATACCCCGTACTGTATTGTGTAGAAGTCTTATGTGTCTGGCGGGTTTTTGCGTGTTTATTGGTGGTGTAGCCTCGTTTTAGTTTTTTTTGGCCGCCATTTTTTTGTTGCTTAGCCAATTTTCGTGTGCGCAAACTCTGCAAATTGTTGTTCAATTGTCGTGCAACCTGACTCCCAGATGTCGTGGCTGTCCCCCTGTGCTAAGAGTGTTTTTTTTTTCATTTTTATTTTTTTAATTTTGGTAGTGTTATTGTTGTTTTTGTATGTGCGCGGTCCGGCCATTAAGTTCGTATTTTTTGGACCTCGTATTTGTATTTTTTTCTAAGTGCCGCGGGTCGTATTTTTTTTGTGTAAGTTGCGCTTTCCTTGTTGCAAGTGTTACGGCCATCATTTTTAATGCTATTCTTTTCAAACTGCTACGGGTCTCGCATTGTGAATTGTGTAATTGAGTTTTGTGTTGAACTGTAGTCCCGTGGTTCATAGGGATGAGCGCCTACGGTGCTCATCTCCACCAGCGCAGTGAGTGCCTTTGTTGCTCTCTGCCTAAGTTGTACGGCGCTCATCTCTGGCAGCGCAATGAGCGCCTTTGGGAGCCCACAATTTTAACATTGCATTATTTAACGACCCATTATTTAACGACCCATTATTCATGACCCAAAGTGTAAGCACAACACCATTTTAATATACAATCAATACTATCTATCTAAAATACATCACCCAATCTATCTAATATACAATTAATACTATCTATCTAAAATACATCACTCAATCTATTTAATATACAATACATCCTATCTATCTAATATACATCCCCCTATGTAACATACAATAAATGCTATCTCTATCTAAAAAACCCTAATTCTAAGCTAAAATAAAATAATTAAGGCCACTTACCTTTGCAGATGTCCCTTGAAATCTGCCACCTAGGAAAAAAAAAAGAATAATTAGTACAACATTTATAGTAAATAAATAAACATTCTAAATATTCTAAATATTCTACTCACCTTTCCAGCATGTCCCCGTCCTACTTTTCTTCTTCTCCGGCGTGGCCCCTGTTAAAAAAAGCACATTACATTAATACAACAGACATGAACATAAAACAAAGTAAAATATGCATAATATACATTGTACTTACCTCCCTGCAATGTCCCCAGCCTCCTCCTCTTCTGCCCCGGATGGGCCCTGAAAGAATCCGTGCTCTAAAAAAAATGTTTTTTCACTTGCGAACCTCCTGATGCTAATGAGCCTCCTACGGAGTTTTACAGCAGAAAATTGGCAATGGCGGCTTCTGATTGGCTGAAAACTCTGTCTATCAAATTCAGCCAATCAGAAGACGCCAATGTGTGAGCCATCGAGAAAGGGATACACCCCAAAATCCCACTCTGATTGGAAAATGCACCTGTCAATCTTTATTTAAACAGAAGGCTTTATTGCCATCAGCCAATCATAATGGATACACCCCTACGGGTGATTGGCTGAAGACATCTGCGCCTTCTGCGACATCTTCGGCCAATCAGTACGTGGGGGTGTATCCCATTGTGATTGGGTATTGTCAGTGCAACCAATCAAAATGCGCAGATGCCTCCAGCCAATCACCCTGTGGGGTGTATTCCATTATGATTGGCAAAAGGCATCTGCGCCTTGTGATTAGTTTAAACAAATGGACAGGTGTATTAACCAAACAGAGTGGTATTTTGGGTGTATCCCTTTCTGATTGGCTCACACATTGGCGCCTTCTGATTGGCTGAATTTGATAGACAGCGTTTTTAACCAATCAGAAGGCGCCATTGGCTATTTTCTTCCGGAGGCTCATTAGCGTCGTGGAGGTCTGCGAATGTGGATCTCCGTAATTTCTTTTTTTAGAGCGCGGTTCCAGGGCGGGGCAGAAGAGGAGGAGGGTGGAGACATCGCGGGGAGTAAGTACAATGTAGATTATGTTTATTTTATTTTGTTTTTTGTTTATGTATGTGTACTAATGTTATGTTTTTTTTAACAGGGACCGCACCGGAGAAGAAGGAAAGAAGGACAGGAACAGGCTGGAAAGGTGAGTAGAATATTTAAAATATTTATAATGTTTATTTATTTTCTGTAAATGTTTTGCACTAATTTATTTATATTTTTTTCCCTAGGTGGCTCATCTGAAGGGACATCTACATAGGTAAGTGGTCTTAATTATTTTCTTTTAGCTTAAAATTAGAGTATTTTATATAAAGATAGTATTTATTGTATGTTAGATAGGGGTATGTATTTTAGATAGATAGGATTTATTGTATATTAGATACGAGTGTATTGTATTGTATTTAATGTAATTTGTATTGTATGTATTTGTATTGTATTGTATGTATGATATGTATTTCCTTTTCAGGTGTGTAATGTTTTTTTTTATTTTCTGTAGTGGAGGGGGGGGGGGGGGTTGTAATGTATTTTTTTATATTCTTTAATGTTCCTTTTTTTATTTTTTGTGAGTTAGGTTTTTTTATTTTCTGTAATATTGTGTTTTTGGTGACTTGCTTTTTTTTAGTTTTATTTATAACTAGCGACTTGCCCGTCAAAAAATGACGGTCAATAAAAGAAAGTGTTGAAATACTGTTTGTCACACAATGTGAGTGTACTGTGTGCCTCAAGTAACTAAATTCCTCAAAAAGCAGAAATCTACATTACATAAAATAAGAAAAACTAAAATCACCAAAAATAAAAAATGTACATTACAGAACAAAGAAAAAAAACCTAAGTCACCAAAAATAAAAAAAGGAACATTACAGAAAATAAAAAAATACATTACAACCTCCCGTCACTACAAAAAAATTTAAAAAATTACAAACCTGAAAATGAAATACATATACATACATATAATACAATACAACACAATTAAATAAAATACAATATAATACAATGAAATAAAATGCAATACAATTAAATAAAATACAATACAATTAAATAAAATACAATACACCCCTATGTAATATACATGCCACTATGTAATATACATGCCACTATATAATGTAATATACATCCCACTATGTAATATAATACTATCTAATAATACATCCCCCTATCTATGTAATATACAATACATGCTATCTATATATATATAGCTACCCTAATTGTAAGCTACAAATAAAATAATTAAGACCACTTACCTTTGAGATGTTTCTTCAGATCAGCAACCTACAGTAAAAAAGATTCAAAAAATTAATACAACATGTTTACATGAAATACCTAAACATTGTAAACATTGTAAAGATTCTAAACATTCTAAATATTCTAATCATTCTAAACATTCTAAATATTCTAAATATTCTAAATATTATTCTCACCTTTCCAGCATGTCCCGTTCCAGCATGTCACGTCCTCCATGTTCCGTCGTCCATCTTTGCTTGTCCGGCGATACTCCTGTCAAAAAAAACATTACATTAGTAAACATAAACCAAATTTAAATAAACACAATCTACATTATACTTACCTTTCCGCGATGTCTCCGGCCTCATCTCATGAAGAAAAAAAATAAATAAATAAACGACACACATCTGCCCTGACAGATGTCTCAGACGCTAATGACCTTCCTATGGAGTCTTCCAGAATAAAATTGGCAATGGCGGCTTCTGATTGGCTGAAAACGCTGTCTATCAAATTCAGCCAATGAGAAGACCCCATTTGTGAACCAATGAAAAAAGTATACACCCCAAAATACAACGGTGATTGGATAACACACCTGTCCATCTTTATTTGAACCAATCCTAAGGCTTTATTGCCATCAGCCAATCACAATGGAATATACCCCCACGTACTGATTGGTGAAGACATCTACGCCTTCCCATTGGCTGTAATATTGATTGATATTAACAATAGCCAATGAGAATGCGCAAATCCTTCACCAATCAGTACGTGAGGGTGTATTCCATTGTGATTGGCTATTGTCAGTGCAACCAATCAGAATGCACAGAGTCTCCAACCAATCAACCTGTGGGGGTGTATTCCTTTATGATTGGCTGAAGGCATCTGCGCCTTGTGATTGGTTTATATAAAGATTGAGAGGTGCATTATCCAATCAGAGTGGGATATTAAGGTGTATCCGTTTGTGATTGGTTCACACATTGGCGCCTCCTGATTGGGTGAATTTGATAGACAGCGTTTTCAACCAATCAGAAGGCGCCATTGCTTATTTTCTTCTGGAAAATTCTCCTGGAGCCTCATTAGCGTCGGGGATGTCCGGGAGTGCGGATGTAAGTATCTATTTTTTTTTTTTTTTACAGGGTGTGGCAGAAGAGGATCCGGAGGAGGCCGGAGACATTGCGGGGAGGTAAGTATAATGTAGATTATGTTTATTTTGATGTATGTGTATTAATGTTGTGTTTTTTTTAACAGGTGCCGCGCCGGAGAAGGATTTAAAGAATGCCGGACGGGACATGCCAGAGAGGTGAGTACAATATTTAGAATGTATAGAATGTATAGAATGTTTATTTTAGAACTGTAAACGTGTTGCACTAATTTTTTTTCTTCTTTTCCATAGGTGGCTGATCCCAATGGACATCTGCAAAGGTAAGTGGTCTTAATTTTTTATTTTAGCTTAGACTTAGATTAGTTAATATATAGATAGCATTTATTGTATGTTAGCTAGGGGGTATGCGTTTTATATAGATAGCATAGGAGTATTGTTTATTAAATTGAGTTATTTATTTAGATAGATTGGGAATGTATTATTATATAGATAGGATGTATATTAGATTATGCTATTTATTTATTTAGATAGATTGTGTGATGTATATTAGATAGTGGTGTATTGTATTGTAATTGTATGTAATTGTATTGTTTTCCTTTTTTTATTTTGTGTGACTTAGGTTTTTTTATTTTGTGTAATGTAGTTTTTTTTTTTTTGTGAGTTAGGTTTTTTATTTCATGTAATGTAGATATTTTTTTGTGACTTTAGGCTTTTTTATTTTCTATAATTAGAGTGGTGGGGTTAATAGGGGGTAGGTAGTGTAGATGTTAATAGGTTAGTGTAGAGGGTGTCTAGTTGATCTTTAATGTTTTATTGGGGGTGGTATAGTGCAGTATAGTGTTTAGACTTAGTGTCATGATGGTCCTTGAGGACCATCATGGCACTTATGTGGTTAATGTAGTGTTGTAACAGGCCGTATTGACCCCCATGAGTGACAGGCTTAATGAAGGGCTTATTGGGGTCTCTATTGACCCCCATGAGTGACAGGGTTAATAAGGGTTTTATGGGGGTCCGTATTGACCCCCATGATTGACAGGGTGACAGTGTCATTTTTTTTTCTTTTACAACGGGGCCTTTAAGGACCTTTACGGTCCTTTAAGGAATTTAACACAGGAATTTTTAATTTTGATTGCAGCGAGGGTCCCCGATCGCGTGCAATTGGGACCCCCACTGCGATGGTTAATGTGGGGTTAATGCAGGGCTCGGAGCTTATCTCGGATCCCCTGCGAATAATCCGGGTTTCCGAGCTTATCTCGGATCCCTTCTTGGGTAAGTTGTAGGTGGCTGAGCGGTCCTGGGTCTTGAGCCTCGTTTTCATTTTTTTCGGCGGCCATTTTTTCTCTCGCTTAGGGAATTTTCGTGTGTGTGTGAACTCGGGAATTTGGACTTAAATGAAGGTGTAACTTCACTTTCAGAGGTCCTGGGTGCCCCCCCCTTGCTATGGGTAAGCTTTTTATGTCTTTTTGTGATTATTTGTTGTGTTTTCACTGTTTTTTGTTGCCCTCGGACGCGGTGTGTGTGTAACCGAGTGTGAAGCGCCTTTGAGATTTATTTTTTATAAAAGTCGTGTGTGTGTGTGTTAACAGAGCCGATGTTGGAGCCTCCACCTCCGCAAATGCGGACCCTCGCTTCGCGAGGATCCGAATTTGCGGGAACGTTGTTTTTTTTTTGCTTGCCGATGGGTTTTTTTTTGTTAAAAAGTCGTGTGTGGGTGTGTGTTAACACAGCCAATGTTGGAGCCTCCACCTCTGCAAATGCGGACGCTGGCTTCACGAGGTTCCGCATTTGCTGGGACGTTGGGATGCTCCACCACCGCAAATGCGGCCCCTTGCGTTAGCAACAACTCGCATGCTCACAACTATATATGTGATATACCCTTATGGGAATGATGGGGTTAAATAGAGGCTTAGGGGTTTATGGGTGTCTGTATTAAACCCCACGAGTGACAGGGTTAATTATGGGTTTATGGAGATTGTATTGACCCCCATGAGTGACGGTGTTAATTAAGTGCTTATGGGTGTATGTATTGACCACCACGAGTGTCAGGGTTAATTATAGGTTTATGGGGGTCTGTATTGACCGCCATGGGTGACTGGGTTAATGAAGGGCTTATGGGGGTCTCTATTGACCCCCATGAGTGACAGGGTTAATTATGGGTTTATGGGGGTCTGTATTGACCCCCATGAGTGTCAGGGTTAATTATAGGTTTATGGGGGTCTGTATTGACCCCCATGAGTGACAGGGTTAATTAAGAGCTTATGGGGGTCTGTATTGACCCCCATGAGTGACGGTGTTAATTAAGTGCTTATGGGTGTATGTATTGACCACCACGAGTGTCAGGGTTAATTATAGGTTTATGTGGGTCTGTATTGACCCCCATGAGTGACGGTGTTAATTAAGTGCTTATGGCGGTCTGTATTGACCCCCATGAGTGACAGGGATAATTATATGTATTATGGGGGTCTGTATTGACCCCCATGAGTGACAGGGTTAATTATGTGTTTATGGGGGTCTGTATTGACCCCCATGAGTGACAGGTTTAATTAAGGGCTTATGGGGTCTGTATTGACCCCCATGAGTGACAGGATTTTTTAGTGGTTGGTGGGGCTCTGTATAAAGCCCCATGCCTGATAGGGTTAATTTTTTTGTTTATATTACGGGTCCTTTAAGGACGTTTACGGTTCTTTGAGGACCCGTAAGGCAGGAATTTAGAATTTTCATTGCAGCAGGGTCCTCTGGGCCCCCCACTGCGGGGGTTAATGTGGGGTTAATGCGGGTTTCCGAGCTTATCTCGGATCCCTTCTTGGGTAAGTTGTAGGTGTCTGGGCGGTCCAAGGTCGTGGAGCCTTGTTTTCGTTTTTTTCGCCGGCCATTTTTTCTCTTGCTTAGGGGATTTTCGTGTGTCTAAACTCTTCAATTTGGACTTAAATGGAGGTGTAACTTCACTTGCATAGGTCCTGGGTGCTCCCCCCCCCTTGCTGTGGGTACGTTTTTTATGTATTTTGTGTTTGTATTTATTGTGTTTTTAATGTTTTTTTGTGCGTTCTGTTCTGCCGCTAAGGTCGTACTTTTTCCGTTAAGGTCGTATTTTTGCGTCTCATATTTTTTTTGTGTAAGTCCGTGGTAGTGCCACTCGTGTTCGTGTTTGTAACCGCGTGTGAGGCGCCGTAGAGCCTCCACCTCCACAAATGCGGCCCCTCGCGAGGCCCACAGCATTAGCAACAACCCGCATGCTCACAACTATATATGTGACTAGCAGCTTGCCCGTCAAAAAATGACGGCAAGAAGAATGTAAGGCAGGTGTTTGTTTGCGACATTAATTTTGTTGGTGTTCCAAGATCCTTCGGCGCTCATTGCAAGCCTCGCGCTGAGCACCTTCGGCACTCATTGCGAGGCTGTTGGTTGTTGGTGTGCTATGAGCATTGTTTTTTTTACTAATGCTAATGAAATAATTAATAAAATAATACATCAATATACTTTACCTATTTTTAAGTAATATATGCAGGTTGCATTGTGCTGAAGAGCTGGCAATCTGTTTTGATGTTGCATCAGTGCTGTGTCAGCAATGTGCGCAGTGTGTAGTGTAAATAGTGTGTGTGCACGAGAGAAATCCGTCATTGTAGCTGTGTACTTCCGCATTGTGTAAGTGTTGTAAAATGGCGCCTAATGTGTGGTACGCGTCTGTGGGTGATTTGGCGTGCTTGTTCTTTGCTCGCGTCCGTCTTTTTCGGAAAATCTGTATGTGTTTGGTGGTGTTGTACGTCTTTAGGGTCCTGTAGGTTTTTTCGGCGGCCATTTTTTCTCTCGCTTAGCGGATTTTCGGGTGTCTCAACCTTAAATTGAAGTGTAACTTGAGTTTCCGAGGTCCTGGGTGCCCCCCCTTGCTGTGGGTAAGCTTTGTATGTGTTTGTTGTGTGTATTTATTGTGTTTTTAATGTTTTCCTGTGCGCAGGGTCAGGCAGTAAGGTCGTATTTTTGCGAGGACGTACTGTTTTTTTTTTCTAAGTCCCGTGGCTCGTATTTGTTTCTTGTAAGTCTGTAAATTTTGCAAGGGCCGCAGTTGCTGGCAAGGAGCGCCTTCGGTGACCTATACTAGTTTGGTATAAATGTATACAATGTATCTGGTTATGTTGTGATGATCTGGTCTGGATTGTTATCATGTAATGTATATTGGTGACCTATACTAGTTTGGTATAAATGTACAATATTTATCTGGTTATGTTGTGATGATCTGGTCTGGATTGTTATCATGTAATGTATATGGGTGACCTATACTAGTTTGGTATAAATGTACAATATTTATCTGGTTATGTTGTGATGATCTGGTCTGGATTGTTATCATGCAATGTATATGGGTGACCTATACTAGTTTGGTATAAATGTATAATATTTATCTGGTTATTTTGTGATGATCTGGAATATGCTTGCCCAAGGAACGGTAAGAGTAAAAAAGGGAGAGAGAGACAAGAAGGGGGGAATAGGAGACGTAATGAGTAGAGGGTGTGAAAAAAGGGTATTGAGAAAAGGGGCGGAAAGAGAAAAAGAGAGATGAGTGGAAGAGAAATGAGAGATAAGAGAAAGGAGGTTGAAGAGTAGATGTCCAATGAGAAGGGGAGGTTACAAGAATGGGAAAGATAGTGAGAAGAAGAATGGGAAAGGCAGAGATCATTGGAAGAGACATACAAGTGTAATGAAAGAGGGGAAATTAAGGGAAAAGTGAGGAGGGGAAGAGAAAAAAGTGTAGAGATGAGTGGAGGGAGAGAACAAAAGACGTCTGAATAAGCGAATAGAGAGGCGTAGAGAGAAAAAATGAGGAAAGGAAAGAGTAAAGAGTGGAGGAGAGAAAGAATGAAATGTGAGAAACAAGAGGGAACAAATGGAGAAAGATAAGAGAAGAACAGGAAATAGGAAGCATATAGAGTGTGAGAGACGGGAAGAAAGAAAAGGGACAGGCGGGAGGTAGAGAAAAAAAAAAAATGAATATAAACGGCACAAATATCTATATATAGTTCCAAAAAAACATTTACTTCTGCTCCATAGACTATTCTAAAGCCTTTGACTGTGTGGATCACAACAAAATGTGGCATGTCCTTAAAGAGATGGGAGTACCAGATCATCTAATCCTCCTAAAGAATCTGTATGTCGACCAAGAAGCCATGGTCAGAACCAAACATGGGACAACAGAATGGTTCAAGATTGGAAAAGGAGTGCGACAAGGTTGTATATTGTCACCTTATTTATTCACCTTATCTGCAGAGTACATCATGCGTAATGCTGGACTGGATGAATCCAAAGCCGGAAACAATATTGCTGGAAGGAATATCAACAACCTCAGATACGCCGATGATACTACTCTGATGGCTGAAAGTGAGAAGGTACTAAAGGATTTATTGATGATACCTCACACTGCATTAGGTTTATTTAGAAAAGAAAAACAAACAATCTGGGATTCTAAAGAGGTGGAAGCCATTTTGTAAAGACAGACTCTCTCTAAGGAGTATAAGAATTATATAGAACTAACAAGAGGCAACAATATAGGTTCATACGTACCAAGGCCCAAGCCGAGCAGAAAATAGCACATGCAATAAAAAGGTGACTAAACTTTCTTAGGTATTTCAGTTAAAAGGTAAAAACTAAGGGAGGAATAGTTATACTTCCTACTATACTATTTCCCAGATGTATACACTTGTCCAGTCTTCTGGGACTACCTCCCCTTACCAGATATCACTTGATGGGAACATGACTTAGGTGAAACCATTGACACACAAGACTAGTAAAACTTATAGGAAATGACTAACTCAATTTCCATTTGCTTGAACTATAAGAGCAATCCTACAAAAAGCTACATTAGTGTATCTCACCCCTTCAAACTGTATGAAATGGACCAGATCCCCAATGTCTTCTAATGGTATGGTAGGGTTGTCATGTAGAAAGTTCATATATACGCATATGATGGACATGTGCTAAGCTTCAAGCTTATTTCTTGTCAATAAATGCTCTAGGTGCCTAGAAATGCAACCCCCCTTATATCTCTGGATATCTCTCCTTCATCATCCATGGGAACAATATAATCAGAATGCTCTATCTACATGTAATACTTCTCTGGTCCCCAGTCTACACTTAGTCATCACTAAAATATGGGAATATAGAGACAGAGAGACTTACAGCCAGACTGATTGTAATCCTCAATTAAATGGCACTGTCTCAAGCCAAGGTAATCGAGTTGTTGGTCTTTGTTTTGTATTGTACTTTTGTTGTTGTTGTTTAGTAGTTCAGTTGCATCTGACTCTCCATGACCCTATAGACCATACTACGCCAGGCACATTAGTGAGCAGTTTGGATTTTATTACTTTACTTTATGATGTTTTGCCTTCCTATGTTCAGTAAACACTAATTGAAGGTTCTACCCATGACCTTGTAGGGTCATCGTATCACATACTACTACTCCCCGGCTCACAGGTCCACCACACATGGTCAAATGCACCTACTACGTCGAGTCTCTCAAATATCCCTATTCCACCTGTGACAAATAGTCACAAATAGAGTATTATAAATGTTGTGTAAAATTTTTATATATTTTCCCAAACTATAATTTAGTGAGTTTTATTATTTGTTTGACCAAATCTACTCCCAATTGTCAATTTTTTAAATACATATTTTTTACTTAACTTAAAGGGCCACTTTAATGCTCTCTAAAATATAGTTAGGCGGAACCTGACGAGAAAAAATGTTATTAAACTTTTACTGTGAAATGTCCCCAGGCATTTTGAGCTTCTCATCTCCACCCCCTGAATGATGTATTGTCTCTGGATTGGGAGCTGCCTAGATGGGTATGCTCTCTAATCAGTCATGCAGTACTTGTATTAAGATAGTGGACGGTGACTGGAAAGTGTATTTGTGTACATTGCTAGCAGCTCATGTTACACTACTCTCTGCTACTAATGTGTTTTTTACTAAGTGGTGTAAAACGGTTTTCAATTTGGTACTTCTCCTGGGCGGCTCCTACTCCAGAGACAATACAGTGGGTCGGAGATTCTGGAGCTTATACAGCTTGGGGTATGATCTAATAAAGTAAATTGTTGTTTAAATGCACATGAAAAACTTAATAAAGTTTTTTTTCTGTTTAAGTCCTACCTAGTTATTCTTTAGAGATCCTTTATATGACACTAAAGTGATCCTGAATATCACGTTTATAATGAAGTGTCATGCTCTAATCACCTTCTGGATTGTGGTGAAGGGGCTTGTGTACTTCAATGAAGTTGTCAGCTGAACCATGTAGGGTCACTGAAGATGGGTAGGTCATAGCAGAAAGGTAAGACAAGTCGTGGTTCACTGGAGAAGGAACTGGCAACCAACTACAATAAATGTACCAAGAAAACCATATGGATGAGCACAATCAGAAACACAGACAGATGTGCCTTGTGTACTGTGTTCATATGGTCACCGATAGTCAGACACAACTGAAGGACAAAACAACAACAAAAATGCTCTAATAATTAATAATGTGGTGGCAAGAACATTTCATCCTTACACATTTCATCCTAGTAACTGCTTAGACATTGTGATAACAACTTCCTTTTTCACACTTTGTTATATATAGCCCTCCTAATTGGTTTATTATAAGACAAAAAGGCATAGCTACAGTATTTATAGGATTATATATAGAAAATAGGAAAGGCTTACAAATAAAACAAGCAACTCACATCATACATAGCAACTGGTGTTCTCCATACCATAATACATAATACAATGAATGACCATGTAACAAGGCAGGGTAAAATAAAAAATAACTTTTATTAGTTATCACAAATTTAGCACATACAATTAAAAAACAAATAGATTAAAAAATAAAAATAAGCTCTTAGGTATAGGGTCTCAGGGGCAGGAGCAAAGGTATCAACCCAAGTTAAAAGCTTATTTTCGCTCAAAATTCAAGTTAATACATATATTGCACTGCATTCTGGGAAACTGGGTAGAGACATGCAAATGAGTTCACAATCCATTTCACTTAATACAAATTCCACTTTATACATGGTTACTTTAGGCAAATGCTCACCGTATTACACATCTTTAAAGCACATAGAATGGATTATGCATGAGCTAGGAGACTACCCACAGACTGCACCATTTACATTTTCATTGGTTTTCAACAGTGTGGGCTGATCTCTCTCTTTGTTTTTGTGTGTAAGTCTGTGTGTGAGTGAATGTTGTGTGTGAATATGTGTGTCTGTGTCTGTAAGTCTGTGTTTTTGCCGCCTGAGGCTGCCCCTATATATATATTTTTTTTTTCTTTGCATATATATCAATTGCTGGAGCAACTGATCCAGGCTCCATACTTATGTGTCAGGTGTGACCATGTTGTCTATCTTGAAGCTCAAATTGGAGAACTGGAGAGGGGAATAGCAGCACTTAGCGATATTGGTCCACTGGAAAGGGAGTTGGTGCTCACAGAGCAAAGACCAAACCCACATTGCTGGTCATGGCTGTATAAAGGATTCTGTTTGCACTGGGCCTCTAGGCTAAGGGATTTACTGTAATGGTTGTTCCATTTTCTAATATGGGTTTAGTCACTGCACTATATAGGTATGTGTTAAACATGCCTCATATTTCTATGTATTGTTTTATATACAGTTTGGTGGTAATTTAAGGTATACTGTGTGACCTGGTCTTTGGAGAGGTAATCAAATTATTGCTTGCAAAGCAAGTCTAGAAGGACTTACTAAAAGAGCAGCACTGCTGAAAAGTTCTATTAACATGCTTTAATACTCAGATATCCATAGATTTAGATGAGCTTGCTAAATGTTTTTGATTAATTACATTTATATGATTTAGTAGAATTGCATGATGTGTCATGTTGATGTTTAATGCCGGACTCATATTAAATATTCCCTACATCCCATACATACAATTGGTCTGTATCCTATGTGAGTTGTCTTGTGTCATTACAAATCTGACTGAAATACATTTTTTTCTCTTGTGTGTCAGAACATGCAAATGGTGTTTATCCTGTGTGAGTTCTCATATGTTGCTTGAGACTTGAGGAGAGACTGAAACATTTCCCACATTCAGAGCATGGAAAAGGTTTCTGTCCTGTATGAGTCATCTTATGTGCATTAAGAGCTGAGAGCTGATTAAAACATTTCCCACATTCAGAACATGAAAAAGGTTTCTCTCCTGTATGAGTCCTCTTATGTGCATTATGATTTGAGAGCTGACTAAAACATTTCCCACATTCAGAACATGGAAAAGGTTTCTCTCCTGTATGGGTCATCTTATGTGTATTAAAAGATGAGAGATAACTGAAACATTTCCCACATTCCGAACATGGATAAGGTTTTACTCCTGTATGAGTCCTCTTATGAATATTAAGAGATGAAATTTGATTGAAACATTTCCCACATTCAGAGCATGGAAAAGGTTTTTCTCCGGTATGAGTCATCTTATGGCTATTAAGATCTGAGAGACGACTGAAACATTTCCCACATTCAGTGCATAAAAAAGGTTTTTCTCCTGTATGAGTCTTCTTATGTTCTTTAAGAACTGAAGCCTGCCTAAAGGATTTCCCACATTCAAAACATGAAAAAGGTTTTTCTCCTGTATGAGTAATCTTATGGCTATTAAGATTTGAGATCTGACTGAAACATTTCCCACATTCAGAACATGAAAAAGGTTTTTCTCCTGTATGAGTCTTCTTATGTTCTCTAAGAACCGAGGCCTGTCTAAAGGATTTCCCACATTCAGAACATGAAAAAGGTTTTTCTCCTGTATGAGTCATCTTATGTTGATTAAGATCTGAGAGACGACTGAAACATTTCCCACATTCAGAACATGGAAAAGGTTTTTCTCCTGTGTGAGTCATCTTATGGTTATTAAGATGTGAGGCCTGACTAAAACATTTTCCACATGCAGAACATGAAAAAGGTTTTTCTCCTGTGTGAGTCATATTATGGCTAATAAGATTTGAGACCTGACTGAAACATTTCCCACATTCAGAACATGAAAAAGGTTTTTCTCCTGTATGAGTCTTCTTATGTTCTTTAAGAACCGAGGCCAGTCTAAAGGATTTCCCACATTCAGAACATGAAAAAGGTTTTTCTCCTGTATGAGTCGTTTTATGGCTATTAAGATTTGAGGCCTGACTGAAACATTTCCCACATACAGAACATGCAAATGTTTTTTTACTGTGTGACACATGTGGTCTTCTCCAAAGTTATTCCAAATCTCGCATCCATCTGTTGGAAACAAAAGCACCAGGAGTAAATTCTTACAGCTTTGTCATACTTCTAAATGGAAATGATTAGTAAATATATAACTATTATAGCTACTAGAATTATTTATAGCTCACTGAGACCAGTTCACAGTTAATAAAAGGTCAATTTGGTTGAAAATGACTTAGTTTAGTCTATTAACTTAGTGGAAGTTCTGTGACTCCCAACAACATTGTTTTCTAATCATATGAAAATGAGGCAACAGATGTCTGAATGTCTATAGAGTGCAGTGTGATCCGGTGCATACCAATTATTGTCAATTATGGTCTTTTGTTTAACTAAATATGATGATCTGCAAAATGTTATTTAAAAGAATAAACAAATACTGTATGAACACAAACTTTACATATTACAACTTCCACATACACTTATTGCTTGCAGTAGGCTTTCATTTTTTGCCTGATGCTGCCTGTTACTTCCCGAGGTGGGTGTTCTGTAAACTAACAATCACTGCATTAGTGCGGCTGAGAGCACCGTCTGTAGTTACTGACACTTTCCCACTGTGCAGATACAAACTTCCTGTATGCAAAGTCTTCTATCAAGAAGTTACCCAGTTACTTATTTACATGGTAACATGTTTAGTCCATCAACTTTTTAGATCTCTTTTGTTTATTATAATATGTGGCTTATTCATTACCTGGTAATAATTGTAATAATAGTAAATTATTAATTGATCCAGAGGAAGAAAAAAAACAGTAAAACATTTGCCAATAGTCTCATAATGGGAAAAGAAAATCCTTCCTGAAACCAGATACTGTTAATTGGACTCCTCCCTGGATCAATACTCATCTAGTTATCCAGGATAACCCTGAATGCCCTTTTTATTTAAAAATATATCGAACCCTTTTTTAAAGTTATCTATTGAACCCACTGTCACCACCTCCTTTGGTATAAAATTCCACAGATTAACCCCCTTACAGTGAAGAACCCTTTCTTTCTTTAAGGTGGAATCTTTTTACTTGTAACCTCAAAGGATGTCCTCGTCAGTTGAAACCTCTTGGCACAAAAAAGTACGCTTGAAAAATCCCTATACTGACCAAGTATGTATTTATATAAGGTAATCATATCTCCTCTTAGACCTTTTTTTCTAGAGAAAATAAGTTTAATTTGGTTAGTCTTTCTTCATAACTTAGCCCCTCCATTCCCCTTATTGTTTTGTTGCCCTTCTCTGTACTTTTCCAGCCTTAAAGTGTCCTTTTTATGAAGTGGTGCCCAAAGTTGAAGACATATTCTTGTATATTAACCCTGCTAAAAGCTTCCAAACATGTGAGGCTTACAGGTCTATAATTCCCTGGATTTGCTCTTGACCCTAATATAGGCATCACATCTGCTTTTCAAAAGGAGTGGTACCTTAAGTAATGTAAGCATGTCTAAAATAAACATAAGGACATTCTGTGTCTTAATTAGGTCAAGCATTTAAGTAGATAGAATAGGCACGTGTGCATTTTAGTTCCTATCTGCAGACAGACAATTTCAGT
The DNA here is from genome assembly GCA_027410445.1 of Discoglossus pictus. Taxonomy (NCBI): domain Eukaryota; kingdom Metazoa; phylum Chordata; class Amphibia; order Anura; family Alytidae; genus Discoglossus; species Discoglossus pictus. Next base: position 765,354 of record JAPZIH010000238.1, on the reverse strand, counting down.
TTCTTCTACAACAGTCACCTCGTATGACGGACAAGGTTGTGCTACTGAAAATAAAATGGCAGATTGGGGTCATTACACCAGCAAATAAGAAATGTTCCCTAGTGCTTATGAGTTATGGGGATTACATGAGAGATATTTTGAATAAATTAATTGATACCAATATCTACATGAAGTTGAATAATGGCATCAGTTGGAGTATTAGGCATGTGGATACAAATACTCTTTTACACGCTTCATTTTTTTCATCCATTATCTTTGAAAAAAGGATAACATCACCCAGAGGGTGAGAGTATGGAGATGAAATAATAATGGGAATAAAATAGTAGATGTTGTTAATAAAATGGGCACTAAGATTTCTTAAATAAATAATAAAAAATGTTTTACTACAAATAAAAGATGCCAATAAAAATAAAACAAATTAAATTAAAAATTAAAATTTTCAAAAAATACCATTACATTGAAATGAACATTTAGTACTAATTCCATAGTCCTGTTTCTAATAGAAATAGCCTCCAGCTGCTCTGGATTTAATACAATTAACTCTTGTGTGTCTGGGTGCAGTCCTAGGAAGATTAACCCCTGAGTGTCAGCCTTTAGGCACAGGTCTTATGCTGCAACTGATGGGCAAATCCCTGACACAAATGGGCTGCTTTATTTCAGTAGTACACGTGATCTCCATGTTGTTTATTGTCACACTGTGTAACGAAGAAGAGTATAGCGGATGATTACTGAGTATGTCTCTGAGGGTCGGTCTTGAAAGAAGGATATATAAAAAAATCACTTTCCGCCCATGATACGCAGGTAGGTGTGTGACATAATGTTATTGCCAGGGGGATTTCTGTGGGGTATATATTTACCACATGTTGCAGACAAGACCCCAAAAGGGGACGGAGACACTGACATGGAAACCACATTACAATGGTAAAAACTATTTTTAGCTTACAAAAAAAATTAAGGAGTTTCTACAATAACTTTTTTCACTCTGAATGAAAATATAAAACCAAAAGTTTATTTTGTGATCACAACGATTTTATTACCAACGGGGTTAGAGAGAAGATCCTCCATTGGATGATGGGAGCACACAGGAGGACGTCATTTACAGTTGATGTATTTACCAATATAGGGAGTGAGGTAAGTGGGTGAGTGTACGTGTAGAGTCCATAGAGTGCATCACTGGATGATGGGAGCACACAGGAGGACGTCACTTACAGGTGATGTATTTACCAATATGGGAGTGAGGTAAGTGGGAGTGGTGAGTGTACGAGTAGAGTCCATAGAGTGCATCACTGGATGATGGAGCACACAGGAGGACGTCACTTACAGGTGATGTATTTACCAATATAGGGAGTGAGGTAAGTGGGTGAGTGTACGAGTAGAGTCCATAGAGTGCATCACTGGATAATGGGAGCACACAGGAGGACGTCACTTACAGGTGATGTATTTACCAATATAGGGAGTGAGGTAAGTGGGTGAGTATGTGTAGAGTCCATAGAGTGCATCAGTGGATGATGGGAGCACACAGGAGGACGTCACTTACAGGTGATGTATTTACCAATATAGGGAGTGAGGTAAGTGGGTGAGTATGTGTAGACTCCATAGATAGCATCTGGGCCCAATCTGTACTGAGCTCTCAGATTAATAATAAATTATAATACATAATTTTATCCCCTGTATTGCGCTACGGAATATGTTGGTGCGTTACAAATAAAAGTTAATAATAATAATAATAATAATAAATCTGGCAATGCTGTTTGCTACACAATGTGAGGATTTTGGTTCTCTGAGCATCTTTGATGCTCATGGCGAGCCCCGCGCTGAGCGTTTTTGGCGCTCATTGCGAGCTTCTACCCCCTGTGTAATCTCCCCCTAAATGTTACTGCCTTGGGTTAAATGTTACTGCCTTGGGTTAAATGTTACTACCTTGGGTTAAGTGTTACTGCCTTGGGATAAATGTTACTGGCTTGTGTTATCTGTTACTTCCTTCAGGCTGTTTTTTACTGCCTTTAACCTTGTTTTCATCCTGTTATATTTTTTCGGCGGCAGTTTTGATAGTGAAAAAACAAAAAATATGCCTCAAATGAACTTGCAACCTCCCTCACCGGCTCCCTGGATCTCCCCCTGTGCTGTGTGTGAGTGTGTAAGTGAATTTGAGGCATAATTGTGTTGTTTTGGTAGTCTTTCCATTTCCGTGGTTCAGGCGTTTTACATGCTTTGGTCCTAAGTACTACGGGGCTCGCAATTCCAGTTGCGTGGTTCGGGAGTTTTACATGGTGTGTTCTCGAGTCCTAAGGACTCGCGATGAGCGCCGCAGCCCTGCAATGAGTGTCTTCGGCGCTCCTTGCAGCCTAACACAAGCCCCGTAGGCCTCACAATCGCGTTCCAACAGCTCGCCTCGCGAGGCCTGCAACATTCCTGAGCGTTACCAATGGCCCGTAGTATCCACAACTATTACCGCTATATGTGATTTATCCTGTGCATCTGCTGCGTGGATGTGTTAGAAAGAGCCTGTTTTAGACTGATATTAGTAATTATTGGCAAGTACTAAATTATAGACCCCACACCCATATTAAGCTCTATGAGCCATACATTACTATACTGAGTTGCACAAATAATGCCGTATATCTCAGGTATTATGTACAATAGAGATAAACAGCTATTGCAATATATTGACAGCTTTTTATCATCTTTAAGATAAAATCCTTAGTGTTACAGTGTGCAGTTAATGTTGTTATTGTGTATTACTTCCTCACCTTCCCTGATATTCCCAAGACTCTCCTCCTCCTTCACCTGCTGCTGATCTCTTATATTCAGATCTTCTTGTTCCACCTTGGAGACAACTGGAGGCCTCACATCTAAAGTTCCTACAGAGATAGATAAACAGATTATAGACTTTAACTATTTTATTATTTACTAATCAATCTAGTGTTTGTGTCTTATTAATATCTAAAAAAAATTAGTAGAAAGATCCACAAAGACGGAAACAACCGAATGTTATTACTTTGTATGGAGAGAAGACCAGATATTGTGTCATTGGGGAAAAAATCACCTTTATCATGAGCTGCGATGTGTGTAAAACTTCTTGGGTGAGAGATGAAGGATAAATAAACCTCAATAAGGACTGAAGTGAGTGATAAATGTCCATAAGATATTACTCACCTTCACTGATATTTACAGGAATTTCCTCCTCTTGAATCTCCCGGGGACTCCTCATATTTGTCTCTTCTTCTTGGTCAGACTCTGAGAGAAGTGATGGTGTCACTTTGTCACTGTCTGTACAAATAAACATGAGACGGTCACACATGGGATTTGTTACAGGTCTTTATGGTCTGTACAAATAAACATGAGACGGTCACACATGGGATTTGTTACAGGTCTTTATGGTCTGTACAAATAAACTTGAGATGGTCACACGCTGGGTTTTGTTACATGTCTTTATGGTTTGTACAAGAAAACATGAGACGGTCACACGCTGGGATTTGTTACATGTCTTTATGGTCAGCACAAATAAACATGAGACTGTCACATGCTGGGATTTGCTACATGTCCTTATAGTCAGTACAAATAAACATGAGACGTTACATGCTGGGATTTGCTACATGTCTTTATAGTCAGTACAAATAAACATGAGACGTCACATACTGGAAGTTGCTACATGTCTTTATAGTCAGTGCAAATAAACATGAGAAGGTCACATGCTGGGATTTGTTACACGTCTTTATGGCCTGTACAAATAAACATGAGATGGTCACACACTGGAATTTGTTACACGTCTTTATAGTCAGTGCAAATAAACATGAGACGGTCACACGCTGGGATTTGTTACACGTCTTTATGGCCTGTACAAATAAACATGAGATGGTCACACACTGGGATTTGTAACACGTCTTTTTGGTCTCTACAAATAACATGAGACGGGCAAACGCCGGGATTTGTTACACGTCTTTATGGTCTGTACAAATAAACATGAGACGGTCACACGCTGGAATTTGTTACACGTCTTTATGGTCTGTACAAATAAACATGAGACGGTCACACTCTGGGATTTATTACACATCTTTATGGCCTGTACAAATAAACATGAGACGGTAACACGCTGGGATTTGTTACACGTCTTTATGGTCTGTATAAATAACATGAGACGGGCACACACTGGGATTTGTTACACGTCTTTATGGTCTGTACAAATAAACATGAGCCGGTCACACGATGGGATTTGTTACACGTCTTTATAGTCAGTACAAATAAACATGTTCTTATTGTGTATTACTTTCTCACCTTCCCTGATATTCCCAAGACTCTCCTCCTCCTTCACCTGCTGCTGATCTCTTATATTCAGATCTTCTTGTTCCAACTTGGAGACAACTGGAGACCTCACATCTAAAGGTCCTACAGAGAGAGATAAACAGATTCTAGACTTTCACTATTTTATGATTTACTAATCAATCTAGTGTTTGTATCTTATTAATATCTAATTTTTTTAGTAGAAAGATCCACAAAGATGGAAACAACCGAATGTTATTACTTTGTATGGAGAGAAGACCAGATATGTGTCATTGGGGAGAAAATCACCTTTATCATGAGCTGCGATATGTGTGTAAAACTTCTTGGGTGAGCGATAAAGGATAAATACACCTCAATAAGGACTGAAGTGAGTGATAATTGTCCATAAGATATTACTCACCTTCACTGATATTTACAGGAATTTCCTCCTCTTTAATCTCCCGAGGACTCCTCATATTTGTCTCTTCTTCTTGGTCAAACTCTGAGAGAAGTGATGGTGTCCCTATGTCACTGTCTGTACAAATAAACATGAGACGGTCACACATGGGATTTGTTACAGGTCTTTATGGTCAGTACAAATAAACATTCAACAGTCACACGCTGGGATTTGTTACACATCTTTATAGTCAGTGCAAATAAACATGAGAGACGGTCACACGCTGGTATTTGTTACACGTCTTTATGGTCTGTACAAATAAACATGAGACGTCACATGCTGGGATTTATTACACGTCTTTATGGCCTGTACAAATAAACATGAGACGGACACATGCTGGGATTTGTTACACGTCTTTATGGTCTGTACAAATAACAAGAGATGGTCACATGCTGGGATTTGTTACACGTCTTTATGGTCTGTACAAATAAACATGAGACGGTCACACGCTGGGATTTGTTACACGTCTTTATAGTCAGTGCAAATAAACATGAGACGGTCACACGCTGGGATTTGTTACACATCTTTATGGTCTGTACAAATAACATGAGATGGTCACACGCTGGGATTTGTTACACGTCTTTATGGTCTGTACAAATAACATGAGACGGTCACACGCTTACATTTGTTACACGTACATACACACACACATACATATATATATATATATATATATATATATATATATATATATATACATACATATGTATATATATTTTTTTTTTTCACAAAATAGGACTTTACTAAGTGCATTAAAGCACAATGATTAATTATAACAATATAACAGTATTCCTTTTATTAAATAAACCACGACGCAAATATAAGAAAAAAATAATAATACATTAAAAATAGTTTGTGTACTACACCCCAATCTGAGCAAGTAATATTGTTCCGATGGTATCCTGCACCTTACTGTATAGAAATAGTAGCCAATATAAGTGGCTAATTGGATCGTATATAGTATAAGAGAAAGAGTTTACATCAATAAACTATATAAGCCTATAGTAAACACAGATCACTAAACATGAAAAAGAGAATAAATATCTCCAAGCAGGCAGAGAGAAAAATATGAGGGGAATCATGTATGAAAGCAATCCTCATCTATGCACATGCAAATCATCAGATATGCTTTGAGTAACACAATAAATTTAAAAATGGAAATGCAACTTAATGCTTTAAAAAAAAGACAAATTACAGTATACACTGGGTATGGATATTAGAATAAATTCATATTTATATGCTTATATATAGGAAATTATAATATTCACATATAAAACGCAATAGTACATAAAGGTGAAAGAAGAAATGGGGGTTGTGCAACTCCCCTCTTACCCACTGCACCTAGCACGGAAGTGCAAAAATAGGTGTTTGTGCCTCAATAGGCCACTGACTTCATTATCCACCTGATAGTTGCGTTGTGAAAAGTTAATTATCCACATTTTTTCTATATATGGCTGATTTAAAAGTCAACCAGAAAATAAATCTTTAAGGCTTCCAGATAAGCCATAAACCCATCCCAGTGTCTGTAATTTGATTTGTCTAGATTTTTAATGTATTATTATTTTTTCTTATATTTGCGTCGTGGTTTATTTAATAAAAGGAATACTGTTATATTGTTATATATATATATATATATATATATATATATATATAAATATACATATATATACATACATATGTTATATATATATATATATTATATATATATATATATATATATATACACATATATATATATATATATATATATATATATATATATATATATATATACACACATATATATATATATATATATATATATATATATATATACATATGTGCGCACCCGGTTTATGCTAATGACGCGGCGCGCATGTGACGTCACATGCGGGCCGGCGCCGGGTTAAGGAGCGGAGGCCGGAGCACAAGCAGGTAAGTGAGGGGAGAGGGGGGAGGTATTTAGGGGGGTTTAGGTGGAGGAGGGGGGTTGAGGAGGGGGTTGGGGTTGAGGGGGGGTTGAGGTTGAGGAGGGAGGTTGAGGATGGGGGGTTGAATATGAGGATGGGGGGTTGAGGAGGAAGGTTGAGGATGGGGGGGTTGAGGAGGAAGGTTGAGGATGGGGGGTTGAGGAGGGAGGATGAGGATGAGGGGGGGCTTGAGGAGGGAGGTTGAGGATGAGAAGGGAGGATGAGGAGGGCGGATGAGGTGGGAGGATGAGGAGGGAGGTTGAGGATGAGAAGTTGAGGAGGAGGGGTTGAGGATGGGGGGTTGAGGAGAGAGGATGAGGATGGGGGGTTGAGGATGAGGGTTTGAGGAGGGAGGTTGAGGAGGGGGGTTGGGGTTGAGGGGGGGATGAGGATGAGGATGGGGGGGTTGAGGAGGGAGGATGAGGATGGGGGCTTGAGGAGGGAGGATGAGGATAGGGGCTTGAGGGGGAGGTTGAGGATGAGGAAGGAGGTTGAGGATAAGGAGGAGGGGTTGAGGTGGGGGGTTGAGGATGGGGGGGTTGAGGGTGGGGGGGTTGCGGAGGGAGGATGAGGAGGGAGGTTGAGGAGGGAGGTTGAGGATGGAGTTGAGGATGAGGAGGGAGGTTGAGGATGAGGAGGGAGGATGAGGAGGGAGGTTGCGGATGAGGAGGGAGGTTGAGGAGTGGGTTTGAGGAGTGGGGAAGAGACACAGGGAAGGGAGAGGTTGGAAGAGACACAGGGAAGGGAGAGGGAAGAAGAGACACGGAGAGAGAGGGGAACACAGAGGGCACAAGAGGGAAACAGGGGGAAGCACATTTCCCACCCTCGGCTTATACTCGAGTCACTCATTTTACCCAGTATTTTGTGGTAAAATGGGTGCCTCGGCTTATACTCTGGTCTGCTTATACTCGAGTATATACGGTACTTCACCTAATACATTGGACGCCTAGATCCCTGCTTACTTCTGTAACCCTATTCTTGTATTATTTTAATGACTTACCGACGAGTTTCATATTTTTATCTTAGATTATTAAAATTACCTAGTTTTAACATATTTGTTGTCACATAAAAGGATCCTTCCTTTATCTACTGTTTGTAATTCACATATTGGTGTTAAGCACCATATAACCCTAGCCAGGGTTTAACTTAGGGCTTTTTGTCTATATATATATATATATATATATATATACACATATACATATATATGTAAACCCCCGGCTAGGGTTATGTGGTGCTTAACATCAATATCAAAGTAGAATACAAAAACAGAGGAAGGATCCTCATTAATCTGGTAATATTAGTTTTAAAATATACAAATTTAATAATTTGTAATATAAAAGTGAAAAACTCATCGCTTTTTAATTAAAAATACTAAAATAGGGTAGCTGTATATGATTAAGGTCAAAGTATCCTATAGATAGTATAAAAAATATATATAGAAAAGTGAAGATTAAAGAGACCAAATAAGTCACTATATGATAAGTGATTATTTATGTAGATTACACCACACTAATATACAGACCGGTCCCCAGAGGTAAGACTACCAACCCCTCGGCTCCCAGTGTCCTATCCAAGGTTCACCGGGAGATAAAAGAGGCGTTTGGATCTCTCCTTCGGGGTACAACCGGTACAGTTATAGTGAGGATGTATTGCAAAGTTAGTGATAAGCACGTGAATTGATATTGAATATGTGAAAAAATGATTCTAAAGTATGTGAGGAAGTAATTCTAAAAATGATTCTAAAATATTGGGAAGAGAGAGACACAGGGTGCACAGAGAGAGACACACAGGGTGCACAGAGAGGACACACAGGGTGCACACAG
>JAPZIH010000238.1:694331-756365 GCA_027410445.1 Discoglossus pictus | reverse complement strand
TGTTAAACAATGTCCAGTAATAGAGGGAAAGGAAAACAAATGGTTCAATATAATGTTATAAATAGATAAGAATTGGTAGAAGTAGAGAACGATCACAGACCAACAAACAGGTCCTTGTGACTGAATTTGGTGGAGGAGGAGACATGTTTGTATGGAGGGAGAAAGTGATGCATTATAAGGTGTTCTTGGCCATTTCTCTGTACAAGTTATACTATCTATATGGTACAATATAATAATCTGCCTGAAGATACGTAAGCTCTGTGTGTGTGTGAGGCTTTTACAGTCTGGATTAGAGGAGGACACTGAAAAGGATATATTGATGTGGGAAGGTGAGGGATATAGTGCAAGTAAGAATATGTCACACATTAACTACCTGCACTGATGTCTGACATGTCCCTCTATCATCCTGTAGGAATACACCATTGTGAAGAAGAATCCCCCAACATTCACCAGCTGACTGGAGAGGTGAGCACTGCTGGACAATGTGACATTATACCAGGACACAGTGACCCCCATTACTGACCAAGCTCTATCTGGACCTGTGACTGGAGAGGTGATCACTGCTGGACAATGTGACATATATACCAGGACACAGTGACCTCACATTACTGACCAAGCTCTATCTGGACCTGTGACTGGAGAGGTGAGCACTGCTGGACAATGTGACATTATACCAAGACACAAGTGACCACCATTACTGACCAAGCTATATTGGACCTGTGACTGGAGAGGTGAGCACTGCTGGACAATGTGACATTATACCAGGACACAGTGACCCCCATTACTGACCAAGCTCTATCTGGACCTGTGACTGGAGAGGTGAGCACTGCTGGACAATGTGACATTATACCAGGACACAGTGACTCCCATTACTGACCAAGCTCTATCTGGACCTGTGACTGGAGAGGTGAGCACTGCTGGACAATGTGACATTATACCAGGACACAGTGACCCCCATTACTGACCAAGCTCTATCTGGACCTGTGACTGGAGAGGTGAGCACTGCTGGACAATGTGACATTATACCAGGACACAGTGACCCCCATTACTGACCAAGCTCTATCTGGACCTGTGACTGGAGAGGTGAGCACTGCTGGACAATGTGACATTATACCAGGACACAGTGACTCCCATTACTGACCAAGCTCTATCTGGACCTGTGACTGGAGAGGTGAGCACTGCTGGACAATGTGACATTATACCAGGACACAGTGACCCCCATTACTGACCAAGCTCTATCTGGACCTGTGACTGGAGAGGTGAGCACTGCTGGACAATGTGACATTATACCAGGACACAGTGACTTCCATTACTGAACCAAGCTCTATCTGGACCTGTGACTGGAGAGGTGAGCACTGCTGGACAATGTGACATTATACCAGGACACATGACTCCATTACTGACCAAGCTCTATTGGACCTGTGACTGGAGAGGTGAGCACCTGCTGGACAATGTGACATTATACCAGGACACAGTGACTCCATTACTGACCAAGCTCTATCTGGACCTGTGACTGGAGAGGTGAGCCACTGCTGGATCATTGTGACATTATACCAGGACACAGTGACTCCCATTACTGACCAAGCTCTATCTGGACCTGTGACTGGAGAGGTGAGCACTGCTGGACACTGTGACATTAGTACCAGGACACAGTGACTCCCATTACTGACCAGCTCATTTGGACCTGACTTACATTATACCAGGACACAGTGACCCCCATTACTGACCAAGCTCTATCTGGACCTGTGACTGGAGAGGTGAGCACTGCTGGACAATGTGACATTATACCAGGACACTAGTGACCCCCCATTACTGACCAAGCTCTATCTGGACCTGTGACTGGAGAGGTGAGCACTGCTGGACAATGTGACATTATACCAGGACAAAGTGACTCCCATTACTGACCAAGCTCTATCTGGACCTGTGACTGGAGAGGTGAGCACTGCTGGACAATGTGACATTATACCAGGACACAGTGACTCCCATTACTGACCAAGCTCTATCTGGACCTGTGACTGGAGAGGTGAGCACTGCTGGACAATGTGACATTATACCAGGACACATTGACTCCCATTACTGACCAAGCTCTATCTGGACCTGTGACTGGAGAGGAGAGCACTGCTGGACAATGTGACATTATACCAGGACACAGTGACTCCCATTACTGACCAAGCTCTATCTGGACCTGTGACTGGAGAGGTGAGCACTGCTGGACAATGTGACATTATACCAGGACACAGTGACTCCCATTACTGACCAAGCTCTATCTGGACCTGTGACTGGAGAGGTGAGCACTGCTGGACAATGTGACATTATACCAGGACACAGTGACTCCCATTACTGACCAAGCTCTATCTGGACCTGTGACTGGAGAGGTGAGCACTGCTGGACAATGTGACATTATACCAGGACACAGTGACTCCATTACTGACCAAGCTCTATCTGGACCTGTGACTGGAGAGGTGAGCACTGCTGGACAATGTGACATTATACCAGGACACAGTGACTCCCATTACTGACCAAGCTCTATCTGGACCTGTGACTGGAGAGGTGACCACTGCTGGACAATGTGACATTATACCAGGACACAGTGACTCCCATTACTGACCAAGCTCTATCTGGACCTGTGACTGGAGAGGTGAGCACTGCTGGACAATGTGACATTATACCAGGACACAGTGACTCCCATTACTGACCAAGCTCTATCTGGACCTGTGACTGGAGAGGTGAGCACTGCTGGACAATGTGACATTATACCAGGACACAGTGACTCCCATTACTGACCAAGCTCTATCTGGACCTGTGACTGGAGAGGTGAGCACTGCTGGACAATGTGACATTATACCAGGACACAGTGACTCCCATTACTGACCAAGCTCTATCTGGACCTGTGACTGGAGAGGTGATCACTGCTGGACAATGTGACATTATACCAGGACACAGTGACTCCCATTACTGACCAAGCTCTATCTGGACCTGTGACTGGAGAGGTGAGCACTGCTGGACAATGTGACATTATACCAGGACACAGTGACTCCCATTACTGACCAAGCTCTATCTGGACCTGTGACTGGAGAGGTGAGCACTGCTGGACAATGTGACATTATACCAGGACACAGTGACTCCCATTACTGACCAAGCTCTATCTGGACCTGTGACTGGAGAGGTGAGCACTGCTGGACAATGTGACATTATACCAGGACACAGTGACTTCCATTACTAACCAAGCTCTATCTGGACTGTGACTGGAGAGGTGAGCACTGTGGACAATGTGACATGTATACCAGGACACAGTGACTCCCTTTACTGACAAGCTTCTATCTGGACCTGTGACTGGAGAGTTGAGCTTGCTGGAAATATGACATTATACCAGACCACAGTCGACTCCCATTACTGACCAAGCTCTATCATGGACTCGTGACTGGAGAGCTTGAGGCACTGTCTGAAACATATGACATTATACCTGGGACACCGCGACTCCCATTACTGAACAAGCTATATCTGGACCTGGGTGTCTTTTCCTATCTTCTCTCTGCATGTTCTCAGTAACATTATTTTCCTCTCCTGACTCTCTATCAGTAACAGACTCTATCAGAACCAGTCTCTGTGTCCGCTCTGAATGTCGTTGTGTGTTTCAGGTCCCTATAAAGTGTGATGATGTTGCCGTCTATTTCTCTATGGAGGAGTGGGAGTATATAGAAGGACACAAGGAGCTTTATAAGAACGTGATGATGGAGAATCACCAGACACTCAGGGCTTCGGGAATCCCAACAAACAAGAGCTCAGGTAACATTGTGATATTGGAAGCTGATATACATTATCCCATGATGTTTCTATGAGAAGTTGGACAAACTATCCAGGAATGTCTGTCCAGTCTGAATCCCAGAGCACGTCCTGACATTGACCTCAGAAGTCAAACAGCTGACAACATGTTGATACTTGTCAGTTTCCTATTGTTTGTTTTGTTAAATAAGACTTTTTTAATATTTATTGAATGTAATAATACCACTTAAACCCTCTTTATCTTCTGTTTGTGTTAATAGGGCTCCCTGATGATAATCTAAACATGAGTTCAGTTAGAGAGGAGCAAGAGGATGAGAGAGATGGAAATGATTATCAGCAACAGGAAATACCATATGAGCCTGGTGCAGGTGGGTGATATGAATGTATAATACAGATCTACTTGCATCAGTCATATAATTATTATATACTAGTGTTTTGCCGGTCAAAATTTTCCTCATATTGCGAAGCTCTACCCCCCTTTACTTTACTGGCCTCACGATGAGCGTGTTCGGCGCTCATTGCGAGCCTCTCCCCTCTCTTCTTGATGGGAGGCGCTCATTGAGAAACTCTCCCCCCCCCCTCTACTTTACTGGCCCTCTCCCTCCCCTGTGTTTCACAGTCTCCCTCCTGTCTCTTTTTCCCTCTCCTGTGTCTCTCCCCCTCCACTGTGTCTCCTTCCCCCTCCTCTGCCTCCCTTGTGTGTCCTATCCCCCCTCCTCTGCCTCCCTAGTGTCTCCTTTCTCCTCTCCTCTCCCTCCCTTTTTTCTCCTTTCACCCCTCCTTTCCCTCCCTTGTCTCCTTTCCTCCAGCTCTCCTTCTCTTGTGTCTCCTTTCCAATATCCTCTCCCTCCCTTGTGTCTCCTCTCCCCCCTCATCTGCCTCCCTTGTGTCTCCTATGCCCCCTCCTCTTCCTCCCTTGTGTGTCCTATCCCCTCTCCTCTGCCTCCCTTGTGTCTCCTTTCTCCTCTCCTCTCCCTCACTTTTGTCTCCTTTCACCCCTCCTTTCCCTCCCTTGTCTGCTTTCCTTTAGCTCTCCTTCTCTTGTGTCTCCTTTCCAATATCCTCTCCCTCCCTTGTGTCTCCTATCCCCTCTCCTCTGCCTCCCTTGTGTCTCCTTTCTCCTCTCCTCTCCCTCACTTTTGTCTCCTTTCACCCCTCCTTTCCCTCCCTTGTCTCCTTTCCTTTAGCTCTCCTTCTCTTGTGTCTCCTTTCCAATATCCTCTCCCTCCCTTGTGTCTCCTATCCCCCCCTCATCTGCCTCCCTTGTGTCTCCTATCCCCCCTCCTGTCCAACCCTTGTGTGTCCTATCCCCCTCCTCTGCCTCCCTTGTGTCTCATTCCCCCCCTCCTCTTCATCCCTTGTGTCTCCTACCCCCCCCCTCCTCTCCCGCCCTTGTGTCTCATTTCCCCCCTCCTCTGCCTCCCTTGTTTTTTCAACCCCCCTCCTCTCCATCCCTTGTGTCTCATTTCCCTCCTCCTCTCCATCCCTTGTGTCTCATTTCCCCCCCCTCCTCTGCCTCCCTTGTGTCTCCCATCCCCCCTCCTCTGCCTCACTTCTTTCTCCTATCCCCTATTCTCTCCCTCCCTTGAGTCTCATTTCCCCCTCCTCTTCCTCCCTTGTGTCTTCTTTTCGCCCCCTCTGCCTCCCTTGTGTCTCCTATACCCCTCCTCTGCCTCCCTTGTGTTTCCTATCCCCCATCCTCTGCCTCCCTTGTGTCTCCTTTCTCCTCTCCTCTCCCTCCCTTTTGTCTCCTTTCACCCCTCCTTTCCCTCCCTTGTATCATTTCCTCCAGCTCTCCCTCTCTTGTGTCTCTGTTCCAATATCCTCTCCCTCCCTTGTGTCTCCTATCCCCCCTCCTCTGCCTCCCTTGTGTGTCCTATCCCTTCTCCTCTGCCTCCCTTGTGTCTCCTTTCTCCTCTCCTCTCCCTCACTTTTGTCTCCTTTCACCCCTCCCTTGTCTCATTTCCTCCAGCTCTCCTTCTCTTGTGTCTTCTTTCCAATATCCTCTCCCTCCCTTGTGTCTCCTATCCCCCCTCATCTGCCTCCCTTGTGTCTCCTATCCCCCCTCCTGTCCCACCCTTGTGTGTCCTATCCCCCTCCTCTGCCTCCCTTGTGTCTCATTTCCCCCTCCTTTTCATCCCTTGTTTCTCTTATCCCCCCTCCTCTCCCGCCCTTTTGTCTCCTTTTCCCCCTCCTCTTCATCCCTTGTGTCTCCTGCCCCCCTCCTCTCCCTCCCTTGTGTCTCATTTCCCCCCTCCTCTGCCTTTCTTGTTTCTTCAACCCCCCTCCTCTCCCTCCCTTGTGTCTCATTTCCCTCCTCCTCTCCCTCCCTTGTGTCTCATTTCCCCCCTCCTCAGCCGCCCTTGTGTCTCCCATCCCCCCTCCTCTGCCTAACTTCTTTCTCCTATCCCCCCTCCTCTTCCTCCCTTGTGTATCCTTTCCACCTCCCCTCACTCCCTTGTGTCCCTCCTCCTCTCCAGCCCTTGTGTCTCATTTCCCACCCACCATGTGTCTCCTTTCCCCCCTCTTCTCCCTCCCTTGTGTCTCATTTCTCCCTTCTCTCCCTCCCTTTTGTTTCTTTTCCCCCCCTCATCTCCCTCCCTTGTGTCTCCTTTCCGCCTCCTCTCCCTCCCTTGTGTTTCCTTTACCCTTCCTCTCCCTCCCTTGTGTCTCATTTGCCCCCTCCTCTGCCTCCCTTGTTTTTCATTTCCCCCTCTTCTCCCTCCATTGTGTCTCCTTTTCCCCTCCCCCCCCCCTCCCTTGTGTCTCCTTTACCCCTCTACTGCCTCCCTTAGGTCTCCTTTTCCCCTTCTTCTCCCTCCCTTGTATCTCCTTTGCCCCCTCCTCTTCCTCCCTTGTGTCTCCTTTCCCCTCGTGTCTTCTGTCCCCCTCACCCTTCCGTTGTGCCGTAACTCGCATGTGCGTCTCCTGTAGCGCTGCTGTCTCGGTCGCTCTCTCGTCTCTGTATTTTTCCCTGTCCCTCTCTCCCCGCTCATCCTGCCATCTCGGGCTCTCTCTCTGTATGTGTCTCTTTCCCCTCTCTGTGTTTCTCTATCTCTCTTCTCCTCACATTTCAGCTCCATCTCATGTGCTGACAGACGCCCTGCCCCCACATACCGCATGGCACTCTGGGATTGTAGTTCAAGGTGCGCCTCTTCAGTCACACATCGTCTGTGAGCTCACTACAACTCCCAGAGTGCATTGGTGTGTGCAAAGTCCTACGGCCCTCGGCATGAACGCCTGCGGTGCTCATTGCAGCCTAAGTCGCCTAAGTCCTACGGGCCTCGCTAAGTCGTGCAGGCCTCGCGATGAGCACCTATGGCGCTCATGCGCAAGCGCGCAAAATTTTACATTGCAAGACCAACATTGCAATGACGACAACTAAATATGTGATTGAACTATGTCCACAGGTGAGGCCAATACTGATATTGTGCAAAAAATTTAACAAATACAAGACAATACAACAATATACAATGGAATAGTTGGGAAATACCCTTCAGTATAAGTATATATACATATAAATACAATGTGGTATTAGGGTGTCCATTCGTACTAATAGTGACTAAAAACATTTGTGTTCAGCCTAATTACTGAGGCATCCACTAGATTCAATATAGATATGAATTTCTGCATGTGTATATACATGGGCGCACACTGTCATCACATGTGGAATGTGCGCTCTGTACTTTAGTTTGACAATAGTATTTATTGATTTGATCCCTTTAGGACAGTATAATATTTCGGGTCCCTATCCCCCACAAACCTGGAATACTTACTTGTTGTATTGACGAGGTATCTCTTCCTATTTGTTTATTATTATTCATTCTTTTTTCTTTTTATTATTTATTATTTTTTATATCTATTCTATTTTTTATATATGTATCATAATTGGATACACTCTGATTATTATTATTATAATTATTAATATTACCATCATCTTTTTCACCTTAAACTCTGCTCCCTATAGTGAATAAATGTTTTGGAGATTTCACTGTTACATCTGGGTATTTCACAATTTTATATTTTTCTGGGTATTTTACTATCCATTAGTGGGATTTCTGGCAGATAGTCTGGGTTTACTGGCCAGCCACCATTTTATAGGACAGTGTAGGGCACCCTATGGGGTTTTCCATTATCTTAATGTTAGCATGCAAATTCATAGAGAGTTAAAAGTGATACATTTTTATTTTCTTAGTATAAATGTTATATTTTTATAGTATGAATAATAAGTGTTCTCTAGTGGGTGGGGTACAGAGTGAACCAGTCCTTAAAGACATAATATGAGAGACATCACCTCTTACAGCACCATGTTATTTGGGGTATTTCATATGTATATTTATTATCTTTCAGTTCTGTCTTTACCAACATATGAATTAATGAGCAGGCAGATGAAAGAAGAATCCCAGACACCATCCTCTTCACAAGACACTAAAGTAGATGATCAGAGTGTTCAAGAACAAAGCTCTGAAGTAATCCCAAGGAAGGAATCAGCATTTTGTCACAAAGTAAATACTGATGTTTATTCCGAGTCCTATCAGGATAAACAAGAAACTTGTGCTCAAAGTAAGAACTTTATCTGTAGAACCAGGAGAGCTAGAAAGGACACCTCAAACTGTGCAAAGCTTCACACCAGAATAGAAGAGGAAAAAGCATCATATGGAAGACGGAAGTCACATCTGGCCAGACATCGAAGTGCTCATGCAGATCAGAAACCGTTTGTTTGCCAGCAATGTGGGAAAGATTTCTCACTAATGCCCGGCCATGATAAAACTCATACAGATAAGAAGCCACATGTGTGCCAAGAATGTAATTTAGTAGTCACTGCAGAGTCTGATGTGATTGCACAGAGCGTAGCTCATACTAGGCAAAAGTCACATACTGGTCCTGAATGTGGTAAAAACTTCTGTAGACCTTCACAACGGATTGAACACCATTTAACTCATACAGGGGAGAAACCATTTGTTTGCCAAGAGTGTGGGAAAGGTTTCACTCGAAAGGCCCATTTAGTTATACACAATAGAACTCATACAGGAGAGAAGCCATTTGTTTGTAATCAGTGTGGCAAAGGTTTCTCACAGAAGCACAGTCTGTTAGAACATAAGATGATTCATACAGACGAGAAGCCATATGTGTGCCAAGAGTGTGGGAAAGGTTTCTCTCGAAAGGCCCATTTAGTTATACACAATAGAACTCATACAGGAGAGAAGCCATTTGTTTGTAATGAGTGTGGCAAAGGTTTCTCACAGAAGCAAGGTCTGTTAGAACATAAGATGGATCATACAGGAGAGAAGCCATATGTGTGCCAAGAGTGTGGGAAAGGTTTCCCTCGAAAGATTTATTTAGCTATACACAGTAGAACTCATACAGGAGAGAAGCCATTTGTTTGTAATCAGTGTGGCAAAGGTTTCTCACACAAGCAAGGTCTGTTAGGACATAAGATGACACATACAGGAGAGAAGCCATATGTTTGCCAAGAGTGTGGGAAAGGTTTCTCTCAAAAGACCAATTTAGCTGTACACAATAGAACTCATACAGGAGAGAAACCATATACTTGTTCTAAGTGTGGCAAAGCATTCTCTACCAAGTTTGCAATGCTTGAACACCAAAGAGTTCATACAGGAGAGAAGCCATGTATTTGACAGAAATGTGAGAAAAGCTTCTTGCACAAATCAAATCTGGTAACACTCAGTAGGATTCATACAGCAGAGAAGTGATTTTTTTTTGCCAGGAATGTGGAAATGTCTTCTCTTCCAGGTCATATTTTATTAGGCATCAAAGAACACATACATAAGAAAAGTAATAATCTAGTTATACAACACAGATCCTATATAGTAGGAGCCATTTGTGTCTTTAAGAATATGCAATATTGCCTTTGAGAATATATTGTATGGTCATAATCAGCTATTTAAAATTGTTTTTTTTTATAAGAAAGAATTACTGTACAATCTTATAATAAAGTAACAGATTTGATATCCTGCCCAGACTGTGTTCAATTGCAGAATGCTGTCAGGAAAGTTTGGGGTACATAGTATACATGTGAGTTATTACCACGTAGCTCTCACAGTAAGCCTAGAACATGCTAAATGTATGTACATATTATACATCTTGCCTGAGTTTGTATTTTTGTTTCCCGTGTAGGATGAACCATTAGAATATGTTCTGTTTTTTTATCATGGGGACATTGTAAATTTTGAACTTTGTAATATGATTGGCTTTCCATCTTTTTTATTTAGCCAATCAGATTGCATAATTGATCATTTTAATGAGCAGTCGATGAAGTAGCATATAAATAACAGTAAAGGCAAAATTCAACTAATTTTTTACATATGTTATTTTTTTTTAGTTTTTTTACAAAGCAAAAACACAATATTTTAAAATGAAAACATAATTTTGTGAGGTTAAAGGTCCATTTTTTAATTCATATAATTTTGGACTCCATTTACCTTTTGTTAATGTCAATTCATTGTTTTAAATGTATAATTTTCTTACAAACACTTAGTTTTCTCATAGACAATGAAAATGTAATTACTGATAACCTCTAACAAAGTAGTTTAAGGCTATTATGGCAGACACTTGGGGACTCATTCTATTATCGGCCGTTAGGAGATGCGGGGCCGCAAGGAACGGCCCGCAAGCCTATTCGGCTATTCTATTCCCCTCAGGCCGGGGATTCCGGCAGCTTGCGGCCGGCGCCTTGCTATCCCTTGCGGCCGCTCGCGCCGGAGGAAAGCTTTTCATCTCAAATGGCCGCAAGAGTTATCGGCCGCAAGAAAGACCCCGGTTGCTATTCTATTGCTCCGGGAACCCTCTCCTGCAAGGCTAAAAGCGAGCCGCAGCTTACTTGCAGGAAAAAGGTCCCGCTAGCACCAATTAAGCACATTATAAAGCCATAATAAAGCCATCCTGCACTCTGAGGAGACTATAAAGTGATTGTAGGTGTTAGCAAAAATAGCACAAAATTCCCCTACACTCAAATCCGTAAAAAAAATATTTTTTAATTTATGTCAATAATCCATGTAGAAAGTCCAGAGTGCTTGGAGCACCTCAGACCCGCCCACGCTGCGGCCGAAAAATAAACAGTTAATGTAAACTCGGATTTGGGCTGATGTGCAAGCTTGAGAGGGGGTTGCTATTAATCCTCATGTCCCCCAATATGATCCCTAGCATTTCCAGAGCTGTACAGTGCCGTCTTGAATTTATTTTTGCGTTTTAAGTTTTCTGAGCTTACGGCCGGTTGCAAGACATACGGACGGCCGTAAGGGGAGATCCTTGCGGGGCCGTATAATTGAATTCCAAGATAACGGAACCTCCGCAAGGAATCGCAGCTTTGCGGCTGATTTACGGCCGATAATAGAATGAGGCCCATTGTGTGATGCTGAAGATATTTCTCAATATTTTAGGATCCAACATACACCCACTATGACTAAAGAGACCACCAGTGGTCTGTTTTCTTTTATATACTTTGATAATATTTATTTCAAGAGCAGAAGAAAAAAAACATTTTGATTTGTAACTTTTCCTATCACAAGTGTATTTTTTGCTGCAAGATTATGTTATAATAATAATAATATAATAAACTAGTTGAAATTGTTATACCCCTTTGATTGGAAGTCCAAAGCTTTCAAACATTTAGGAATTATCTTCTTAATCAACTGGTGAAAATGGTTGAAAGCAATTAAAAAACTTTATATTTGAAATTCCAGAATATTATATTGGACTGAAAAAAAGTAAAATCTCTGTTTGCTGGCAGGATTGCCAATTATTAAAATGTAACTTACTGCCAAGATTCAACTATATTATTACGCTTGTATACCAGTAAGAATTCCTAATCATTGGTTGATAACATTTTCACATATAATAGACCCCTATTTATTCATTCATCTAAAAATGTTAGACTTAAGGAATCAATTATATCGAGAAGCTTTGTTAAAGGGGGGCATAGCTTACCCTCTTTTGCAAGTATGTCATGATGCAAATATGGTGGCCAATGCATTAAAATGGGTTGAACCAATGAATAAGTA
Source organism: Discoglossus pictus (assembly GCA_027410445.1). Lineage (NCBI taxonomy): Eukaryota > Metazoa > Chordata > Amphibia > Anura > Alytidae > Discoglossus > Discoglossus pictus. The sequence continues at coordinate 744,561 of JAPZIH010000238.1, read as the reverse complement.
TCCTTGGCTTCACATTGAGAAGCAATGGTCCCTGGCAACAAAGTTACATAGTAATTACGGTTGAAAAAAGACTTTCAGTCCATCAAATTCAACCTTTTAAGATCTCTTGATCTTTTTAATATGTGGACTATTTGTTATTAATTGTTAATTGATCGAGAGATAAGGCAAACAGAAAAAAAACATTGAAACCTCTTTTGGATTTCTCCTGTGTTAACCAATTATTTAGTGATGGTAGTGTAGCCGCATTATGTTGCAGTAACCCAACAACTGGTACCTGCCTTGTGTATACAGACGAAAAGAAACCTATTTAGCTCATCTGCCTTTTCCTGGTCTCTAATTATTCAGACGGACCTGTTGTCACATTGTAATGTTCCTATAGCTTCCTTCCTAGCCTTCTTCCCATTAATATTTAAAAAAAAATTTTTGGTTAGTCTTACTTTACCTTTGCAACTGACTTTCTCATTTTCTATTTTAGCCAGTCTAATAGCCTTTTGCAAGCCTTTGTTGATTTCCTTATAGTCACATAAAGCTGCCTCTGTTCCCTCCATCTTGTATAATTTAAATGCATGTTTCTTTTTCCTTATCAATGATTTTATAGTCATTGTTAAGCCACATGGAATGTGATTTACTCCATTCATTTTATTTCCACAATTGGCTACATGCCGAAGAGTATGTTTATTTAGTAAGGATTCGAAATGTTGTCCATTTATTTTCAGTATTTTCCCTGTAAGTTCTTTGTCACAGTTTATATGTAGTATTGCTGCCCTTAGCCCTTTAAAGTTAAGCCCTTTTACATTTAGAGTTTTTGTTGGCCCCTTACAACACTGTTTTTTGTATTCAATCTCAAATGAGACTGTGTTCTGATCACTGTTCCCCAAGGGTTCCCCTATTTTAACATTTGATATTATATCAATACTAGCGAATTGCCCGTCAAAAAATGACGGCAATGAGATGTGTATGTTTGTAATGTTGTTTAGTTTTTAATATACATATGGACTTATAAGGTAGCTAATGTTGTTTTGTGTGTACTACTGAAATATATAATACAAATTAGGAAATGAATATACTTTACCTATTTTTAAGCATTGTGTTGAAGAGCTGTGAACCTTGTTTGATGTTGCTGCAGCATTAGTGGTGTGGAGGTGCTGTGTAAGTGTGATGAACGTGTGCAGTGTAATAGTGTGCGTGCGCGAGCCGAAACCGTTAACGTAGTTGGGTACTTCCGCATTATCATAAAATGGCGGGTAATGTGTGGTATGCGTCTTAGCTGATTATCCGTAAGTGTTTTCCGTGGTTAGAGTGCTGTAGCCTTGTTTTCTTTTTGTACGGCCGCCATTTTTTCTCTCGCTTAGAGAATTTTTTAGTGTCTAACCTCTTTTATTTTTAGTGAAGTGAAGGTGTAAGTAGTTTTTTTTTATGTCCTGGATGCTTCCTCTTGCTGTAGGTAAGCTTTTCATGTATGTGTTGTGTATATTATTATGTTTTGGCTTTTTTCCTGTCCGTGGGTTGCGTCCGATTTTTGCGATCTCGTAATGTGTGGTAACGTGTCTCGTATGGTGTTTTGCGAGGTGCTTGTGGTGTTTAGCGTGTTTAGGCTCGTTTTCGTTTTGTTCGGCCGCCATTTTTTCTCTCGCTTAGAGAATTTTTTAGTGTCTAAACTCTTTTATTTTGAGTTAAATGAAGGTGTAGCTTGCTTTTTTGAGGTCGTGGATGCTCCCTCTTGCTGTCGGTAAGCTTTTTATGTATGTGCTGTGTGTATTTATTGTGTTTTGATATTTTTTCATGTTCGCGAGTTGCGGCCGTTTTTTTTGCTACGGTTTAACGGCTCGCCTGCAATGAGCGCCTGCGGCGCTCATTTCCAAAGTGCTACGTATTAACGGCTCGCCTCGCTATGCGAGGCTTGCCTTGCAATGAGCTCCAGCGGCGCTCATTGCCAAAGTGCTACAGAGTGCTACAGACCCGGGAGACAGCAAACTGTTCAATTGCTGGGATCTGGGTGACAAATCACCCTTGTCTATCTTCCTAATAATAGAGGCCCATACCACCAAAACCTGTCTGTTGCTTCTGCCTATTCTGCCTCCCACTCCTCCAGTGGAACTGTTCTCCCGGCTGTTAGAGGGAACAGCTCTATATGACATTGCCATTCCTGAGTGGACATCTACAACAGTTTCACTCAATCTGGCAAATCTGTTGGTGTTTGCCAACTCAGAACTGGCCTGCCTCCACCTGTTCCCCCTGATTCCCCTTCTAACTGTAACCCAGCTACCTCCCTGGAAATTCTCACTAACCCCATCTCCACCCTCCATGCTAGGCCCAGCTTAACTGTGCTCAGTGAAGTGTTGCAATTCTCCTCTCTAATTCTCCAATTTGAGCTTCCAGACAGGCAACATGCTCACACCTGTCACAGAGGTATGGACCTTGGATCATCTGTATCAGTAGTGCATACATGTGGCAGGATGTACACTCTGTAAGGTTGCCGCTGGACTGACTCATGATTATAAGTTATAAAATATACAGTGAGAAAACAAATCAATGTATTGGTATAAAGATGGCTTTTCTACACCTTAACGCAAACCAAAACAAACAAAGAAAAAAAATATGTATTTTAGTTTTCTAATTTTTTTATAATACCCCTTTTTTTTTATTCCCTCCTTTTTATTCAATCCCCTACACACTAACTACACTTGCACTACAAATGATTGCAAGCTCCCAAGTTCGCTCCTTCCCTGTTTAAAATAGACCCCGCCTACTCACCTGTACAATTATAAACGAGAAATAGGACAGAAAACACTGCCCTGCCTCACAGAACGGATTCAAACAGAAAAACGACAAAATGAACAGATAAACCTTTACATAGGCCAAACCACACCCACTCTCACCTGGATCCTGATTACAGAGCACAGACCAAGTCACACCCACTCTCACCTGGACCCTGATTACAGAGCACAGGCCAAGCCACAACCCACTCTCACCTGGATTCTGATTACAGAGCACAGGCCAGTCACACCCCACTCTCACCTGGACCCCTGATTACAGAGCACAGGCCAAGCCACACCCCACTCTCACCTGGACCCTGATATTTTTATTATCTTTATTTATATCGCGCCAACATATTCCGTAGCGCTGTACAGGGGTTGAGTACATAGCAGAAAACAAATATAAACACCTTGTAAAGAATGGAGGGCCCTGTTTTTGAGCATAAAAATCAAATGTACAATAGAGCTTGTTTCCAAGGCAGTGACACAAGATTGAAAACTCGTAAACTTACAATCTAAGGGTTTATGTGTGATACAAGAGGGTGACAATATGCAATTGAAAGCAGTAAAGTGGAGGGGTCTGTGTGTTGTACTGCAGGTTGTGGGTGTGAGTGTTATTACGCTGTGGAGTGCCTCAGTTGTACATGTTAAGGCTGAAGGTGATAAGATTTTTTTAAACAGGTGTGTTTTTAATAATTTCTTAAAGGTTTTGAGGCAGGAGATAATTCTAATGGAGTGGGGCAAGGAGTTTCCAAATAGATGGGGAAGCACGAGAAAAGTCTTGAAGACGGGAGTGAGAAGAGGTGATGAGAGAGGAGGAATGAAGAAGGTCGTTAGCAGAACGAAGGGGGTGGTTGGGAGAGTATTTTGAAACAAGAGCAGAGATATAAGGGGGTGCACTGTTGTGAGGGCTTTATATGTTAGGGTCATGATTTTAAATTTGATTCGGGAAGGCTATGGGAAGCCAGTGGAGTGAATTGACAGAGAGGAGCTGCAGACACTGAGCGTTTGGTATTGAAGATGAGTCTAGCAGAGGCGTTCATTATGGATAGGAGGGGAGACAGACGAGAGATGGGTAGGCCAGCAAGGAAAGGTGAATTGCAGTAGTCGAGTAGAGATATGATGAGAGTGTGTATTAGAATTTTAGCTGTGTCTTCTGTAAGATAATGACGAATTTTGGAGATGTTTTTTTAGGTGAAACTGACATGATTTTGTTATTGCTTGGATGTGAGGAATAAAAGAGAGGGCAGGATCCAGTAGAACCCCAAGACAACGGGCCTGAAAGGTGGGAGTGATGATGGCGTTGTAAACAGTGAGAGATATTTGAGGTGTGGAAGCTGTAGTAGAGGGTGGAAAGATTAGGAGTTCAGTCTTAGACATGTTGAGTTTGAGTTGACGGGTGGACATCCAGGAGGACATGCTAGAGAGGCAGTTGGAAACTTGAGCTAAAAGATGAGGGGGATAGATGGGTGCAGAGAGGTAGGATTTGAGTATCATCTACATAGAGATGATACTGAAATCCAAAGGATTTTATAAGGGTGCCAAGGGAGGAGGTGTAGATGGAGAAGAGGAGGGGGCCTTGCACAGAACCTTGGGGAACGCCAACAGACAGAGGAGAGGTAAAGAAGAGGTGCCAGAGAGAGGAGACACTAAATGTACGATCTTTAAGATAGGATGTGAACCATGAAGGAGCCTGTGTACTGGATGCCAAAAGAGCGGAGAGTTTGGATTAGAAGAGGGTGGTCAACTGTATTGAAGGCAGCAGAGAGATCCAGGAGAACTAGAATAGAGTAGTGACCCTTTGATTTGGCGGTTAGCAAGTCAATTAGTGACTTTTGTGAGGGCTGTTTCTGTAGAGTGTTGGGCCCAGAAACCAGATTGGAAGGGTCACGAAGGGAATTGGAGGAAATAAATTGAGTGAGGCGATTGTAAACAAGCCGCTCAAGGAGTTTAGAAGCCAGGGGAAGTAGTGAGATAGGGCGATAGTTGGAGGCAGAAAGCTGGGTCAGATGAGGGCTTCTTGAGAATGGTGTAAACTGTGGCGTGTTTTAAGGAGGATGGAAAACTTGCCAGTGTTTAGGGAGAGGTTGAATTGATGTGTGAGAGATGGGATAAGTGTGGTGGATAGGGAGGGATAGCTGTGATGGAATAGGATCATGAGGACATGTGGTAAGGTGAGAGGTTGATAGAAAAGTAGATACTTCATCCTCGGTTACAGGGTCAAAGGAGTCCATAGTGGAGGTGGGATTGGGGAAGGGTAAGGGCTGGGTGTTGTCCGGTTTGGGTAGAGGGTGGTGGGTTAGGACCAAGCTGGGAGGAGAGCTCGTTTCGGATGGTATCGATTTTTATTTTTTAACATGGCTGGCAAAGTCATCAGCAGTGAGAGAGGAAGGGGCAGGAGGTTAGGGTGGGCGGAGGAGGGTGTTGAATGTAGCAAATAGGGTTGGAGGACAGGTTTGATATTAGTGATGATAAGTAGTGTTGTTTGCAAGATTGAGGGCAGAGAAGTAGGAGCGCAAGGTAAACTTGTAGTGGAGAAAGTCTGCTAAAGTGCAAGATTTCCTCCATAGTCGTTCTGCAGTGCGTAAGCATCTCTGTAGATAGCGTGTTTGTGTAGTGTGCCATGGTTGTGAATGAAGAGCGAGGGCGTTTGCTTGTGATTATGGGGGGCATGAGAGTCAAGGGTGGAGGTTAGAGTAGTGTTGTATTGTGAAGTGGCGACGTCAGGGCAGGCAAGGGTGGTGAGGGGGTCTGTGAGAAGGGGTTTTAGTACATTTGAAAAATTGTTGTGGGTTGAGTGCCTGCAGGTTTCTTCATGTTCTGGTGGCAGGGATTGAAGAAGGTGGGGAGTCGGAAGATGAGGTGAGGTTGCAAGTTAGCAGAGAAAAGTGAGGGAGCCAGGCGCAAAGTTGTCCCAGAAATTGAGAGGGTGATCCAGGCGGGCGATAGATCACAGCTACTCGCAGAGGGATGGAGAGAAGAGATGCGAATAGTGTGGAATTCAAAAGATGAGAATTGGAGGAGGGAACAGGGGGTTATGCAGTGAAAAGAGCAGCAAGAGGATAGCAGTATGCCCACACCCCTCCACTTGTTGTTCCCAGGTCTAGAAGTGTGGCTGAAGTGTAGACCACCATAAGAGAGTGCAGCAGGGGAGACAGAGTCAGATGGAGTGAGTCAGGTTTCTGTGATAGCCAGTAAATTGAGGGAGTTGGAAATGAAGAGGTCATGAATGAAAGTTAAGTTTATTGCAAACAGACCTTGCATTCCACAGGGCACATGAGAAGGGCAAAGTAGATGGTTTGTGACAAGTGATGGGTATTAGATTTGGGTGTATTGGGCATTTGCTGCCCTGGGGGACTCTGCGTGGCTGACAGCAGGTGGGAATGAGGGGCCCTGGGGTTAGGGGATATATCTCCACAAGCCATCAGAAGAAGGAGACGAGAGTAAAAGGAGATGGGAATAGGACTTACAGGAGCATTTCTGCTTTTCAGCTTTAGAGGAGGGATGAAATAGTGACTGAGGAAGGAGAAAAGCTCATGGGAGCAGAGAAGAGGAGAGGAAAGCAGGGAAGGTGAGATAGTTATATTATTGGAGACATGATGTCTAGAGACTGTATAAGAGAGTCTGAGAAAGAGGCAGCAGGTTATAGTGAGGAAGATGGTGTGAGAAAACATTGTGACACTGTGTAAGCAAGTATTCTTAAAGGGGGGGGGGTGGTTAGAGGTAATAAGCAGATGTCACTGATTGACAGGTTGCAGGTAATTAGTATGCCTCAATATATTAAGTGTAAAGAGGGGTGGGTGGGTAGAGGGCAGGGAGGCAGGGGGATTGCTCTGTTTCTGTGGGATATTCTGTGGAGCAGTGTGCATTACACAGATATCTATGAGACAGAGAGGGGGTTAATGGGTCGGTGGAGAGATAGGAGCAATACATTTGGGTGAGTGAACACAGAGTATTTCTGGTTTACAAATAAACAGTAATATATCCTGATAATTAGCACTTCAATCTACAGAAATAAAGTCTATCTCAGCAATTATCATAACACAGATATGAATAATATGAAATAGTCCATTGTAGAGGTAGATATGGATCAGGTGAGAGGCTTGTTCTTCTTGAAATTACATTGGCTTGATTTTAAACTGCATCCAGCTGTGTTTCTGTGGGATATTCTGATTACAGAGCACAGGCAAGCCACACCCCACTCCCACGTGGACCCTGATTACAGAGCACAGGCCAAGTCACACCCACTCCCCACGTGGACCCTGATTACAGAGCACAGGCCAAGCCACACCCCACTCTCACCTGGACCCTGATTACAGAGCACAGGCCAAGTCACACCCACTCCCATGTGGACCCTGATTACAGAGCACAGGCCAAGCCACACCCACTCCCACGTGGACCCTGATTACAGAGCACAGGCCAAGTCACACCCACTCCCACGTGGACCCTGATTACAGAGCATAGGCCAAGTCACACTCACTCTCACCTGGACCCTAATTACAGAGCACAGGCCAAGCCACACCCACTCCCACGTGGACCCTGATTACAGAGCACAGGCCAAGCCACACCCACTCTCACCTGGACCCTGATTATAGAGCACAGGCCAAGCCACACCCACTCTCACCTGGACCCTGATTACAGACCCACGGGAAAGAAAACACTGCACTGATTTACAGAACTGACAGTCAACATTTTGAGCCCCTGGAGAAAGGTATACCTCGGGGCAATATTTAAGATTAGGAGAAACTGCAGCTCAGAAACTGAGTTTAAAATCGAAGCAGATAAATTAAAAACAGAGATTTCGAGAGAGAGGATATTCAAATAAATGCCTTAAAGAAAGCATTTCAATATGCATTGAGCTGCCAATAGAACAGAAGTTGTTAAATAAAACCCTTATAGGAAAACACACTCAACACCAGACAATGCATACCCTAGATGTATCATGACATACGGGTACGAGTCCGCCTCAATTAAGATATTATATCTAAAACACTGGCATTTATTAAGAAGTGATGAGGACCTGGTAGAAATACTTCCACAAAAAATACCAATTACATACCGAAGGGAAAAAAATCTAAAGATGCATTAGTACATAGCTTCTTTAAAAGAGAAAAAACATAACAATAACATGGCTCAATCTCCCCACTGGGATGTTTTAGATGTGGAAACTGTAAATTTTGCAGATACCATTAACCCACAAAAATCTATGAACATCCATCCAGTGGGGAAAGATATGTTTTAAAAGACTTCTCAAATTGCTGTACCACAAGTGTAGTTTACGTGGCCACGGTCTATGTAAAAAGAATCTACGTAGGGAAGACACGACGCCAACTGCGAAGACGCCATTGGCGAACATATCTATTCTACTAAGAAAGACCTTGATACTCCTCTAGCACGCCATGTTAAAATTATTCACGGTGGAAATAGTGAAGTTTTAACTTTTACAGCTCTTGAGAAAGTCCATTCAAGGCCCCAGACAGGGTGACCTAGATAAAAAAACTTCTCCAACATGAAGCAAAAAGGTGATCTATAAATTAAAAAGCTTTATCCCCTAAGGGAATTAATGATGGAATTTACATCTTTACCCTTCATTTAATAGGTATGTTAAAGGAAAATATATTCACATAGAGTCACTATCATTCTTGAATTGCCATGGTCAAGGTGTGACCCCAGTATATATTTTATTTTAGGTTATAGATTAGGAGAATCATCTTATTGGAAGAATGAATAAATCTTCTTGAGTTTTATAACCAAGAGGAAATTAGTCACGTTAGTTTCCTTTTCTGGATCAATTACACATGACAAGCACTTGTTTATGGGTGGCACAAAGATATATACACCCAATACCTTCCTTCCCCTATTTAGTACCTCCCTAAAGAGTTAAATCTCTCACCTTAGAACAAATAAGGGGGCTCAGTTTCTTTCACCTCTATCTCAATTTTTAGTCTCTATGGATGAGATTTCATTGGAATTATTTACTTTTTATATATGAGACCTATATCTCTTTTTTTCACTTTATAGTTTGATATAAACATCTCTTTCCGAATTATTATTATTTTTTAACCTCTCACAACACATATTTCAGGTCTTATCTAGACCACGTTAGTAACTAGAGAATCACTTTCACTTTCCTCCTAACATATTATTCTCCCTTCCTTAATATTTTTACCACGTAATATAACTACTTGATCAATACAATCTTTTCATTATATACTGCACCGCTTTGTGCAGGGGGCCCGTTCCCACTCTTATCTATCTAGGACAATATACTCATTTCTCACTTGTGCCCTAATGAATAACATGGGCTATTTATAAACACACTCGCTCCTCCCCTATATATATATATAGTGTCATTTACACCTCCCCATACTCCTATTTGCGCATCTACTATGTACTTGTATAACCACACAGCGAGACTAGCGCTTCTTGAATCTACTGCGCATGTCCGAATAATGCCAATTGGTTGCTGTAGCTACTGCAGCGTTTTAAAAGAGGGCCAGACGGCTCAGTGATTTTTACCTTGACAAAGACGTCTGATGACGTCGAAACGCGTCGGCCTTTTGATGACGTGGCATGCCTTGCAGCTAAGGGCCCGCCGGCGTCATTTCTACTAACAGTATTGTATTCCAGATATTTAGAGGATGTATGCTTACACTCCCTGTCCGTTTCCAAATGTGTGTGAATGCTGTTACTTCCATATGAGACAGACCCTAACAAACTTCAGATAGGACATAGAGTGGGAGATAACCCGCTGGATATCATTTACTTCTCAGTATCTCCGTTTTCCATATTCATGCTGATCCGTGCAATGGGATATGAACAAAATACAAGTGTATCCTTATAAGAGGAGTTGTATTGTGAGGGCATTGTGTATATCTTAGCCCTACTAGACACAGGATAGAGGAATTCCTATGATAAAATTGTGTCCTGTTTATAAGGCAGATGAACACGGAATGCTCAGACTTGTGGAAAACAATTGAGATTTATCTAAACAAAGTCTTTTAGAAGTCAACAAGTACAGCATCTATTAGAGATTAAAAAAAAAAAAATTTTGCGCTACCATAGAAATTCCACATTGTTAACCCTAGCAAACAAGGGTCAGTTTTTGTGAGTCCATATTGTGAATACTAGCAAATAAGGGTCATCTCTATGGAATTATCTAGCAGCATTATATCTACTAACTCATATTGCATGCTAAAACTTTGTTTACATGTAAAAAGGACAGGATTAATTGAATTGGATAAGCCATTTACTATCCCCCTTGAAGTACTGGTAGGTGTGAACCTATTTACCCCTCTATTGAGAGTCTAAAATATTAACAAATGGGTATAGTTTCACACATTAGATAGCCCTATTTTAACTTTTTTCTCCAATCCAGGATTTTTTAATACCTCTTTGTTTTTAAAGTATATCGCCGATGTTACCCCCTTACTAATAATAATTTTTTATTTTTAATTAGTGCATCCCAAATTGTATATAAACTAGAAGGTACAAATTAGCCAATGTTATTGTTCTACTTTCCACCCTCACCCCTCCAGACTATGTATCTCCCCATTGGATCTATATATACTGCCCTGTTCTTTAATTTTGAGTCTCTATTAAAAAAGATCGAGACTCCCTTAGACTTATTTTTAATGTAGAGTGTATACTTTTGGAAAATATATTATTTAACAGATAGGATTCATTGCCCTTCTTAAGATGTGTCTCTTGTAAGCATAAAATATCTATATTCAGCTTAGTATAGTTGTTAAACACAATTTTTCTTTTGGAGGGGGAGTTGAGTCCATTTACGTTATGTGACACTATTTTTAATCCCATATAAACCACATAGTAAAATCTAGCTGACTACAGCTCTCTTTTCCCTCCATACAGCCTTTTAAACATACCGGCACTTCATTCAGGTCTGGTACCTTACTCACACTCGTTCCATTCATACCTAAACATAAAATACCAAGGGTGGACCACTCCCACTTGGTAATACAGGGCTAAAGACTGATATTTGGGAAATGATAGATTGGTTCTACAACCATAGTTTGGAGAGGACCCAAGGGCTACCTTTTCCTCCCCTAACAGTCCTCAGACTGGACTGGGAACGAAGAAGAAGAGGTGGTGGTGATGGGGGGGGAAGCCCCTAGCTTCTCTCCTAATGGAGAGAGAGAACAACCCCAGCTAACTCTATTGTCAACTCTATCCTCCCCTATAGTTGATATTTTCTTATTCGTTAAAATTGAACTCCCCCCTCCTCCTCACCCCCCCATCCCGCCCCAGTCAGTGTGTAGCAAATTACTGACCGCGACCAACTCTTGGTCACATACAAACATTTATTCCTTAATATCATACCCCTTTGTTCTTATAATTTCCCTTATCTACTTATCAATGTTATATTTCCCACCCAGAAATATCCTTATCAGGGATCTATAGGGGTTTCAAGTCTCACCCCAATTTTATCCTAACTTAGGGTATTTCTCTAATGTCCTGGCAATAGAGCATATTTATTAAACCTTTTATATGTTATCGTATTTCCAGCCCTTCTTACAGGGTCCACCCGCTATCCGGCAGGATATAGGGTCGCATATTTTAAGTTTATTCCCCCTTACTCATAATCTCAGTTTATTCAAGTGATATTAACCTCATTTTACATTAATCTCTAAGCCCAGTGAGTATTTCTAAATTCAACTATATGTATCTATGTAGCTCAACTATCCATTATACTAAGTGATTATAACCAGTATTATAAGGGGCATTTTAGCCCATTAGGTTTCAGCTAGTAGTGTCCGCACCGTGCTCGTGTTTTACAGAGAAAAAGGTCATTTTTTTGACAATGGCCTACCCCCTTGATATATTTACCATACCTAACTACCATAGCTACTACTTCCTTTTATTTAGTGGACAATTATAATCCTACTCTATATTAGTGCTATTTGGGTTACTCCCAAATGCTTCTAGACTTTGTGGCTTTCTATGTTACTGAGGCATAACTTTCTATCAATTTGAATATATATTAAATCACCACTTCTTAACTAAATAACTTCCTTATATACCTCCGTTTAGACGTGTAAATTAACATATACATTTTAAACTACTCAGGTTATATATTTCTTAACATAAATTATATATTACTTGATATCAAAACCGTTTGATAAAGAGTTTCCTTCTACAGGGGAAAAAATTGCTGATTTGACAAATCGTTTCCTATCTCCACTATCTCTCACTTTCCTTCTTTTCTGGTCTACTTTCAAAGCCTCATCAGACAGATAGTTTCCCTTCTCATGGAGGGTTACTAAAACCTCCACTACTTCTACCATTGTTAGGGCTGGCCTCTAATGGATTCAGTGTAACTCATGGAGGGTTGCTAAAACCTCCCACTACTTCTACCATTGTTAGGGCTGGCCTCTAATGGATTCAGTGTACCTCATGGAGGGTTGCTAAAACCTCCACTACTTCTACCATTGTTAAGGCTGGCCTCTAATGGATTCAGTGTAACTCATGGAGGGTTGTTAAAACCTCCACTACTTCTACCATTGTTAGGGCTGGCCTCTAATGGATTCAGTGTAACTCATGGAGGGTTGCTAAAACCTTCACTAGTTCTACCATTGTTAGGGCTGGCCTCTAATGGATTCAGTGTAACTCATGGAGGGTTGCTAAAACCTCCACTAGTTCTACCATTGTTAGGGCTGGCCTCTAATGGATTCAGTGTACCTCATGGAGGGTTGCTAAAACCTCCAGTACTTAAACCATCTGCCTATGATGATCTGGATTTCACCAATAATTCTGATTTACCTCATGGAGGTCCTCTAAAACTTCCACTACTTAATACCTGAGTAGAGATATTTATTAGCCGGCGTTCTAATTACACCAGCTACTAGGAAAGTCGGCTTGGCGCCTTTCTGTGATGTCACGTGACACACCCTATGCACTGTGTCACGTGACCTGTTAGATCTCGCTCATCAGGGGTGATGCTATGCAGCCCTATTTATGCACTATGTGGGTATCTTTTTAACGATTTCATGCCTTAATTGTAGATCCTTAAATCTTTGTGATCAGAATTATTTCTTGTATGATGATTTAATTCAATATTTATTTTTATTTGAATTAGATAGTGTTCTTCATATTATAATTTTGTTATTTGTTTTTACAGATATGGTATCACTTTATTTTAAAATGGCTAAATTTTGTTCATTATACACAATATTTAAAAAAAAAATGTCAAGATTTTAGATATCACGGATAAGTTCATTGCCACACACTTCCATCTTATGTATTATTGCCATTCTAATGTGACTTATACATATTTTTCATAATTATGTACATTAATTATGATATTATTATTTTACTAATAATTCTATATATTTTATTAGTTTTTATCTAAATTATATTAATATTTTCATAGCTCACTTAGATTTCAGTTACATTCATATACAGTATCTCACAAAAGTATATACACCCCTCACATTTTTGTAAATATTTTAATACTAGCGACTTGCCCGTCAAAAATGACGGGCAATAAAAAAAGTGTTGAAATGCTGTTTGCCACACAATGTGAGTGTACTGTGTGCCTCAACTATATAGACCCCTATAACACACTAATGAACGCATGTAATAACACTATAAGTGCCATGAGGGTCATCCAGGACCCTCATGACCCAAAGTGTAAGCACTACACCATTTTAACCCGGTCTCTTATGGGGGTCTATACAGACTGTCATATGCCTCTATTTAACCTAATTAGTCCCAGAAGTGTATTTAAAGACCTCAATGAGACAGTTAGAAGCCTAACATTACCCCATAAGTGCTATGAGGGTTCTCCAGTACCCTCATGACACTAAGTACAAACACTACACTGCACTATACCCCCCAATAAACCATTCAATCTAAACTAACACTCCTCTACACTAACCTATTAACACCTACACTACCTACCTACCCCCTAATCAACCCCCCACCACTCTAATTACATAAAATAAAAAAAACTAAAGTCACCAAAAATAAAAAATCTACATTACATAAAATAAAAAAATCTAACTCACAAAAAAAGGTACATTACAGAAAATAAAAAAATACATTACAACACCCCCCCCCCCCCACACTACAGAAAAAAAAATTACACACCTGAAAAGGAATACATACAATACAATACAAATAAAATACAATATAATACCCCCCTATCTGATATACAATCAATACTATCTATCTAAAATACATCACCCAATCTATCTAATATACAATATATCCTATCTATCTAAAATACATCCCACAATCTAATATACAATACATCCTATCTATCTAAAATACATCCCCCTATCTAACATACAATAAATGCTATCTCTATATAACATAATTAAGACCACTTACCTATGCAGATGTCCCTTCAGATCAGCAATCTAGGGGGAAAAAAAATAGTACAACACATTTACATACAATAAATAAACATTATAAACATTATAAATATTCTACTCACCTTTCCAGCATGTCCCCGTCCTTCTTCTTTTCTTCTTCTGCAGCGCGGCCCCTGTTAAAAAAAAACCATTACATTAGTACAACACACATAAACATAAAAACAAAGTAAAATAAACATAATATACGTTGTACTTACCTCCCCGCGATTTCCCCGGCCTCCTCCTCTTCTGCCCAGTCCTCAAAAAATCTGCACTCTAAAAAAAAAAAAAAAAAAACTAACGGAGGTCTGCACTTGCGGATCTCCCCAATGCCAAAAAGCCTCCTACAGAATCACAATGGGATACACCCCCACGGGGTGACTGGCTGAAGACATCTGCGCCTTCTCGTTGGCTGTAATACTGATTGACATTGCCAACAGCCAATCAGAAGGCGCAATTGCCTTCAGCCAATCACTACGTGGGGGTGTATCCCATTGTGTTTGGCTATTGTCGCTGCAACCAATCAGAATGGGCAGATGCCTCCAGCAAATCACCCTGTGGGGGTGTATTCCATTGTGATTGGCTGAAGGCATCTGCGCCTTGTGATTGGTTTAAATAAAGATTGACAGGTGCATTATCAATCAGAGTGGGATTTGGGAGTGTATCCCTTTCTGATTGGCTCACACATTGGCTCCTTCTGATTGGCTGCATTTGATAGACAGTGTTTTCAGCCAATCAGAAGGCGCCACTGCCTATTTTCCGGAAAAGGCCCTAGGAGGCTCATTAGCGTCAGGGAGGTCCGCGAATGCAGATCTCTGTTCGTTTTTTTTTTTTTTTTTTAGAGCGCGGTTCCAGGGCGGGGCAGTAGAGGAGGAGGCCGGGGACATTACGGGGAGGCAAGTACAATGTATATTATGTTTATTTTTATTTTTTTATGTTTATGTCTGTTGTACTAATGTAATGTTTTTTTTTAACAGGGGCTGCGCCGGAGAAGAGAAGAAGAAGGACGGGGACATGCTGGAAAGGTGAGTAGAATATTTAGAATATTTATAATGTTTATTTATTTTCTGTAAATGTGTTGTTCACATTTTTTTTTTCCTGTAGGTTGCTGATCTGAAGGGACATCTGCAAAGGTAAGGGGTCTTTTTTTATTTTTTTTATTTACGATTTTTATTATTTTTTTCAAATGACAAAAATACACAAAACAAACATGACTATGCCTGGTAATTTTAAACAAAATTAAAAAACATTATTTTACAATAACAACTAAAGAAAAACATAAAAACCAGATATAGCCTCATTCGCACCACAATCACACCACATTCATTAGTACCCAGGTGAGGGTAAAAAAGAGTCTCATCTAAACTTATTTTGTTAAACGTTCACGATTCTACAATAGAGTCCCAAACCAACCATTTAGATTTATGTTGATTTATAATTTTGCCAGATTCAGAGATTTTCTAAATCTCTAATATAGTTAATTTTTTGATATACTTCAACCCAACTAGGAGGGTTGGGTTGTTTCCATCTGCGAATAATGGTAGATTTGACTGTGGAAACAAATCTGAACAATTAACGCAAGTTCTCTAGTTTTAAGAGCGTCCAAAAAAATGTGGAATAGACAACCCTGTGGGGTACAACAGATAATCTTTTTTTAATGTCACTGAAATAAATTCAAAGCATTCAACCCATAAAGGATTAATAAAAGGGCAATCCCACCAAATGTGGAGTTGATTATCAATGCCCCCACAATTTCTCCAACACAATTTATCTTTGATGTCCTGGGAGATTTGGTATACTTTAAGAGGAACTATAAATCATCTATTTAAGGTCTTAAAATATACCTCCCTTTGGGAAGCATTTTTGATAAATGTATTGGTTACTCTGAAACCTTTTTCCCAACAAGTTAGGGAAATTGAAATGGTAAAATCTTGCTCCCACAACATCAAAGAGGCAGCTTTAGTTTTCTCAATGTTAGATCGTATAATATGAAAACATTTAGAAATTACGTGGGAAAAGTCAATTTTTTGAACAAGTAGTTCGACCGCAGTCAACTGCTTGCGAAAAACTTTATAGTTTATAAGCTTATCTACCCATAATTTTAATTGTTCATATGTTAACCAACAAAAGTTTGAAATACTTTCTTTAAATTGGAAAAAAGGGAGAAGTTTTCTATCACAAAAAAAAGTATCTGAGATAACTTAATTAAAAGATTAGAATTTATAGTTCTTTGAATTGATTTAATAATACTATAAATTGGAGATAGTAAACTAGGAAAAAGGAATATGTGAACATTTTTGTTGTAGGCAAAATAGAGCCTTGTCAGAAATTAGCTGGTTAATTTTATTAATTAGTTTTTGTATGTTTTTCATCTCAAAAGAGATTTTTTCTGATGGATTTAATTTGTTATCTTTTTCAAGATTGTACAGCTGGATCAATAAATTGCGGAGCGAAGTGCCTCTTTTTTTTTTAGTTAGCCTTCATTTTAATTAAGATACCTCTTATGTACGCCTTCTGAGTAGTCCCTAACAAACTATTAGATGAAGCAGCGTTTTTATTAAGCTCAGAAAATTCCTTAATTTGGGAGATAAGATATTTCATATTGTTGTCATTAGTAATTAATGAATCGTCCAGTTTCCACACCGGCCGTAACTTTTTATCTGAATCTAATTTGATCTTTAATGATAAATATGCATGATCTGAGATGGTAATGGGACCTATTTCAACATAAGTTATTAGATTCATAGTGGGTTTATTAACCAAAAAAAAGTCTAACCTTGAGTACATTTTATGAACTGGAGAGAAAAATGTAAAGTCAAGCTGATTAGGAAAAATCAAACTTAATTTATAAATCCTCCAATCTTGTGTTCATACAATGAATTGCTTTGGTATTTTCCTCTATATCTTGGGTTACCTGGAATTTTAGAGAGATTTGAAAATCTTCTAACAATTTGTTCATGTTAGTGATAGTCAGTTGTTCTGATTCTGTATCTGACGGTATTTTAGTTGAGTCTGTCATGGTATCATCCTTCAATTCCATGTTATTAAGAGACATTTCTGATGTATATATTGATTGATATAAATGCAGTCTATTTGCCTTTTTTCCCTTCTCTACCGGCGAAAAAAGTCTCATATCCAAGACTGTTCAGAAACCTATGCTGTAATGAAGCTAGATATACTGGTTGACCAATGCTTACCCTATACTTTACATTAATTCTTACCCCTTACATCAAGTAGCAATAAGTGGAGAACAGAAACCACTATATAACACTTATTTAAGCTAATTTACTACACCAGAAATAGTCAGATAATCTCAGGGTATAACTTACTTTAGCACACAATCCTACTCAATATCGGAGGAACTTATCCTATTTATATCTAGGACAGCGTTATTAGACTAAATAGTTTGGTGCATAGCACTGAGCAAAATCAGCGGGTGGAACTATGATCAGTTCTCAATTCACTGTTCAAGGCATGTATACATAAAATGTCTTTCAATGTTTGGCCAATAGGGCCTTTTCAATAAATTAATTCTATGTATAGTTTACAAGTCTCAGTTCTCTGTATTAAGCAAACTTAAACTGGTTTAATAGACCAGAATAGTTAATTTTTCACCCTTCAAAATGTAGCCAATAAAGCCTATACAAAAACTATATACCACTATATATGTCCACCTGTGTGCAATCTAAGCGTCACATGATCTTTTATTACATATATACACCTTTTTTAAAAGGCCCAAGAGACTGCAACTCCTAAGCAAGAGGCACCACTAATCAAACACTGCCATGAAGACCAAGGAACTCTCCAAACAAGTAATGGACAATGTTGTTGAGAAGTACAAGTCAGGGTTAGGTTATAAAAAACATCCAAATCTTTGATGATCCCCAGGAGCACCATCAAATCTATCATAACCAAATGGAAAGAACATGGCGCAACAGCAAACCTGCCAAGAGACGGCCGCTCACCAAAACTCACTGACCGGGCAAGGAGGGCATTAATCAGAGAGGCAGCACAGAGACCTAAGGTAACCCTGTGTGGTAACTTGTCTTCCTTGCATGGTGGTTTATTTTCCTTTCGGGACCTCCTTGGGCAGGTCTAGGTGGGAGGGCTGGGAATCTTTACTTTCCTCCCACAATTGCCAAAGGAAGTCATGCATGGACAGGATGTGATGTAAATTACATCATCTCAACTAAGGATATATCCAGGCAGGAAACTGCTGTTGCTTCCTGTTTCTTCCTGGATGGTGTTGGTGTTGGTGATGGTGACGGCGATGGTCTAACCGTGGGTAAGATCAAGCGTTTGGGGAAGGGGATTACTATATAGGTAGATAGATTTAAAAAGGGTTGTTGCTCCGTGGGTCTGGGCTGTGTGTTTGTGATACATTTATAGTATTGTGTTGTTGCCTTTTAATAAATACCTTTTAATGTAGACGAACCTTGTGTAATATTTATATATATTAATTTGGTGATACACCACACCCTGGAGGAGCTGAAGAGACCCACAGCAGAGACTGGAGTATCTGTACACAGGACGACAATAAGCCGTACGCTCCATAGAGTTGGGCTTTATGGCAGAGTGGCCAGAAGAAAGCCATTACTTTCAGCAAAAAACAAAAACGTTTTGAGTTTGCGAAAAGGAATGTGGGAGACTCCCAAAATGTATGGAGGAAGGTGCTCCGGTCTGATGAGACAAAAATTAAACTTTTTGGTCATCAAAGAAAATGCTATGTCTGGCGCAAACCCAACACATCACATCACCCAAAGAACACCATCCCCACAGTGACACATGCTGTGGCGATGATTTTCTGCAGCCGCGACTGGGAAACTGGTCAGAGTTGAAAGATGGATGGTGCTAAATACAGGGATATTCTTGAGCAAAACCTGTACCACTCTGTGCGTGATTTGAGGCTAGGACAGAGGTTCACCTTCCAGCAGGACAATGACCCCAAACACACTGCTAAAGCAACACTTGGGTGGTCTAAGGGGAAACATGTAAATGTGTTGGAATGACCGAGTCACAGCCCAGACCTTAATCCAATAGAAAATCTGTGGTCTGACTTAAAGATTGCTGTTCACAAGTGCAAACCTTTCAACTTGAAGGAGCTGGAGCAGTTTTGCAAGGAGGAATGGGCAAAAATCCCAGTGGTAAGATGTGACAAGCTCATGGAGACTTATCCAAAGCTACTTGGAGCTGTGATTGCCGCAAAAGGTGGCTCTACAAAGTATTGACTTTAGGGGGTGAATACTTATGCATATTGACTTTTTCTGTTATTTTGTCCTATTTGTTGTTTGTTTCACAATAAAAAAAAAACATCTTCAAAGTTGTGCCATGTTCTGTAAATTAAATGACGCAAATCCTCAAACAATCCATGTTACTTCCAGGTTGTGAGGCAACAAAACACAAAAAATGCCAAGGGGGTGAATACTTTTTCAAGGCTCTGTATACTGTCTGGCCCTGGTGCTCTATTAGATTTTAACTTTCTTATTGCAGTTTCAATTTCAGACAAGGCTATTTCTCTATTTAAATCTATCCCTGTTCTTTTGCTAATCTAGGAAGTTATTATTATTATCGTTTATTTATAACGTGCCGACATATTCCGTAGTGCTGTACATATGTTCCAGGCAAAGGTAAATACAAATTAAGACTTGGAATCCAGTGTCCATGGTGCTTTCCCCAAAGCACATTGCAGGATTGAAACTCGCAGACTTACTACCTAAAGGTATTGTGAGTGGTAAAGGAGGGAGAGAGAGGTGAGGAGCGTGTTAGGGTGGAAGGTGATACGCTTCTTTAAAGAGATGCGTTTTTAGGGAGGTTTTGAATGTTTTGAGGCAGAAGGATAATCTGGTGGAGCGAGGCAAGGAGTTCCAGAGAGAAAAGTCCTGAAGGCGAGAGTGAGAGGAGGTGACAAGAGTTGTAGAAAGAAGAAGGTCATTAGCAGAACGAAGAGTGCGGGTGGAGGAGTATTTGGAGATGAGAGCAGAGAGGTACAGGGGACCGCTATTGTTGAGGGCTTTGTAATTTTGCGTCATGATTTTCCATTTATTCTAGATGCTAGGGAAGCCAGTGGAGTGATTGACAGAGAGGTGATGCCGACACTGAACATTGTGTACGGAAGATGAGTCTAGCAGAGAGTTCTTTATGGATTCAAGTGGGGATAGTCGGGTGGTGGGTAGGCCAACAAAAAGCGAGTTGCAGTAGTCGAGTTGAGAAATGACAAGAGAGTGTATAAGGATTTTAGTTGTGTCTTGTGTAAGATAGCGACAAATTCTGGAGATGTTTTTTAGATGGAGAAGACAAGGAGTTTCAGCGTTTCCAAAAATGTTTGTATATCTCCCCTACTTGGTTTAATTAAATTTACTTGTTCTTCTACATTGTATAATTGTCTGTAATAATCGTAGAATATATTGCCTATATCCTTAGGTTTATGTTGTGTTATCCCTTTTTTTCTATTCATTTTTCATATCTTTTCTAGGGAAGCTTCTTCCTTATTTTATTCACTGGATATTTTCCAGATTTGTTTCCAAGATGATATTGATTCATTTGAATAATCTTACTAATATCAATTCCCTAATAACGTCTGGATCTATATTTGTTTTATTAGATCTTTCTAATTGTATTAGCCTAATGTTCAACTTTCTTAAACATAGACCTCTTTGTTTTTTAAGGTGTATATTCCAAGAGGTTAATAAACCCCTCACAAAGGCTTTGTGTGTATTCCACACAAGCACGTCTGAGTCTACCGAGCCTTTGTCAGTTAAAAAAAAAAAACGTTTTAATTCATGTTTTAATTTCTCCTTATATTCTAGACTTTTCAGTATATAAATCAGTTCTGTAAATCAGTGCAGTGTTTTCTTTCCTGTGGGCTGTAATCAGGGTCCATGTGGGTGTGGCTTGGCCTGTGCTCTGTAATCAGGGTCCAGGTGAGAGTGGGTGTGACTTGGCCTGTGCTCTGTAATCAGGGTCCAGGTGAGAGTGGGTGTGGCTTGGCCTGTGCTCTGTAATCAGGGTCCAGGTGAGAGTGGGTTTGACTTGGCCTGTGCTCTGTAATCACGGTCCACGTGGGAGTGGGTATGGCTTGGCTTGTGCTCTGTAATCAGGGTCCAGGTGAGAGTGGGTGTGGCTTGGCCTGTGCTCTGTAATCAGGGTCCAGGTGAGAGTGGGTTTGACTTGGCCTGTGCTCTGTAATCAGGGTCCACGTGGGAGTGGGTGTGACTTGGCCTGTGCTCTGTAATCAGAATATCCCACAGAAACAGAAATTTCAGAAGAACAGCCTCTCACCTGATCCATATCTACCTCTACAATGGACTATTTCATATTATTCATATCTGTGTTATGATAATTGCTGAGATAGACTTATTTCTGTTAGATTGAAGTGCTATTGTCAGGATATGTTACTGTTTATTTGTAAAACAGAAATACTCTGTGTTCACTCACCCAAATTTATTGCTCCTATCTCTCCACCGACCCAATTACCCCCTCTCTGTCTCATAGATATCTGTAGTGCACACTGCTCCACAGAATATCCCACAGAAACAGAGCAATCCCCTGCCTCCCTGCCCCTCTACCCACCCACCCCTCTTTACACTTAATATATTGAGGCATACTAATTACCTGCACCTGTTCAATCAGTGACATCTGTTTATTACCTCTAACCCCCCCCCCCTTTAAGAATACTTGCTTACACAGTGTCAATGTTTTCTCACACCATCTTCCTCACTATAACCTGCTGCCTCTTTCTCAGACTCTCTTATACAGTCTCTAGACATCATGTCTCCAATAATATAACTATCTCACCTTCCATACTTTCCTCTCCTCTTCTCTGCTCCCATGAGCTCTTCTCCTTCCTCCAGTCACTATTTCATCCCTCCTCTAAAGCTGAAAAGCAGAAATGCTCCTGTAAGTCCTATTCCCATCTCCTTTTACTCTCTCTTCTTCTGATGGCTTGTGGAGATATATCCCCTAACCCAGGCCCCTCACTCATTCCCACCTGCTGTCAGCCACGCAGAGTCCCCAGGGCTGCAAATGCCCAATACACCCATAATCTAATACCCATCACTTGTCACAAACCATCTACTTTGCCCTTCTCATGTGCCCTGTGGAATGCGAGGTCTGTTTGCAATAAACTTACTTTCATTCATGACCTTTTCATTTCCAACTCCCTCAATTTACTGGCTATCACAGAAACCTGACTCACTCCATCTGACTCTGTCTCCCCTGCTGCACTCTCTTATGGTGGTCTACACTTCAGCCACACTTCTAGACCTGGGAACAAACAAGGTGGAGGTGTGGGCATACTGCTATCCTCTTGCTGCACTTTTCACTGCATACCCCCTGTTCCCTCCCCCCAATTCTAATCTTTTGAAGTCCACACTATCCGCATCTTCTCTCCCATCCCTCTGCGAGTAGCTGTGATCTATCGCCCGCCTGGATCACCCTCTCAATTTCTGGACAACTTTGCCGCCTGGCTCCCTCACTTTCTCTGCTAACTTGCAACCTCACCTCATCTTCCGCACACCACCCTTCTTCAAACCCTGCCACAAGAACATGCAGAAACCTGCAGGCACTCAACCCACAACAATTTTGAAATGTACTAAAACCCCTTCTCAGCCCCCTCACCACCCTTGCCTGCCCTGACGTCGCCACTTCACAATACAACACTACTCTAACCTCCAACCTTGACTCTCATGCCCCCATAATCACAAGCAAACGCCCTCGCTCTCATCCACAACCATGGCACACTACACAAACACGCTATCTACAGAGATGCTTACGCACTGCAGAACGACTATGGAGGAAATCTTGCACTTTAGCACTACAAGTTTACCTTGCGCTCCTACTTCTCTGCCCTCAATCTTGCCAAACAACACTACTTATCATCACTAATATCAAACCTGTCCTCCAACCCTAAACGTTTATTTGCTACATTCAACACCCTCCTCCGCCCACCCTAACCTCCTGCCCCTTCCTCTCTCACTGCTGATGACTTTGCCAGCCATGTTAAAAAATAAAATCGATACCATCCGAAACGAGCTCTCCTCCCAGCTTGGTCCTAACCCACCACCCTCTACCCAAACCGACAACACCCAGCCCTTACCCTTCCCCAATCCCACCTCCACTATGGACTCCTTTGACCCTGTAACCGAGGATGAAGTATCTACTTTACTATCAACCTCTCACCTTACCACATGTCCTCATGATCCTATTCCATCACAGCTAATCCCTCCCTATCCACCACACTTATCCCATCTCTCACACATCTATTCAACCTCTCCCTAAACACTGGCAGGTTTCCATCCTCCTTAAAACACGCCATAATTACACCCATTCTCAAGAAGCCCTCATCTGACCCAGCTTCTGCCTCCAACTACCGCCCTATCTCACTACTTCCCCTGGCTTCTAAACTGCTTGAGCGGATTGTTTACAATCGCCTCACTCAATTTATTTCCTCCAATTCCCTTCTTGACCCCTTCCAATCTGGTTTCCGTGCCCAACACTCAACAGAAACAGCCCTCACAAAAGTCACCAATGACTTGCTAGCTGCCAAATCAAAGGGTCACTACTCTATTCTAATTCTCCTGGATCTCTCTGCTGCCTTCAATACAGTTGACCCCCCTCTTCTAATCCAAACTCTCCGTTCTTTTGGCATCCAGGACACAGCTCTTTCATGGTTCACATCCTATCTTAAAGATCGTACATTTAGTGTCTCCTTCTCTGGCACCTCTTCTTCACCTCTCCCTCTGTCTGTTGGCGTTCCCCAAGGTTCTGTGCTAGGCCCCCTCCTCTTCTCCATCTACACCTCCTCCCTTGGCAACCTTATAAATTCCTTTGGATTTCAGTACCATCTCTATGTAGATGATACTCAAATCTACCTCTCTGCACCCAATCTATCCCCCTCTCTTTTAGCTCACGTTTCCAACTGCCTCTCTAGCATATCCTCCTGGATGTGCACCCGTCAACTCAAACTCAACATGTCTAAGACTGAACTCCTAATCTTTCCACCCTCTACTACAGCTTCCACACCTCAAATATCTCTCACTGTTGACAACGCCATCATCACTCCCACCTTTCAGGCCCGTTGTCTTGGGGTTCTACTGGACCCTGCCCTCTCTTTTATTCCTCACATCCAAGCAATAACAAAATCATGTCAGTTTCACCTAAAAAACATCTCCAAAATTCGTCATTATCTTACAGAAGACACAGCTAAAATTCTAATACACTCTCTCATCATCTCTCTACTCGACTACTGCAATTCACTCCTTGCTGGCCTCCCCATCTCTCGTCTGTCTCCCCTCCAATCCATAATGAACGCCTCTGCTAGACTCATCTTCAATACCAAACGCTCAGTGTCTGCAGCTCCTCTCTGTCAATCACTCCACTGGCTTCCCATAGCTTCCCGAATCACATTTAAAATCATGACCCTAACATATAAAGCCCTCAACAACAGTGCACCCCTGTATATCTCTGCTCTTGTTTCAAAATACTCTCCCAACCGGCCCCTTCGTTCTGCTAACGACCTTCTTCTTTCCTCCTCTCTCATCACCTTCTCTGACTCCCGTCTTCAAGACTTTTCTCGTGCTTCCCCATCTATTTGGAACTCCTTGCCCCGCTCCATAAGATTATCTTCCTGCCTCAAAACCTTTAAGAAGTTATTAAAAACACACCTGTTTAAAAAATCTTATCACCTTCAGCCTTAACATGTACAACTGAACATTCCACAGCGTAATAACACTCACACCCACAATCTGCAGTACAACACACAGACCCCTCCACTTTACTGAACCAATTGCTTTCAATTGCATTTGTCGCCCTCTTGTATCACACATAAACCCTTAGATTGTAAATTTGCGAGTTTTCAATCTTTCAACCTTGCCTTGGAAACAAGCTCTATGTACATTTGATTTTATGCTCAAAAACAGGGCCCTCCATTCTTTACAAGGTGTTTAATTTGTTTTCTGCTATGTACTCAACCCCTGTACAGTGCTACGGAATAAGTTGGCGCAATATAAATAAAGATAATAATAATAATCAGGGTCCAGGTGAGAGTGGGTGTGGCTTGGCCTATGCTCTGTAATCATGGTCCCGGTGAGAGTGGGTGTGACTTGGCCTGTGCTCTGTAATCAGAATCCAGGTGAGAGTGGGTGTGGCTTGGGCTGTGCTCTGTAATCAGGGTCCAGGTGAGAGTGGGTGTGACTTGGTATGTGCTCTGTAATCAGGGTCCAGGTGAGAGTGGGTGCGGCTTGGCCTGTGCTCTGTAATCAGGGTCCAGGTGAGAGTGGGTGTGACTTGGTATGTGCTCTGTAATCAGGGTCCAGGTGAGAGTGGGTGTGGCTTGACGTGCTCTGTAATCAGGATCCAGGTGAGAGTGGGTGTGGCTTGGCCTGTGCTCTGTAATCAGGGTCCAGGTGAGAGTGGTTGTGACTTGGCCTGTGCTCTGTAATCAGGGTCCAGGTGAGAGTGGGTGTGGTTTGGCCTGTGCTCTGTAATCAGGATCCAGGTGAGAGTGGGTGTGGTTTGGCCTGTGCTCTGTAATCAGGATCCAGGTGAGAGTGGGTGTGGTTTGGCCTGTGTAAAGGTTTATCTGTTCATTTTGTCGTTTTTTGTTTGAATCAGTTCTGTGAGGCAGGGCAGTGTTTTCTGTCCTGTTCTCATTTATAATTGTACAGGTGAGTAGGCGGGGTCTATTTTAACAAGGGAAGGAGCGAACTTGAGAGCTTGCAATGATTTGTAGTGCAAGTGTAGTTGTTAGTGTGTAGGGGATTGAATAAAAGGAGAGAATTCAAAGAAAAGGGGTTTTTATAAAAAAAGTAGAAAACAAAAAAATATATATTTTTCTTTGTTTTGTTTGGGTTAAGGTGTAGAAAAGCAATCTTTATACAAATACATTGATTTGTTTTCTCACTGTATTTTTGTAAGTGATAATTATGATTCAGTCCAGCGGTAACCTCACAGAGTGTACATCCTGCCACATGTATGCACTACTGATACAGATGATCCAAGGTCCATACCTCTGTGACAGATGTGAGCATGTTGCCTCTCTGGAAGCTCAAATTGGAGAACTAGAGAGGAGAATTGCAACACTTCACTGAGCACAGTTAAGCTGGGCCTAGCATGGAGGGTGGAGATGGGGCTAGTGAGGATTTCCAGGGAGGTAGCTGGGTTACAGTTAGAAGGGGAATCAGGGGGAACAGGAGGAGGCAGGCCAGTTCTGAGTTGGCAAACACCAACAGATTTGCCAGATTGAGTGAAACTGTTGTAGATGTCCACTCAGGAATGGCAATGCCAGATAGACCTGTTCCCTCTAACAGCCGGGAGAACAGTTCCACTGGAGGAGTGGGAGGGCAGAATAGGCAGAGCAACAGACAGGTTTTGGTGGTAGGGGCCTCTATTATTAGGAAGATTTACAAGGTGATTTGTCACCCAGATCCCAGCAATCGAACACTTTGCTGTCTCCCGGGTCTGTAGCACTCTGTAGCACTTTGGCAATGAGCGCCGCTGGAGCTCATTGCAGGCGAGCCGTTAAACCGTAGCAAAAAAAACGTCCGCAACTCGCGAACATGATAAAAAATCAAAATACAATAAATACACACAGCACATACATAAAAAGCTTACTGACAGCAAGAGGGAGCATCCACGACCTCAAAAAAGCAAGCTACACCTTCATTTAACTCAGAATAAAAGAGTTTAGACACTAAAAAATTCTCTAAGCGAGAGAAAAAATGGCGGCCGAACAAAATGAAAACGAGCCTAAACACGCTAAACACCACAAGCACCTCGCAAAACACCATACGAGACACGTTACCACACATTACAAGATCGCAAAAATCGGACGCAACCCGCGGACAGGAAAAAAGCCAGAACATAATAAATACACACAACACATACATAAAAAGCTTACCTACAGCAAGAGGAAGCATCCAGGACATCAAAAAAAACTACTTACACCTTCACTTCACTAAAAATAAAAGAGTTTAGACACTAAAAAATTCTCTAAGCGAGAGAAAAAATGGCCGTACAAAAAGAAAACAAGGCTACAGCACTCTAACCACGGAAAACACTTACGGATAATCTGCTAAGACGCATACCACACATTACCCGCCATTTTTTGATAATGCGGAAGTACCCAACTATGCTAAAGGTTTCGGCTCGCGAATGCACACTATTACACTGCACACGTTCATCACGCTTACACAGCACCTCCACACCACTAATGCTGCAGCAACATCAAACAAGGTTCACAGCTCTTCAACACAATGCTTAAAAATAGGTCAAGTATATTAATTTCCTAATTTGTATTATATATTTCAGTAGTACACACAAAACAACATTAGCTGCCTTATAAGTCCATATGTATATTAATAACTAAACAACTTTACAAACATACACATCTCATTGCCGTCATTTTTTGACGGGCAATTCGCTAGTATTGATATAATATCAAATGTTAAAATAGGGGAACCCTTGGGGAACAGTGATCAGAACACAGTCTCATTTGAGATGGAATACAAAAAATAGTGTTGTAAGGGGCCAACAAAAACTTTAAATTGTAAAAGGGCTAACTTTAATGGGCTAAGGGCAGCAATACTACATATAGACTGTGACAAAGAACTTACAGGAATAATACTGAAAAGAAATGGACAACATTCGAATCCTTACTAAATAAACATACTCATCGGCATGTACCATGTGGAAATAAAATGAATTGGAGTAAATCACATCCCATGTGGCTTAACAATGACTATAAAATCATGATAAGGAAAAAGAAACATGCATTTAAATTATACAAGATGGAGGGAACAGAGGCAGCTTTATGTGACTATAAGGAAATCAAAAGGGCTATTAGACTGGCTAAAATAGAAAATGAGAAGTCAGTTGCAAAGGAAAGTAACCCTAAAATATTTTTTTAAAATATTAATGGGAAGAAGGTGAGGAAGGAAGCTATAGGAACATTACAATGTGACACAGGTCGTCTGATAATTAGAGACCAGGAAAAGGCAGATGAGCTAAATAGGTTCTTTTCTTCTGTATACACAAGGCAGGTACCAGTTGTTGGGTTACTGCAACATAATGGGGCTACACTACCATCACTAAATAATTGGTTAACACAGGAAGAAATCCAAAAGAGGTTTCAATGGGTTTTTTTTTCTGTTTGCCTTCCTCTCGATCAATTAACAATTAATAACAAATAATCCACATATTAAAAAGATCAAGAGAGATCTTAAAAGGTTGAACTTGATGGACTGAAAGTCTTTTTTCAACCGTAATTACTATGTAACTTTGTTGCCGGGGACCATTGCTTTCTCAATGTGAAGCCAAGGATACTTATTCATTGGTTCAACCCATTTTAATGCATTGGCCACCATATTTGCATCATGACATACTTGCAAAAGAGGGTAAGCTATGCCCCCTTTAACAAAGCTTCTCGATATAATTGATTCCTTAAGTCTAACATGTTTAGATGAATGAATAAATGGGTCTATTATATGTTGAAATGTTATCAACCAATGATTAGGAATTCTTACTGGTATACAGCGTAATATATAGTTGAATCTTGGCAAAAGTAACATTTTAATAATGGCAATCCTGCCAGCAAACAGAGATTTTACTTTTTTTCAGTCCAATATAATATATTCTGGAATTTCAAATATAAAGTTTTTTAATTGCTTTCAACCATTTTCACCAGTTGATTAAGAAAGATAATTCCTAAATGTTTGAAAGCTTTGGACTTCCAATCAAAGGGGTATAACCATTTCAACTAGTTTATTATATTATTATTATTATAACATAATCTTGCAGCAAAAATACACTTGTGTAGGAAAAGTTACAAATCAAAATGTTTTTTTCTTCTGCTTTTGAAATAAATAGTATCAAAGTATATAAAAGAAAACAGACCACGGTGGTCCTTTAGTCATGGTGGGTGTATGTTGGATCCAAAAATATTGAGAAATATCTTCAGCATCACACAATGGGCCTCATTCTATTATCGGCCGTAAATCAGCCGCAAAGCTGCGATTCCTTGCGGGGGTTCCGTTATCTTGGAATTCAATTATACGGCCCCGCAAGGATCTCCCCTTACGGCCGTCCGTATGTCTTGCAACCGGCCGTAAGCTCAGAAAACTTAAAACGCAAAAATAAATTCAAGACGGCACTGTACAGCTCTGGAAATGCTAGGGATCATATTGGGGGACATGAGGATTAATAGCAACCCCCTCTCAAGCTTGCACATCAGCCCAAATCCGAGTTTACATTAACTGTTTATTTTCCGGCCGCAGCGTGGGCGGGTCTGAGGTGCTCCAAGCACTCTGGACTTTTTACATGGATTATTGACATAAATTAAAAAATATTTTTTTTACGGATTTGAGTGTAGGGGAATTTTGTGCTATTTTTGCTAACACCTACAATCACTTTATAGTCTCCTCAGAGTGCAGGATGGCTTTATTATGGCTTTATAATGTGCTTAATTGGTGCTAGCGGGACCTTTTTCCTGCAAGTAAGCTGCGGCTCGCTTTTAGCCTTGCAGAGAGGGTTCCCGGAGCAATAGAATAGCAACCGGGTCTTTCTTGCGGCCGAAACTCTTGCGGCCATTTTAGATGAAAGGCTTTCCTCCGGCGCGAATCCCGGCCTGAGGGGAATAGAATAGCCGAATAGCTTGCGGCCGGTCCTTGCGGCCCCGCATCTCCTACGGCCGATAATAGAATGAGTCCCCAAGTGTCTGCCATAAATACCTTAAACTACTTTGTTAGAGGTTATCAGTAATTACATTTCATTGTCTATGAGAAAACTAAGTGTTTGTAAGAAAATTAACATTTAAACAATGAATTGACATTAACAAAAGGTAAATGGAGTCCAAATATTATATGAATTTAAAAAATGGACCTTTAACATCACAAAATTATTGTTTTCATTTAAAATATTGTGTTTTTGCTTTGTAAAAAAACTAAAAAAATTAAGATATGTAAAAAATTAGTTGAATTTGCCTTTACTGTTATTTATATGCTACTTCTACGACCTCTCATTAAAATGATCAATTATGCAATCTGATTGGCTAGAATAAAAAAGATGGAAAGCCAATCTTATTATAAAGTTCAAAATTACAATGTCCCCATGATAAAAAAAAAGAACATTTCTAATGACTCATCAAACACGGGAAACAAAAATACAAACTAGGCAAGATTTATAATATGTGCATACATTTAGCATGTTCTAGGCTTACTGTGAGAGCTACGTGGTAATAACTCACATGTATACTATGTACCCAAACTTTCTGCAATTGAACACGTCTGGGCAGGATATCAAATCTGTTACTTTATTATAAGATTGTACAGTAATTCTTTATTATAAAAAACACAATTTTAAATAGCTGATTACGACCATACAGTATATTCTCAAACGCAATATTGTATATTCTTAAAGACACAAATGGCTCCTACTATATAGGATCTGTGTTGTATAACTAGATTATTACTTTTCTTATGTATGAGTTATTTGATGCTTAATAAAACATGACCTGGCAGAGAAGCCATTTCCACATTCCTGGCAAAAAAATTGCTTCTCTGCTGTATGAATCCTATTGTGTGTTACCAGATTTGATTTGTGCAAGAAGCTTTTCTCACATTTCTGTCAGATACATGGCTTCTCCCCTGTATGAACTCTTTGGTGTTCAAGCATTGCAAACTTTTTAGAGAATGCTTTGTCACACTGAGAACAAGTATATGGTTTCTCTCCTGTATGAGTTCTATTGTGTGCAGCTAAAAGGGTCTTTTGAGAGAAACCTTTCCCACACTCTTGGCACACATATGGCTTCTCTCCTGTATGAGTCATCTTATGTCCTAACAGACCTTGCTTCTATGTGAAACCTTTGCCACACTGATTACAAACAAATGGCTTCTCTCCTGTATGAGTTCTATTGTGTATAGCTAAATAGGTCTTTTGAGAAAAACCTTTCCCACACTCTTGGCACACATATGGCTTCAATCCTGTATGATTCATCTTATGTCCTAACAGACCTTGCTTCTGTGTGAAACCTTTGCCGCACTCAATACAAACAAATGGCTTCTCTCCTGTATGAGTTCTATTGTGTATAGCTAAATAGGTCTTTTGAGAAAAACCTTTCCCACACTCTTGGCACACATATGGCTTCAATCCTGTATGATTCATCTTATGTCCTAACAGACTGTGCTTGTGTGAGAAACCTTTGCCACACTGATTACAAACAAATGGCTTCTCTCCTGTATGAGTTCTATTGTGTGCAGCTAAATTTGTCTTTAGAGAGAAGCCTTTCCCACACTCATTACAAACAAATGGCTTCTCTCCTGTATGAGTTCTATTGTGTGCAGCTAAAGCTGTCTTTCGAGAGAAACCTTTCCCACACTCTTGGCAAACAAATGGTTTCTCCTCTGTATGAGTTAAATGGTGTTCAATCAGTTGTGAAGGTCTACAGAAGTCTTTACCACAGTCAGGACCAGTATGTGACTTTTGCCTAGTATGTGTTACGCTCTGTGCAATCACATCAGACTCTGCAGTGACTACTAAATCACATTCTTGGCACACATGTGGCTTCTTATCTGTATGAGTTTTATCATGGCATGGCATTAGTGAGAAATCTTTCCCACATTGCTGGCAAACAAATGGCTTCTGATCTGTATGAACACTTGGATGTCTGGCCAGATGTGACTTCCGTCTTCCATATGATGCTTTTTCATCTTCTATTCTGGTGTGAAGCTTTGCACAGTTTGAGGTGTCCTTTCTAGCTCTCCTGGTTCTACAGATAACATTCTTACTTTGAGCACAAGTTTCTTGTTTATCCTGATAGGATTCAGAATAAAAATCAATATTTACTTTGTGACAAAATGCTGATTCCTTCCTTGGGATTATTTCAGAGCTTTGTTCTTGAACACTCTGATCATCTACTTTAGTGTCTTGTGAAGAGGATGGTGTCTGGGATTCTTCTTTCATCTGCCTGCTCATTAATTCATATGTTGGTAAAGACAGAACTGAAAGATAATAAATATACATATGAAATACCCCAAATAACATTGTGCTGTAAGAGGTGATGTCTCTTATTATGTCTTTAAGAGCTGGATCACTCTGTACCCCACCCACTAGAGAACACTTATTATTCATACTATAAAAATATAACATTTATACTAAGTAAAAAAAAATGTATCATGTTTAACTCTCCATTAATTTTCATGCTAACATTAAGATAATAGAAAACCCCATAGGGTGCCCTACACTGTCCTATAAAATAATTGGTAGCCAGTAAACCCAGACTATCTCCCAGAAATCCCACTAATGGATAGTAAAATACATTTGTATGTATTGATGTAAGTATTATAAATTATTAGTTTTAGCTTCACTCAATGTTTTCTCATCTTCATCGTTTTAATAAAATAATATTTTGTTGTAATTAAGAAACACATTAACAGAAGAAAAAATGCGTAACCCTGTGACGCTATATCATTTGTAGCATTAACTTCACCAGCACAAATAATATAATGAGGGGAATATTTTATATCTTCAAACTTTGCACTTTTCATAAATATGCTATTATAACAATGTAAAGGCGTACTACTACTAGCAGTGACATCTGGGACACACATAATGTTCACTCAAAGGACCAACAAGAGGAGTTAGTCGTGTCATTAATGTTTCATCATTAATACAATTCCTACTTCAGCAGCCGGGACTGGGAAACTGGTCAGAGTTGAGGGAAAGATGGATGGTGCTAAATACAGGGATATTCTTGGGCAAAACCTGTACCCCTCTGTGCGTGATTTAAGGCTAGGACGGAGGGTCACCTTCCAGCAGGACAATGACCCCAAAGTGGAGGTAGAGACGGGCGCTGGAGTATATTTATAAACCAGTGCGGCAAAAAAAGAAACGAAAAGGGGACACTTTGGGACATTTGTGAAATACCCAGATGTAACAGTGACATCTCCAAAAGATTTATTCACTATTGGGAGCAAAGTTTAAGGTGAAAAAGATGATGATAATATCACATATATAGTTGTGAGCATACGAGTTGTTGCTAACGTTTGCGGGCTCGCATAGCAAGCCCCCGGCCCTTGGGGCCGCAGCTCGCTGCTCTCACGTAGCAATGGCCGCAGTTGCTGGCAAGGCGTCCTTACCAGCAACTGCAACCCTCGCGAAGGCGCTCCTTGCCAGCAACTGAGGCCCTCGCAAACTTCCCGTCGTAACGCAAAAAACATACGACACACGTTAACACACATTACGGACTCGCAAAAATCGTACGCAACCCGCGAACATGAAAAAATTAAAAACACAATAAATACACACAACACATTCGTAAAAAGCTTACCTACAGCAAGAGGGAGCATCCAGGACCTCAAAAAATGAAGTTACACCTTAATTTAACTCAAAATAAAAGAGTTTAGACACTCAAAAATTACAACTACGCTAACGGTTTGGTCTTGCGCACGCACACTATTACACTACACACATTCATCACGCTTAAACAGCAGCTCCACACTACTAATGCTTCAGCAACATCAAAACAGATTGCCAGCTCTTCAACAGAATGCTTCCTGCATATATTACTTCAAGACAGGTAAAGTATATTCATTTATTAATGTATTATTTATTTCATTATTATACACCAAACAGCATTAGCTACCTTACAATTTTATTGCCGTCATTTTTGGATGGACAATTCGCTAGTTAATAATAATAATTATCAGAGTGTATCCAATTATGATACATATATAAAAAATAGAATAGATATAAAAAAGAATAAATAATAAAAAGAAAAAAGAATGAATAATAATAAACAAATAGGAAGAGATACCGCGTCATTACAACAAGTAAGTATTCCAGGTTTGTGGGGGGATAGGAACCAGAAATATTATACTGTCCTAAAGGGATTAAATCAATAAATACTATTGTCAGACTAAAGTACAGAGCGCACATTCCCCATGTGATGACAGTGTGCGCCCATGTATATACACATGCAGAAATTCATATCTATATTGAATCTAGTGGATGCCTCAGTAATTAGGCTGAACACAAATGTTTTTAGTCACTATTAGTATGAATGGACACCCCAATACCACATTGTATTTATATGTATATATACTTATACTAAAGGGTATTACCCTACTATCCCATTGTATATTGTTGTATCGTCTTCTGCTTTTATCATTTAACCATTTTATTTATGGGTCGATTGTATCTATTTTTATCTAGGTTATTTCATCATTGATAAAGATGTAAAATAGAAACAGTGAAACGCGTCTGTCAGTATTGTTTTATTATAATTATAGTATTTTAGTTTGATACATTTTTACCTTTACATTATTTTATATTGCTTTTGTATTTGAAAAATAAACTATTAATTGGAACCAAATGCATCCAATGGTCCATCTATTTACACCCACAGTATGTGCCACTTTATACTACCCGGGATCTATGGGATATAAAAACATTATAGACACTGTAAAAGCTGACCACAAATTGGGATTACATGATTGTATGAATTTATTAAAACTGAGATTATTAAAACATTATGTTTAAAAATAGAAATTAGACTTTAATAACTAATAAGTGGGCACTTTTCATGTGTCCCCAACACAGCCATCATATTATTCC
Organism: Discoglossus pictus; assembly: GCA_027410445.1. NCBI lineage: Eukaryota > Metazoa > Chordata > Amphibia > Anura > Alytidae > Discoglossus > Discoglossus pictus. The sequence goes on along the minus strand of JAPZIH010000238.1, from coordinate 709,826 downwards.
CAAGTTTCCCACTTACCTGCGCGGCAGTCTGGATGCGCCGTCACCTGATGAATATCTATTTCCTCTGTCTCATCCTCACCTGTCTCACTAATAGATACAGTAGATACATTTTCACCAGGGAACCCTAGAAACAAATACCTATGTTATTTTTATACATATCATATGGAGTTTTGTAAATTCAAAATAAAAAGATACCACTGAAATTCAACAGCTGGAAATAAAATGTCTGTACATGTAAAATGCGTGTGTCCTACCAATATACATGTAAGATGCATGTGTCCTACCAATATACATGTAAGATGCATGTGTCCTACCAAAATACATGTAAGATGCATGTGTCCTACCAATATACATGTAAGATGCATGTGTCCTACCAATATATATGTATGATGTATGTTTTCTACTAATATACATGTAAGATGCGTGTGTCCTACCAATATACATGTAAGATGTATGTGTCCTACTAATGTACATGTAAGATGTATGTGTCCTACCAAAATACATGTAAGATGTATGTGTCCTACCAATATACATGTAAGATGCATGTGTACTAGCAATATACATGTAAGATGCATGTGTCCTAGCAATATACATGTAAGATGCGTGTGTCCTAGCAATATACATGTAAGATGCGTGTGTCCTACCAATATACATGTAAGATGTGTGTGTCCCACCAATATACATGTAAGATGCATGTGTCCCACCAATATACATGTAAGATGCATGTTTACCACCAATATACATGTAAGATGTATGTGTCCCACCAATATACATGTAAGATGTATGTGTCCTACCAATATACATGTAAGATGCATGTGTCCTACCAATATACATGTAAGATGCATGTGTCCTACCAATGTACATGTAAGATGTATGTGTCCTACCAATGTACATGTGAAATGCATGTGTCCTACCAATATACATGTAAGATGCATGTCTCCTACCAATATACATGTAAGATGCATGTGTCCTACCAATATACATGTAAGATGCATGTGTCCTACCAATACACATGTAAAATACATGTGTCCTACCAATATACATGTAAAATACATGTGTCCTACCAATATACATGTAAGATGCATGTGTCCTACCAATATACATGTAAGATGTATGTGTCCTATCAATGTACATGCAAGATGTATGTGTCCTACCAATGTACATGTAAGATGTATGTGTCCTATCAATGTACATTTAAGATGTATGTGACCTACTAATATTTCCTACCCTCCTGTTTGATCTAATCCGTGTGGGATGGATTTATGGGTGGAGATCAGGATCTATCCTTTTAGCAAACGACACCAGCCAATCCCTACCCCCCTGTCTGATCTAGCCCAGGTGGGATTGATTTATGGGTCAATAACGGATCAAAGGGGTATCGCTTACAAGCACATGACACCACTTAACCTCTGTTTGTAACAAGTGTTTCAATTGCTATTTTCAATCTTGTTGCTATATTTGATATCTTAATTCATGCCCACGAGTTCCCCATTGAAGTCTATGGAGCCACCAATAGCTGTGACCGAGAGTTCAATTCCAGCTGGTGCCTGGCCCAGCGGGCAGAAAGGGAATACACTGCATATCTAATCCCAAATATTTTTATAAGCCCCATTGGATAATTTTTGTACCTAACACATTTCACACTTAAAAATAACCACAATTAGAGCCTAGAAGAACATCATCATAACCTAGTAGTATGGGCTCTGGGCCCTCATGGTACATACACAAGGCCGATGGGCCACACCTTACGATGTTCAGTAGAGTAATAACATCTCAGTCCATAGACACTAATGACAAAGAAGTCCAAATATCCAGAGGGTAGGAAAGTGTGGATGAAGAAAGTAAAAGAAGGAAATCCTTACTCCAGCTCACAAGGATTACATTTTATGAATTGGTAAGGTATGAATGTAGGAAGGCCGGCTTCATATAACTGAATGCTTTAGGACTGGTGACCTGGTTAGGGATGATATCAATGTACTTTGTGGGCTGAATAAGCAGCGTACCATGGGGCATCATCTGTGTCTCTTTCTGAGATTCTGCCTGTACATAGTCATGAAGAAGGACTTGTGTATAGTAATAAGCAAACACGGGTACTTTAGTTCACTTGATGAAAGTTTTTCTAAAAGTTTATTTTCCGATATGGCGAATGAACAGTGATTGAAAATATTAAATATTCCTAATAGCCATTTAATGTAGTGTATATTATTAGTAATATCTTTATTTATATCGCGCCAACATATTCCGTAGCGCTGTACAGGGGTTTAGTACATAACAAAAACAAAAAAACTTAACACCTTATAAAGAATGGGGGGCCCAGTTTTTGAGCTTATAATCAAATGTACATAGTGCTTGTTTCCAAGACACGGACAAACAACTGAAAACTCGCAAACTTACAATCTAAGGGTTTAGGTGTGATACAAGAGGCTGACAAATACAAAAGGGCAACGTGAATGCAATTTATTTAGTCGATTTGAGGGGTCTGTGTGTTGTACTGTAGATTGTGGGTGTGAGTGTTATTAAGCTGTGGAGTGTGCAGTTGTAATTATAAAGGCTGAAGGTGATAATATTTTTTAAACAGGTGTGTTTTTAGTAATTTTTTAAAGATTTTGAGACCGGAAGATATTCTAATGAAGCGAGGCAAGGAGTGCCAAATAGTAGGGGTAGCACGAGAAAAGTCTTGAAGTGAAGTGGAGTGAGAGGAGGTGATGAGAGAGGAGGAAAGAAGAAGGTCGTTAGCAGAACGAAGGGGGCGGTTGGGAGAGTATTTTGAAACAAGAGCAGAGATATAAGGGGGTGCACTGTTGTTGAGGGCTTTATGTGTTAGGGTCATGATTTTAAATGTGATTCAGGAAGCTATGGGAAGCCAGTGGAGTGATTGACAGAGAGAAGCTGCAGACACTGATCATTTGGTATTAAAGATGAGTCTAGTGGAGGCAGACATTATGGATTGGAGGGGAGACAGACGAGAGATGGGTAGGCCAGCAAGGAGTGAATTGCAGTAGTCGAGTCGAGATATGATGAGAGAGTGTATTAGAATTTTAGCTGTGTCTTGTGTAAGATAATGACGAATTTTGGAGATGTTTTTTAGGTGAAACTGGCAAGATTTTGTTATTGATTGGATGTGAGGAATAAAAGTGAGGGCGGGATCCAGTAGAACCTCAAGACAACGGGCCTGGGAGGTGGGAGTAATGATAGTGTTGCCAACAGTGAGAGATATTTGAGGAGTGGAAGCTGTAGTAGAATGTGGAAAGATTAGGAGTTCAGTCTTAGACATGTTGAGTTTGAGTTGACGGGTAGACATCCAGGACGATATGCTAGAGAGGCAGTTGGAAACATGAGCTAAAAGAGAGGGGGATAGATCGGGTGCAGAAAGGTAGATTTGAGTATCATCTGCATAGAGATGATACTGTAATCCAAAGGATTTTATGCGGGTGCCAAGGGAAGAGGTGTAGATGGAGAAGAGGAGGGGGGCTAGGACAGAACCTTGGGGAACGCCAACAGACAGAGGGAGAGGTGAAGAAGAGGTGCCAGAGAAGGAGACGCTAAATGTACGATCTTTTAGATAGGATGTGAACCATGAAAGAGATGTGCCCTGGATGCCAAATGAGCGGAGAGTTTGGATTAGAAGAGGGTGGTCAACTGTGTCGAAGGCAGCAGAGAGATCCAGGAGAATCAGAATGGAGAAGTGACCCTTCGATTTGGCAGCTAGCAAGTCATTGGTGACTTTTGTGAGGGCTGTTTCTGTTGAGTGTTGGGCACGGAAACCAGATTGGAAGGGGTCAAGAAGGGAATTGGAGGAAATAAATTGAGTGAGGCGATTGTAAACAATCCGCTCAAGCAGTTTAGAAGCCAGGGGAAGTAGTGAGATAGGGCGGTAGTTGGAGGCAGAAGCTGGGTCAGATGAGGGCTTCTTGAGAATGGGTGTAATTATGGCGTGTTTTAAGGAGGATGGAAACCTGCCAGTGTTTAGGGAGAGGTTGAATAAATGTGTGAGAGCTGGGATGAGTACGGTGGATAGGGGAGGGATTAGCTGTGAAGGAATAGGATCATGTTGACATGTTGTAAGGTGAGAGGTTAATAATAACATAGATACTTCATCCTCGGTTACAGGGTCAAAGGAATCCATAGTGGAGGAGGGATTGGGGGAGGGTAAGGGTTGGGTGTTGTCGGTTTGTGGAAAGGATGGTGGGATAGGGCCAAGCTGGGAGGAGAGCTCATTTCGGATGGTTTAAATTATATTTTTTAAGTGGCTGGCAAAGTCATCAGCAGTTAGACAGGAAGGGGCAGGAGGTGGGGGTGGGCGGAGGAAGGTGTTGAATGTAGCAAATAAACGTTTAGGGTTGGAGGACAGGTTTGATATTAGTGATGAGAAGTAGTGTTGTTTGGCAAGATTGAGGGCAGACAAGTAGGAGCGCAAGGTAAACTTGTAGTGGAGAAAGTCTGCTGAAGTGCGAGATTTCCTCCATATTCATTCTGCAGTGCGTGAGCATCTCTGTAGATAGCATGTTTGTGTAGTGTGCCATGGTTGTGGATGAGAGCGAGGGCGTTTGCTTGTGATTATGGGGGCAAGAGAGTCAAGGGTGGAGGTTAGAGTAGTGTTGTACTGTGAAGTGGCGATGTCATGGCAGTCAAGGGTGGTGAGGGGGCTGAGAAGGGGTTTTAGTACATTTGAAAATGTTGTGGGTTGAGTGCTTGCAGGTTTCTGCGGGTTTTGGTGACAGGATTTGAAGAAGGGTGTTGAGCGGAAGATGAGGTGAGGTTGAAAGTTAGCAGTTGGTGGTCAGATAGAGGAAGTGAGGAGATGTCAAGGTTGGAGATGCAGAGATTAGTAAAAATAAGGTCAATGGAGTGTGCATCATTGTGAGTTGCGGAATCTATCCACTGTGAGAGGCCAAGGGAAGAGGTAAGTGTAATTTTGCAGTTGTTGGGGAGGTGGGTGCGTCAGTGGCTATGTTGAAATCGCCAAGAATGGGTGAAGGTATATTGGAGAAGAGAAAGTGAGGGAGCCAGGCGGCAGAGTTGTCCAGAAATTGAAAGGGTGATCCAGGCGGGCGATAGATCACAGCTACTCGCAGATGGATGGGAGAGAAGATGCTGATAGTGTGGACTTTAAAAGATGAGAATTGGAGGGAGGGAACAGGGGGTATGCAGTGTAGGGTTAGTCATATAAATTCTACCCTGTATCATGCATCCCTCAGACATGTCATACATGTACACTCACACATGATGGTATTTCCCTGGGTGTCCATCTCCTGGGCTTCCTGTTGACTCCCCACACTTGGCTCTTGTATCACGACTTAGGCTGCAATAAGCGTCGCAGGCGCTCATGGCAAGGGCCGTAGGACTTTGCACACACCTATGCACTCTGGGAGTTGTAGTGAACTTGAGGCCGATGTGTGAGTGAAGAGGCGTGCCTAGGACTACAATCCCAGAGTGTCATGCAGCGTGTGGGGGCGGGGCGTTTGTAAGCACATGGGATGGAGCTGTACTGTGAGGCGAAGAGAGATAAAGAAACACAGAGAGGGGAGAGAGACACATACAGAGAGAGAGACAGAGATGGCAGGATGAGCGGGGAGATGTGAGTATCACTGAGAGGGGAGAGAGGGACAGGGAGAAATATAGAGATGAGAGTGAGACCGAGACGGCAGCGCTACAGGAGACGCGCATGTGAGTTACAGCATGACGGAGGGGGATAGAAGACACAAGGGAGGCAGAGGAGGGGGATAATGAGACACAAGGGAGGAAGAGGAGGAGGGACACAAGGAAGGGAGAGGAGGCGGAAAGGAGACACAAGGGAGGGAGAGGAGGGCGGAAAGGAGACACAAGGGAGGCAGAGGCAGGGAATAATGAGACACAAGGGAGGGAGAAGAGGGCGGAAATGAGACACAAGGGAGGGAGAGGAGGAGAAAAGGAGACACAAGGGAGGGAGAGGAGGAGGAAAAGAGACACAAGGGAGCAGGGACACAAAAGAAGAAGAGGAGGGGGACACAAAAGAGGGAGAGGAGTGGGGAAATGAGACACAAGGGAGGAAGAATAGGGGGCAAAAGGGAGGCAGAGGAGGGGGAAATGAGACACAAGGGAGGGAGAGGAGGGGGGGAAATGAGACTCAAGGGAGGGAGAGGAGGGGGGGAAATGAGACTCAAGGGAGGGAGAGGAGGGGGGAAATGAGACTCAAGGGAGGGAGAGGAGGGGGATAGGAGACAGGAGTGAGGAAGAGGAGGGGGATATGAGACACACGGGGAGGGAGAGGAAGGGGGAAAGGAATCAAAAGGGGACAGAGGAGGGGGGAAATGAGACACAAGGGAGGGAGAGGAGTGGGGATAAGAGACACAACGGAGGCAGAGGAGGGCGGATAGGAGACACAAGGGAGGCAGATGAGGTGGAAAGGAGACACATGGGAGGGATAGGATGTTGGAAAGGAGACACAACAGAGGGAGAGCTGGAGGAAAGGAGACAAGGGAGGGAAAGGAGGGGGTAAAGGAGACACAAGTGAGGGAGATGAGAGTAGAAAGGAGACACAAGGAAGGGAGAGGGGGAAAGAGACAGGAGGGAGGAGGTAAAACACAGGGGAGGGAGAGGGCCAGTAAAGTAGAGGGGAGAGAGGCTCTCAATGAGCGCCTCCCATCAAGTAGAGGTGGGAGAGGTTTGCAATGAGCGCCAAAGGCGCTCATCGCGAGGCCAGCAGGTAGAGGGGGGTAGAGCCTCGCAATATGTGGACATTTTTTACCGGCAAGCCACTAGTATATAATAATTATATGACTGATGCAAGTAGATCTGTATTATACATTCATATTACCCATATCACCCACCTGCACCAGGCTCATATGGTATTTCCTGTTGCTGATACTCATTTCCATCTCTCTCATCCTCCTGTTCCTCTCTAACTGACCTCATGTCTAGATTATCATCAGGGAGCCCTATTAACACAAACAGAAGATAAAGAGGGTTTAAGTGGTATTATTACATTTAATAAATGTTCAAAAACGTCTTATTTAACAAAACAAACAATAGGAAACTGACAAGTATCAACATGTTGTCAGCTGTTTGACTTCTGAGGTCAATGTCAGGACGTACTCTGGGAAATACAGTAGATATAAAAAGTCTAAACACCCCTGTTAAAATGTCAGGTTTCTGTTCTGTAAAAAAATGAGACAAAGATTAATCATTTCAGAACTTTTTCCACCTTTAATGTGACCTATAAACTGTACAACTCAATTGAAAAACAAACTGAAATCTTTTAGGTAGAGGTAAGAAAAAATAAAAAATAATGTGGTTGCATAAGTCTGCACACCCTCTTATAACTGGGGCTGTAGCTGTGTTCAGAATTAAGCAATCATATTCCAAATCGTGTTAAATAGGAGTCAGCATTCACCTGCCATCATTTAAAGTGCCTCTGATTAACCCCAAATAAAGTTCAACTGCTCTAGTTGGTCTTTCCTGAAATTCTTAGCCGCATCCCACAGCAAAAGCCATGGTCCACAGAGAGCTTCTAAAGCATCAGAGGGATCTCATTGTTAAAATGTATCAGTCAGGAGAAGGGTACAAAAGAATTTCCAAGGCATTAGATATACCATGGAACACAGCGAAGACAGTCATCATCAAGTGGAGAAATGTGGCACAACAGTGACATTACCAAGAACTGGAGCTCCCTCCAAAAGTTCTGAAATGGTTTATCTTTGTCTAATTTTTTTACTGCACAGAAACCTGACATTTTAACAGGGGTGTGTAGACTTTTTATATCTATTGTAGATACTACAGGACATTCCTGGATAGTTTGGCCAACTTCTCATAGAAACATCCTGGGATAATGTATATCCGCTTCCAATATCACAATGTTACCTGAGCTCTTGTTTGTTGGGATTCCCGAAGCCCTGAGTGTCTGGTGGTTCTCCATCATCACGTCCTTGTAAAGCTCCTTGTGTCCTTCTATATACTCCCACTCCTCCATAGAGAAATAGACGGCAACATCATCACACTTTATAGGGACCTGAAACACACAACGACATTCAGAGTAGACACAGAGACTGGTTCTGTTAGAGTCTGTTACTGATAGAGAGTCAGGAGAGGAAGATAATGTTACTGAGAACATGCATAGAGAAGATAGGAAAACACACCCAGGTCCAGATAGAGCTAGGTCAGATATGGGAGTCACTGTGTCCTAGTATAATGTCACAATGTCCAGCAGTGCTCACCTCTCCAGTCACAGGTCCAGATAGAGCTTGGTCAGTAAAGGGAGTCACTGTGTCCTGGTATAATGGCACATTGTCCAGCAGTGATCACCTCTCCAGTCACAGGTCCAGATAGAGCTAGGTCAGATATGGGAGTCACTGTGTCCTAGTATAATGTCACAATGTCCAGCAGTGCTCACCTCTCCAGTCACAGGTCCAGATAGAGCTTGGTCAGTAATGGGAGTCACTGTGTCCTGGTATAATGTCACATTGTCCAGCAGTGATCACCTCTCCAGTCACAGGTCCAGATAGAGCTTGGTCAGTAAAGGGAGTCACTGTGTCCTGGTATAATGTCACATTGTCCAGCAGTGCTCACCTCTCCAGTCACAGGTCCAGATAAAGCTTGGTCAGTAATGGGAGTCACTGTGTCCTGGTATAATGTCACATTGTCCAGCAGAGCTCACCTCTCCAGTCACAGGTCCAGATAGAGCTTGGTCAGTAATGGGGGTCACTGTGTCCTGGTATATTGTCACATTGTCCAGCAATGATCACCTCTCCAGTCACAGGTCCAGATAGAGCTTGGTCAGTAATGGGAGTCACTGTGTCCTGGTATAATGTCACAATGTCCAGTAGTGCTCACCTCTCCAGTCACAGGTCCAGATAGAGCTTGGTCAGTAAGTGGGGTCACTATGTCCTGGTATAATGTCACATTGTCCAACAGTGCTCACCTCTCCAGTCACAGGTCCAGATAGAGCTTGGTCAGTAATGGGGGTCACTGTGTCCTGGTATAATGTCACATTGTCCAGCAATGCTCTCCTTTCCAGTCACATGTCCAGATAGAGCTTGGTCAGTAAGTGGGGTCACTATGTCCTGGTATAATGTCACATTGTCCAACAGTGCTCACTTCTCCAGTCACAGGTCCAGATAGAGCTTGGTCAGTAATGGGAGTCACTGTGTCCTGGTATAATGTCACATTGTCCAGCAGTGCTCACCTCTCCAGTCACAGGTCCAGATAGAGCTTAGTCAGTAATGGGGGTCACTATGTCCTGGTATAATGTCACATTGTCCAGCAGTGCTCACCTCTCTAGTCACAGGTCCAGATAGAGCTTGGTCAGTAATGGGAGTCACTGTGTCCTGGTATAATGTCACATTGTCCAGCAGTGCTCACCTCTCCAGTCACAGGTCCAGATAGAGCTTGGTCAGTAATGGGGGTCACTGTGTCCTGGTATAATGTCACATTGTCCAGCAGTACTTACCTCTCCAGTTAGCTGGTGAATGTTGGGGGAATTCTTCTTCACAATGGTGTATTCCTACAGGATGATAGAGGGACATGTCAGACATCAGTGCAGGTAGTTAATGTGTGACATATTCTTACTTGCACTATATCCCTCATCTTCCCACATCAATATATCCTTTTCAGTGTCCTCCTCTAATCCAGACTGTAAAAGCCTCACACACACACAGAGCTTACGTATCTTCAGGCAGATTATTATATTGTACCATATAGATAGTATAACTTGTACAGAGAAATGGCCAAGAACACATTATAATGCATCACTTTCTCCCTCCATACAAACATGTCTCCTCCTCCACCAAATTCAGTCACATGGACCTGTTTGTTGGTCTGTGATCGTTCTCTACTTCTACCAATTCTTATCTATTTATAACATTATATTGAACCATTTGTTTTCCTTTTCCTCTATTACTGGACATTGTTTAACATCAGCACAAAGATTGAGGTGATAATAAAAGTAAATGTGATAAAAGTGGTGTCATTGTGACGTTGTCCAGCAGCTCTCACCTCTCCAGTCAGCAGGTAGATCATCTCCAAGGCCTGGTGTAAGAATCTCTCAGCGACCTTCTCCTTATTCTTTTTATCCTTAGTCATTTTGTTTATAATTAGTGTGTTAATAGGATTCTGCAAGAAAAAGACAAAATAAACTGTAGGTAGTTGTAGATGGTGCACTTTTATATTATTTCATCCAAAGCTAATTCAGATATGGATCCATTTTTTATCAAAATAGTTATGGAACCCCATGACCCATAAACATGGTACCTCTGGAAGCCATAGCTCTATAAAATATACTAAAGGACCACTGCAGTTCAAGTGGAAAATTAGTCAATTGTGTAAAAAAGCAGTGTAAGACTAAGAGGGGACGTAGTAATGAGAACCAACAGGACTCTCCAAAGTGACCGTACAATACGCACATGCGCAGAGTCACCCACCTGACCATTATTTGGGGCTGGATCCTACACTATGTCACAGTATATGTCTCTGTATACGGCACAGGTGATCTCTCTGCTTATCATCATATTGAGTGTCTCTGATTCATGGGACTAATAAACATTATGGGCACTGAGTTCCCACTAATTTGTCTCCGACCCCAGCTCTCCCCACAGTAATCAGTGATCGAGATAACCCCTAAATTATCTCCTTGTCACTAATTAGAACATTAATCACTTTATTTACCTGCTGAGGACACACAAAGATCAGCTCCCAGCCGCACTGCTGGAAAAGGAACAGGAAGTGAATGTTCACTGCACTAAACTACAAGTCCCAGAACGCCCAGCATTACAAGCAGTAGCCAATCAGTAAAGTAAAGGGGCGTGTCTATGGTTACAGTCCGGTTTCCATGGTGACACGGCGGGTATATCAATATGTCTCTCTGCATCTCTCTGGAGCAATAAAGCAGAGCTGTTATCAAAAAGTGATGTTATCTCCAGCCCGATTATTTCAGTGGCAGGACATTTGTGTCGCTATTGCTGCCCTATAATGTGTGTATCGTGCATTACACCCACTGACTGAAATTTCTTTCTGACTTACCCAAAACAAACATGGCGATCCAAGTGACCTGTGGATAAGCTTCCTGTAAGCGTGCGTCATGACGTCAGAATTTCCTCCTAACAACCGGATATCCACTGAATAGAAAGCCAGTGACACAAACTAAGACTGACTATCTATCTATCTATCTATCTATCTATCTATCTATCTATCTATCTATCTATCTATCTATCTATCTATCTATAGATCTATCTGTCTGTCTGTCTCTCTCTCTATCTGTCTATCTATCTATCTATCTATCTGTCTATCTATCTATCTCTCTCTCTGTCTATCTATCTATCTTCAAAGTTGTGGCATGTTCTGTAAATTAAATGATGCAAATCCTCAAACAATCCAAGTTTGGCCTTGGCACATATAAACCTATGTTGCTGTCTCTGTTTTTTGTTGTTTAGTTGTTCAGTCACGTCCAACTCTCTGTGACTCTATAGACCACAGCACCCCAGGTGCATCTCTCAGTCACTGCCCCTCTGAGGTCCATCAAGGTCATGTTCATTGCTTCAGTGACATCATCTATCCATCTCCTGCTCTGTCGTCCCCTTCTTCTTGTCCCTTCAATCTTTCCCAGCATCAGAGTCTTTTCTAGGGAATCCTGCCGTGTCATGATTTGGACAAAATATTTGAGCTTCAGCCTCATGATCATGCCTTCTAGTGAACAGTTTGTCTTGATTTCCTGAAGTATTGATTTATTGGATCTTTTTGCAGTCTAAGGGACTCTAACCAGTCTTCTCCAACACCACAATTCAAAGACGTCAATTCTACGGCACTCAGACTTCTTTATGGTCCAGCTCTCAGATCCATATGTTACTACTGGGAATACCATAGTTCGAAATATGCGGACCTTTGTTGATAGTTTAATATCTTTACTTTTTACTAGCTTGTCCAAGCTTGCCATAGGTTTCCTTCCCAGAAGCAAACATCTTTTAACTTCATGACTACAGTCACCATTTGCAGAGATATAGGATCCAAGAAAATAAAATCTGTCACTGCCTCCACTTCTTCCCCGTCTATTTGCCAGGAAGTGAGATTGCCGTTTGCCATGACCTTCGTCTTTTTAACGTTGAGCAGCAGGCCAACTTTTGCGTTCTCTTCTTTTACCCTCATCAATAAGTCCTTTAGTTCCTCCTCACTTTCAGCCATCAGGGTAGTATCATCAGCGTATGTGAGGTTGTTGATATTCCTTCCATCAATACTGATTCCCACTTTGGATTCATCCAGCCCTTACATTGTGTACTCTGCATATAAGTTGATTAAAAAAGGTGACAATATACAACCTTGTCGCACTCTTTTTCCGATCTTGAACCATTTTGTTGTCCCATGTTCGGTTCTGACCGTGGCTTCTTAAAGGTTGTATATTGTTACCTTATTTATTCAACTTATATGCAAAATACATCATACGTATGGCTGGACTGGATGAGTCCAAAGCCGGAATCAATATTGCTGGAAGGAATATCAACAACCTCAGATACGCCGATGATACTACTCTGATGGCTGAAAGTGAGAAGGTACTAAAGGATTTATTGATGATACCTCACATTGCATTAGGTTTATTGAGAAAAGAAAACAAACAATCTGGGATTCTAAAGAGGTGGAAGCCATTTTGTAAAGACAGACTCTCTCAAAGGAGTATAAAGAATTATATAGAAAGAACAAGAGGCAGCAATATAGGTTCATACGTACCAAGGCCCAAGCAGAGCAGAAAATATCACATGCAATAAAAAGGTGACTAAACTTTCTTTAGGTATTTCAGTTAAAAGGTAAAAACTAAGGGAGGAATAGTTATACTTCCTACTATACTATTTCCCAGATGTATACACTTGTCCAGTCTTCTGGGACTACCTCCCCTTACCAGATATCACTTGATGGGAACATGACTTAGGTGAAACCATTGACACACAAGACTAGTAAAACTTATAGGAAATTACTAACTCAATTTCCATTTGCTTGAACTATAAGAGCAATCCTACAAAAAGCTACATTAGTGTATCTCCCCCCCCCCCCCCATCCTCTGCTGGAAGGGTTGTCATCTAGAAAGTTCATATATAGTCATATGATGGACATGTGCTAAGCTTCAAGCTTATTTCTTGCCAATAAATGTTCTCATTGCTACGTGCCGAGAAATGCAACCCCCCTTAGACCCCGGGATATCTCTCCTTCATCATCCATGGGAACAATATAATCAGAATGCTCTATCTTCATGTAATACTTCTCTGGTCCCCAGTCTACACTTAGTAATCACTAAAATACGGAAATATAGGGACAGAAAGACTGAAGGGCAATATAGTGTAATCCTCAATTAGATTGCACTGTCTCAAGCCAAAGTAATTGAGTTGGTGGTCTTTGTTTTGTATTGTACTTTTGTTGTTGTTGTTTAGTCGTTCAGTTGCATCTGACTCTCCATGACCCTATAGACCATAGTACACCAGGCACATTAGTGAGCAGTTTGGATTTTATTACATCTGAGTTTACTATATGATGTTTTGCCTTCCTATGTTCAGTAAACACTAATTGAATGTTCTATATATGACCTTGTAGGGTAATTGTATCACATACTACTACTTTTGCACCAGCTCACACATTCACCACACGTGGTCAAATGCACCTCGTACGTCACACCCTCTAGGTGAGTCTCTCAAATATCCCAATTCCACCTGTGCAAAATAGTCAGAGTAATATAAATGTTGTGTATAGTTTTAATAGACTTTCCCAAACTATAATTTAGTGAGTTTGTTTATGTGTTTGACCAAATCTACGCCCAATTGTCACTTTTTTAATACATATTGTTGTAACTTAAAGGGCCACAAAACTGGTGGGACCTGATGAGAATAAATCTTATTAAAGTTTTACTGTGTACAGTGCCATGAAAAAGTATTCACCCCCTTGGCATTTTTCGTGTTTTGTTGCCTCACAACCTGGATGTAACATGGATTGTTTGAGGATTTACATCATTTAATTTACAGAACATGCCACAACTTTGAAGATGTTTTTTTTTTTATTGTGAAGCAAATAACAAATAGGACAAAATAACATAAAAAGTCACTGTGCATAACTATTCACCCCCCTAAAGTCAAAACTTTGTAGAGCCACCTTTTTGCAGCAATCACAGCTCCAAGCTGCTTTGGATAAGTCTCTATGAGCTTGCCACATCTTATCACTGGGATTTTTGCCCATTCCTCCTTGCAAAACTGTTCCAGCTCCTTCAGGTTGGATGGTTTGTGCTTGTGGACAGCAATCTTTAAGTCTGACCACAGATTTTCTATTGGATTGAGGTCTGGGCTGTGACTCGGCCATTCCAACACATTTACATGTTTCACCTCACTGTAACTGATGTACAGGGTACAGTGGCACCAAAACACCACACAACTTTAGGTATACACTAAGGAAGCAACCACCAATACACAATGACACATAATCTAGGATAGTAATTAGGATAGCACAGACACACAACTCACTAGTATTGGCAAAATTACAAATAAACAATAATAATAATCAATATTAACCCAGTATACCTTCCGATTCTATATAGATCCTATGCTATGCCTATCCTAAAAGGACCCCCATGGTATCTAATGTAACTCCAAGATACCATGGGGGTCTATATAGGCTCCCATGGTATGCTAAAACCAAGCCTTAACAGCCTCAGAAGTCTATATAGACCACTATGGTCCCCTAAACGTAACCCCTGATGTACCTAAGTATAAAAAACACTACACTACACTAATACAATTAACTACAAACACAAAAAAACTTAAAAAAAAACATGTAAAAAAAAAAATTTGATTACAAAATAATAAAAAATTCAAGTAAATAAAAATATCAAATAAAAAAATACAATTAAAATAATAAAATAATACAACAAAATGAAAAATAAATGAAACTTAAATAAATGTAATTTAATAATACCTACCCAAATGATCATCCAGCGATGTATGTTTGTGTGGACACAGATCTGATATTATTTTATTTAATACTGGGCTATTGTATCAGTCATTGTGTCACTGACCAGGACTTTATGGGTTAAACACACTACTTGTACAATGACCTAACAGGGAATCAAACACTGCAATGGTGTGAAGGGCATTGGGGGGACAATATGGAGACACTAAGGACAAGTAGGATGGATCAGGGAGGGAAGGATCTGATATTATCTGTTATAGGACAAAGTACTGACCATAAAGGATTATAGTGATTATAAGATTAGTAGGAGCCGGAGATTAGATACAAACATCACCTGATCAGACCGCACAGCTCACAAGTATTTATCACCATTATATATCTACTTGTCACTTGCCCATTAATAATGACGGTATAATATAGTCTTAAATATGGTGTCTTCTGTCTGTCTGTGTGCCCTCTCTCTGTGTGTATTCTCTCTATCTATCGCTGCGCCGGCTCCCTCTCTCTGCACCCGCTCCCTGTGATAACGCTCTCGCCCTAACCCTTCTATCTCTCCTTCTTCTTCTCTCTCTCCACCTCCTTCTTGCTCTC
>JAPZIH010000238.1:524331-689331 GCA_027410445.1 Discoglossus pictus | reverse complement strand
AGAGGTGATCACTGCTGGACAATGTGACATTATACCAGGACACAGTGACCCCCATTACTGACCAAGCTCTATCTGGGCATGTGACTGGAGAGGTGAGCACTGCTGGACAATGTGACATTATACCAGGACACAGTGACTCCCATTACTGACCAAGCTCTATCTGGACCTGTGACTAGAGAGGTGAGCACTGCTGGACAATGTGACATTATACCAGGACACAGTGACTCCCATTACAGACCAAGCTCTATCTGGACCTGTGACTGGAGAGGTGAGCACTACTGGACAATGTGACATTATACCAGGACACAGTGACTCCCATTACTGACCAAGCTCTATCTGGACCTGTGACTGGAGAGGTGAGCACTGCTGGACAATGTGACATTATACCAGGACACAGTGACTCCCATTACTGACCAAGCTCTATCTGGACCTGTGCCTGGAGAAGTGAGCTCTGCTGGACAATGTGACATTATACCAGGACACATTGACTCCCATTACTGACCAAGCTCTATCTGGACCTGTGACTGGAGAGGAGGGCACTGCTGGACAATGTGACATTATACCAGGACACAGTGACCCCCATTACTGACCAAGCTCTATCTGGACCTGTGACTGGAGAGGTGAGCACTGCTGGACAATGTGACATTATACCAGGACACATTGACTCCCATTACTGACCAAGCTCTATCTGGACCTGTGACTGGAGAGGTGAGCACTGCTGGACAATGTGACATTATACCAGGACACAGTGACTCCCATTACTGACCAAGCTCTATCTGGACCTGTGCCTGGAGAAGTGAGCTCTGCTGGACAATGTAACATTATACCAGGACACAGTGACTCCCATAACTGACCAAGCTCTATCTGGACCTGTGACTGGAGAGGTGAGCACTACTGGACATTGTGACATTATACCAGGACACAGTGACTCCCATTACTGACCAAGCTCTATCTGGACCTGGGTGTGTTTTCTTATCTTCTCTCTGCATGTTCTCAGTAACGTTATCTTCCTCTCCTGACTCTCTATCAGTAACAGAACCAGTCTCTGTGTCCGCTCTGAATGTCGTTGTCTGTTTCAGGTCCCTATAAAGTGTGATGATGTTGCCGTCTATTTCTCTATGGAGGAGTGGGAGTATATAGAAGGACACAAGGAGCTTTACAAGGATGTGATGATGGAGAATCACCAGACACTCAGGGCTTTGGGAATCCCAACAAACAAGAGCTCAGGTAACATTGTGATATTGGAAGCGGATATACATTATCCCATGATGTTTCTATGAGAAGTTGGACAAACTACCCAGGAATGTCCAGTAGTATCTACAGTAGCTATAAAAAGTCTACACACCCCTGTTAAAATGTCAGGTTTCTGTGCTGTAAAAAAATTAGAAAAAGATAAATAACTTCAGAACACAGCTACAGCCCCAGTTATAAGAGGGTGTGCAGACTTATGCAACCACATTATTTTTTATTTTTCATACCTCTACCTTAAAGATTTCAGTTTGTTTTTCAATTGAGTTGTACAGTTTATAGGTCACATTAAAGGTTGAAAAAGTTCTGAAATGATTTATCTTTGTCTCATTTTTTTACAGCACCGAAACCTGACATTTTAACAGACTTTTTATATCTACTGTATATCCCAGAGTACGTCCTGACATTGACCTCAGAAGTCAAACAGCTGACAACATGTTGATACTTGTCAGTTTCCTATTGTTTGTTTTGTTAAATAAGACGTTTTTAATATTTATTGAATGTAATAATACCACATAAACCCTCTTTATCTTCTGTTTGTGTTAATAGGGCTCCCTGATGATAATCTAGACATGAGGTCAGTTAGAGAGGAACAGGAGGATGAGAGAGATGGAAATGAGTATCAGCAACAGGAAATACCATATGAGCATGGTGAAGGTGGGTGATATGGGTAATATGAATGTATAATACAGATCTACTTGTATCAGTCATATAATTATTATATACTAGTGGCTTGACGGTAAAAAATGTCCACATATTGCGAGGCTCTACCCCCCTCTACTTTGCTGGCCTCTCGATGAGCGCCTTTGGCGCTTATTGCAAGCCTTTCCCACCTCTACTTGATGGGAGGCGCTCATTGAGAGCCTCTCCCCCCTCTACTTTACTGGCCCTCTCTTTCCCCTGTGTTTTTCCCTCTCCTCTCCCTCCCTTGTGTCTCCTTTCTCCTCTCCCTCCCTTGTGTCTCCTTTTTCCTCTCCCTCCCTGGTGTCTCCTTTCCCTCCCTTGTCTCCTTTCCTCCAGGTCTCCCTCTGTTGTGTCTCCTTTCCAACATCCTATCCCTCCCATGTGTCTCCTTTCCACCACATCTGCCTCCCTTTTCTCCTATCCCCCCTCCTCTGCCTCCCTTGTGTCTCATTTCTCCCCTCCTCTGCCTTCCTTTTAATTACTTGCCCCCCTCCTCTCCCCCCGTTTGTCTCATATCCCCCTCCTCTGCCTCACTCCTGTCTCCTATCCCCCTCCTCTGCCTCCCTTGTGTCTCCTTTCACCCCTCCTCTCCCTCCCTTGAGTCTCATTTTCCCCTCCTCTCCCTCCCTTGAGTCTAATTTACCCCTCTTCTGCCTCCCTTTTGTCTTCCTCTGCCCCCTATTCTTCCTCCCTTGTGTCTCCTTTCCTCCCTCCTCTCCCTCTTTTGTGTCCCCCTCCTCTTCTTTTGTATCCCTCCTCCTCTCCCTCCCTGTGTCCCCCTCCTCTGCCTACCTAGTGTCTCCTTCCCCCTCTTCTCCCTCCCTTGTGTGTCATTTCCCCCTTCTCTGCCTCCCTTGTGTCTCCTTTCCCCTCTCTTCTTCCTCCCATGTGTCTTACTTTCCTCTCCTCTGCCTCCTTTGTGTCTCATTTCACCCTTCCTCTGCCTCCCTTGTGTCTCATTTCCCCCTCCCTCCCTTGTGTCTCATTTCCTTCCTCCTCTGCCTACCTAGTGTCTCCTCCCCCCCCTCTTCTCCCTCCATTGTGTCTCATTTCCCCCTTCTCTGCCTCCCTTGTGTCTCATTCCCCCCTCCTCTGCCTCCCTTGTGTCTCTTTTCCTCCTCCTCTCTCTCACTTGTTTCTCATTTCCCCCCTCCTCTCCCTCCTTTGTGTCTCATTATTCCCCGCCTCTGCCTCGTTTAGGTCTCCTTTTCCCCCTCTTCTCTCTCCCTTGTATCTTCTTTGCCCCCTCCTCTGCCTCCCTTGTGTCTCCTTTGCCCTCGTGTCTTCTGTCCCCTTCACCCTTCCGCCATGCTGTAACTCGCATGTACGTCTCCTGTAGTGCTGCCGTCTCGGTCTCTCTCTCATCTCTTTTTTTCTCCCTCTACCTCTCTCCCCTCTCAGTGATACTCACATCTCCCCGCTCATCCTGCCATCTCGGTCTCTCTCTCTCTCTCTGTATGTGTCTCTCTCTCCCCTCTCTGTGTTTCTCTATCTCTCTTCTCCTCTCAGTACAGCTCCATTCCATGTGCTTACAAACGCCCCGCCCCCACACGCCGCATGGCACTCTGGGATTGTAGTTCTAGACGCGCCTCTTCACTCACACATCGGCCTCAAGCTCACTACAACTTCCAGAGTGCATAGGTGTGTTCAAAGTCCTACGGCCCTCGCCATGAGCGCCTGCGACTAAGTCGCCTAAGTCCTACGGGCCTCGCTAAGTCATGCGGGCCTCGCGATGGGCACCTATGGCACTCATGTGCAAGCACGTAAGATTTAACATTGCAAGACCAACATCACAATGACGACAACTATATATGTGATTGAATTATGTCCACAGGTGAGGCCAATACTGATATTGTGCAAAACATTGAACAGATACAAAAGCCAAGTGTGAGGTGTCAACAGGAAGCCCAGGAGATGGACACCCAGGGAAATACCATCATGTGTGAGTGTACATGTATGTCATGTCTGAGGGAAGCATGATACAGGCAGAATTTATAGGACTAATCTTACACACTACATTAAATGGCTATTAGGAATATTTAATATTTTCAATCACTGTTCATTCGCCATATCGGAAAATAAACTTTTAGAAAAACTTTTATCGAGTGAAACAAAGTACCCGTGTTTGCTTATTACTATACACAAGTCCTTCTTCATGACTATGTACAGGCAGAATCTCAGAAAGAGACACAGATGATGCCCCATGGTACGCTGCTAATTCAGCCTACAAAGTACATTGATATCATCCCCAACCAGGTCACCAGTCCTAAAGCATTCAGTTATATGATGCCGGCCTTCCTACATTCATACCTTACCAATTCATAAAATGTAATCCTTGTGAGCTGGAGTAAGGATTTCCTTCTTTTACTTTCTTCATCCACACTGTCCTTCTTTGTCATTAGTGTCTATGGACTGAGATGTTATTACTCTACTGAACATTGTAAGTTGTGGCCCATCGGCCTTGTGTATGTACCATGAGGGCCCAGAGCCCATACTGCTAGGTTATGATGTCCTTCTAGGCTCTAATTGTGGTTATTTGTGAGTGTGAAATGTGTTTGGTACCAAAATTATTCCATGGGGCTTATAAAAATATTTGGGGTTAGATATGCAGTGTATTTCCCTTTCTGCCCGCTGGGCTAGGCACCAGCTGGAATTGAACTCTCGGTCACAGCTATTGGTGGCTCCATGGAATTCAATGGGGAACTCGTGGGCATGAATTAAGATATCAAATACAGCAACAAGATTGAAAATAGCAGTTGAAACACTTGTTACAAACAGAGGTTAAGTGGTGTCATGTGTTTGTAAGCGATACCCCTTTGATCCGCTATTAACCCATAAATCAATCCCGCCTGGGCTAGATCAGACAGGGGGGGGTGGGATTGGCTGGTTTCATTTGCTAAAAGGATAGATCCCGATCTCCACCCATAAATCTATCCCACACGGATTAGATGAAACAGGAGGGTAGGAATTATTGGTAGGACACATACATCTTACATGTATATTAGTAGGACACATGAATCTTACATGTATATTGGTAGGGTACATGCATCTTACATGTATATTGGTAGGACACATACATCTAACATGTGTATTGGTAGGACACATGCATCTTACATGTATTTTGGTAGGACACATGCATCTTACATGTATTTTGGTAGGACACATGCATCTTACATATATATTGATAGGACACATGCATCTTACATGTATATTGGTAGGACACATGCATCTTACATGTATATTTGTAGGACACACGCATTTTACATGTACAGACATTTTATTTCCAGCTGTTGAATTTCAGTGGTATCTTTTTATTTTGAATTTACAAAACTCCATATGATATGTATAAAAATAACATAGGTCTTTGTTTCTAGGGTTCCCTGGTGAAAATGTATCTACTGTATCTATTAGTGAGACAGGTGAGGATGAGACAGAGGAAATAGATATTCATCAGGTGACGGCGCATCCAGACCGCCGCGCAGGTAAGTGGGAAACTTGGGAATAATATGATGGCTGTGTTGGGGACACATGAAAAGTGCTCACTTATTAGTTGTTAAAGTCTAATTTCTATTTTAAACACAATGTTTTAATAATCTCAGTTTTGATAAATTCATACAATCATGTAATCCCAATACGTGGTCAGCTTTTACAGTGTCTATAATGTCTTTATATCCCATAGATCCCGGGTAGTATAAAGTGCCACATACTGTGGGTGTAAATAGATGGAGCATTGGAAGCATTTGGTTCCAATTAATAGTTTATTTTTCAAATACAAAAGCAATCACATATATAGTTATATATTTATCGGCATATAACACGTACCTCATTTTAAGAAGGAAATTTCAGGGGAAATGTTTTTTTTTTTCAAATAAAAAACTTTGAAGCAAAATCCTCAACCTCATCCTCCCTCCTCATCCTCCATCCTCAACCCCCTCCTCAAACCCCCAATCCTCAACCTCCGCCTCCACCCCCCATCCTCATCCTCCTTCTTCAACCCCCCTCCTCAACCTCAACCCCCCTCCTCATCCTCAACCCCCCTCCTCATCCTCAACCCCCATCCTCAACCCCCTCCTCAACCTCCCTCCTCAACCTCCCTCCTCAACCCCCCATCCTCATCCTTCTTCCTCAACCCCCCTATCCTCAACCCCCCTCCTCAACCTCAACCCCCCTCCTCAACCTCCCTCCTCATCATCAACCCCCTCCTCATCCTCAACCTCCCTCCTCATCCTCAACCTCCCTCCTCATCCTCAACCTCCCTCCTCAACCTCCCTCCTCATCCTCAACCCCCTCCTCAACCTCCCTCCTCATCCTCCCTCCTCAACCCCCCCATCCTCCCTCCTCAAACCCCCTCCTCAACCCCCCCATCCTCAAACCCCCTCATCCTCCTTCCTCAACCCCCCTATCCTCAACCCCCTCCTCAACCTCCCTCCTCAAACCCCCTCCTCAAACCCCCTCATCCTCCTTCCTCAACCCCCCTATCCTCAACTCCCTCCTCAACCCCCCTCCTCAATCTCCCTCCTCAGTCTAAACCCCCCTCCGCATTCTAAGCCCCCTTCCTCATTCTAAACCCTCCCCCTCCTCAACCTAAACCCCCCTAAATACCTCCCCCTCACTTACCTGCTTCTGCTCCGGCCTCTGCTCCGCTCCTTGACCCGGCGCGCATGACGTCACATGCGCGCCACGTCATTAGCATATACCGGTTGCCGGTGGGTTTAGAATGAGGAGGGGGGTTGAGGATGAGGAGGGGGGCGGGAATATCGGTGTATAACACACACCTATCATTTGCTCCCTATTTTCAGAAAGAAAAAGTGCGTGTTATACGCCGATAAATACGGTATGCATTTGGTTCCAATTAATAGTTTATTTTTCAAATACAAATGCAATATAAAATAATGTAAAGGTATAAATGTGTCAAACTAAAATAATATAATTATAATAGAACAATACTGACAGACGCGTTTCACTGTTTCTATTTTACATCTTTATCAATGATGAAATAACCTAGATAAAAATAGATACAATCGACCCATAAATAAAATGGTTAATTGATAAAAGCAGAAGCCGATACAACAATATACAATGGGATAGTAGGGTAATACCCCTCAGTATAAGTATATATACATATAAATACAATGTGGTATTGGGGTGTCCATTCGTACTAATAGTGACTAAAAACATTTGTGTTTAGCCTAATTACTGAGGCATCCACTAGATTCAATATAGATATGAATTTCTTTATGTGTATATACATGGGCGCACACTGTCATCACATGTGGAAGGTGCGCTCTGTACTTTAGTCTGACAATAGTATTTATTGATTTGATCCCTTTAGGACAGTATAATATTTTGGGTTCCTATCCCCCACAAACCTGGAATACTTACTTGTTGTATTGATGAGGTATCTATTCCTATTTGTTTATTATTATTCATTCTTTTTTTTATAACTATTTATTATTTTTTATATCTATTCTATTTTTTATATATGTATCATAATTGGATACACTCTGATTATTATTATTATAATTATTAATATTACCATCATATTTTTCACCTTAACCTCTGATCCCAATAGTGAATAAATGTTTTGGAGATTTCACTGTCACATCTGGGTATTTCACAATTTTATAGTTTACTGGGTATTTTACTATCCATTAGTGGGATTTCTGGGAGATAGTCTGAGTTTACTGGCTACCAACTATTTTATAAGACAGTGTAGGGCACCCTATGGGATTTTCTATTATCTTAATGTTAGCATGCAAATTAATGGAGAGTTAAAAGTGATAAATTTTCATTTTCTTAGTATAAATGTTATATTTTTATAGTATGAATAATAAGTGTTCTCTAGTGTGTGGGGTACGGAGTGAACCAGTCCTTAAAGACATAATATGAGACATCACCTCTTACAGCACCATGTTATTTGGGGTATTTCATATGTATATTTATTATCTTTCAGTTCTGTCTTTACCAACATATGAATTAACGAGCAGGCAGATGAAAGAAGAATCCCAGACACTGTCCTCTTCACAAGACACTAAAGTAGATGATCAGGGTGTTCAAGAACAAAGCTCTGAAATAATCCCAAGGAAGGAATCAGCATTTTGTCACAAAGTAAATACTGATGTTTATTCCGAGTCCTATCAGGATAAACAAGAAACTTGTGCTCAAAGTAAGAATGTTATCTGTAGAACCAGGAGACCTAGAAAGGACACCTCAAACTGTGCAAAGCTTCACACCAGAATAGAAGATGAAAAAGCATCATATGGAAGACGGAAGTCACATCTGGCAAGACATCGAAGTGCTCATACAGATCAGAAGCCATTTGTTTGCCAGCAATGTGGGAAAGATTTCTCACTAATGCCAGGCCATGATAAAACGCATACAAATAAGAAGCCACATGTGTGCCAAGAATGTGATTTAGTAGTCACTTCAGAGTCTGATGTGATTGCACAGAGCGTAACTCATACTAGGCAAAAGTCACATACTGGTCCAGAATGTGGTAAAGACTTCTGTAGACGTTCACAACGGATTGAACACCATTTAACTCATACAGGGGAGAAACCATTTGTTTGCCAAGAGTGTGGGAAAGGTTTTTCTCGAAAGACAAATTTAGCTATACACAGTAGAACTCATACAGGAGAGAAGCCATTTGTTTGTAATCAGTGTGGCAAAGGTTTCTCACACAAGCATGTTCTAATACTACATAAAATGACTCATACAGGAGAGAAGCCATATGTTTGTAATCAGTGTAGCAGAGGTTTCACACAGAAGCACAGTCTGTTAAGACATAAGATGACTCATACAGGAGAGAAGCCATATGTGTGCCAAGAGTGTGGAAAAGGTTTCTCTCAAAAGGCCCATTTAGCTGCACACAATAGAACTCATACAGGAGAGAAACCATATACGTGTTCTCAGTGTGGCAAAGCATTCTCTGAAAAGTTTGCAATGCTTGAACACCAAAGAGTTCATACAGGAGAGAATCCATGTATCTGACAGGAATGTGAGAAAAGCTTCTTGCACAGATCAAATCTGGTAACACACAATAGGATTCATACAGCAGAGAATCAATTTTTTTTTGCCAGGAATGTGGAAATGGCTTCTCTTCCAAGTCATATTTTATTAAGCATAAAATAACTCCTACATAAGAAAAGTAATAATCTAGTTATACATCACAGATCATATATAGTAGGAGCCATGTGTGCCTTTAGGAATATTCAATATTGCCTTTGAGAATATACTGTATGGTCATAATCAGCTATTTAAAATTGTGTTTTTTATAATAAAGAATTACTTTACAATCTTATAATAAAGTAACAGATTTGATATCCTGCCCAGACGTGTTCAATTGCAGAAAGTGTCAGGAAAGTTTGGGTACATAGTATACATGTGAGTTATTACCACATAGCTCTCACAGTATGCCTAGAACATATTAAATGTATGTACATATTATACATCTTGCCTAGTTTGTATTTTTGTTCTCCGTGTTTGATGAACCATTAGAAATGTTCTCCTTTTTTTTTTGTATCATGGGACAATGTAATTTTGAACTTTATAATATGATTGGCTTTCCATCTTTTTTATTTTAGCCAATCAGATTGCATAATTGATCATTTTAAGCAGTCGTAGAAGTAGCATATAAATAACAGTAATTAGTAAAAGGCAAATTCAACTACTTTTTTACATATCTTATTATTTTTATTTTTTTTTACAAAACAAAAACACAATATTTTAAATAAAAACGATAATTTTGTAATGTTTAAGGACCAATTTTTAAATGCATGTAATGTTTGGACTCCAGTTACCTTTTGTTAATGTGAATACATTGTTTAAATGTAAATTTTCTTACAAACACTTAGTTTTCTCACAGACAATGACATTTAATTACTGATAACCTCTAACAAAGTAGTTTAAGGTATTTATGGCAGACACTGGGGCCCTCATTCAATTGCGATTTGGCCAATTCAATAGTGCTCTAAATAAGCACATAACATATTTTTTTTAAATACGTTTTTAGTTCGTGAAAACCTTGTTTTTGGATAGATGTTTACTAACTAAAAACTTCTTTAAAAAAATATGTTATGTGCTTATTTAGACCCCTATTCAATTCGCCAAATTGCAATTGAATGAGGGCCTGGGTGTGATGCTGAAGATATTTCTCAATATGTTTGTATCCAACATACACCCACCATGACTAAAGGACCACTGTGGTCTGTTTTCTTTTATATACTTTGATACTATTTATTTCAAGAGCCGAAGAAAAAACATTTTGATTTGTAACTTTTCCTACACAAGTGTATTTTTGCTGCAAGATTATATTATAATAATAATATTACAAGCTACAGTTGAAATTGTTATACCCTTTTGATTTGAAGTCCAAAGCTTTCAAACATTTAGGAATTATCTTTCTTAATCAACTGGGGAAAATGTTTTTTTAAATGTCCCTTCTGCCAAGATTCATTTATATATTACGCTGTATACCAGTAAGAATTCCTAATCATTGGTTGATAACATTTCAACATATAATAGACCCATTTATTCATTCATCTAAACATGTTAGACTTAAGGAATCAATTATATCGAGAAGCTTTGTTAAAGGGGGCATAGCTTACTCTCTTTTGCAAGTATATCATGATGCAAATATGGTGGCCAATGCATTAAAATGGGTTGAACCAATTAATAAGTATCCTTGGCTTCACATTGAGAAAGCAATGTTCCCTGGCAACATAGTTACATAGTAATTAAGGTTGAAAAAGACTTTCAGTCCATCAAGTTCAACCTTTTAAGATCTCCTCTGATCTGCAAAATGCGGATTAGTTATTAATTAATTAGTTGTTAATTATTAATAGTATAATATTTGAGGATGAATAAATAGTTAGTCCATCAAGTTCAACCTTTTTAGATCTCTCTTGATCTTTTTAATATGTGTACTATTTATTATTAATTGTTAATTGATCCAGAGGAAGGCAAACAGAAAAAAAAAAAACATTGAAACTTTGCCAATTGTCTCATAAGGGAAAAAAAAAAAAATTCCTTCCTGACCCCAGAAACTGGCAATCAAATTTCTCTCTGGATCAAAATTCCTTTGCTAGTTATCTAGGATAACCTTGAATGCTCTCTTTATTCAAAAATTTGCTGTCATCACCTCCTTTGGTAGAGAATTCCACAGTTTAACCACCCTAACTGCGACGAACCCTTTTCTTTGATTAAGGTGAAATATTGTTTTCCTCTAACCTCAAGGGATGTCTGTCATGAATCAGCAGTGGCCTATATTGGGACTGGACTGTTATATACCAATAGCCGCCATCTTGGGGCTGGTATATCATCCACAGTTGATGCCATATGGAGAGCAAGAGTTCTGGGTTTAGGAGACCCACTGTATATTGTGTTATGGGTTATAATATGTTAGTATTATATTGTATGTTGTATTATGGATATATTGTTATGTTGTGGTCTAGGGGATAAAGTATTATAAGTTTATCCCTTAGCATATTCCCATCCCTTCCATGTTTAGGCTCATTGTAATGGGTATCCTGTGAGGGATCTAATGGGATATATTGGTTGTATGTGTGTGAAACATTGGGTGTTATATTTGTAAATATGAATGTATGTTATTATATTAGTATGTTATTATATTGTAGAGGGGAAACCCTTGAATACAGCCAAACCTCCTTTGTTCCCAAAGGCCTGTTAATCCCATTAGCTAAGTGTCCAGCAGAGAACAACACAATGGGGATCTCACAGCTGGAGAGCAGACAGGCAGGCACCCAGAAACAATGGGATGCCCTGAGGCTTCTCAGCCTTCATAGCATGGGCACAGGAGAACCAAGGCATGCTTTGCCCTGGAGATTCAGAGCCCAAATGAATTAGTTGGCCTCGCCTAGTGGGCGGACCCGGGAGGGGACTATTGTTTCACACACAGTTCCCCTTCATGATTGGCCAGAGGTAATTTGGGACTGGCTAACGGTAGCCACTTCCCCCATTCTTGTGTGATGTGGTTAAATATGCTGTTCTAAATTAAAACATGGTTCTTAATTTTCATCAAGACTTTGTGTGCAGGTGTATTATTGACCCAGGGGCATATGCTGGTAGAGGAGATCGTTTCTAACTCCCTTCCAGGTCTCCCAGGCACACTACCAAAAGCTGGGACTTATGCTCTTGCATCCGCAAAGAATGTCCATTGGTCTGAGTCACCCAAATCTTAGGTCTAAAACCTACAGGAGATAAGAGGACTAGGATCCTCTATACTCCATCATCATTGTAGGTTGTGACAATGTCCTCTTGTCAGATGAAAATCTCTTGCTACAAAAAGTTCACTTGACAAAGCATTATATTGACCCTGGATGTATTTAAATAACGTAATCATATCCCCTCGTAGATGCCTTTTTGCCAGCGAAAATAAGTGTAATTTGGTTAGTCTTTCTTCATAACTTAGCCCCTCCATCGCCCTTATTAGTTTTGTTGCCCTTCTCTGTACTTTTTCCAGCTCTAAAATGTCCTTTTTATGAAGTGGTGCCCAAAATTGTCCTCCATATTCCAAATGAAGGCGTGCTAGAGATTAATATATATATAGATTATATTTGCTTCCCTCGCTTCTATACCCTTCTTAATACATGCTAATATTTTACTTGCCATTGCAGCAGCTGCTTTGCATTGAGCACTGCTACCTAGGTGGTTGTCCACAAGCACTCCCAAATCCATTTCAATATCAGATACACCTAGATTTGCTCCATTAAGACTATACATTGCATGGCTATTTTTCCTTCTCAAATGCATAACTTTACATTTATTCAAATTAAATCTCATCTGCCATTTAGCTGCCCATTTCTCTAATTTATGGAAATACCTTTGTAGGGAAAGCACATCATTATCTGATTTAATTACCTTGCACAACTTAGTGTCATCAGCAAAAATGGAGACACTACTTTCGAGTCCTACTTCTACGTCATTAATAAATATGTTAAAAAGGAGAGGACCTAACACTGAACCTTGAGGAACCCCACCTACCACATTAGTCCAATCGGATTATGTTCTATTTACATCAACCCTTTGCTTCCTGACTTTTAGCTCTCAATCCATGAGCAGATATTAACTGCAATTCCTGTATCCCTTAGTTTGGTCAATAGTCTCCCATGCGGCACTCTATCAAAAGTCTTTGCAAAATCCAAATAGACTACATCCACTGAGTTGTCTTGATCCAAGTTCCTACTAACCTCCTCATAGAAACTAATTAGATTGGTCTGACATGACCTATTCTTCATAAATCCGTGTTGACTGCTACCTATGATCTTGTTCAAATAGACATATTCTTGTATTCTGTCTCTTATTAACCCTTCTAAAACCTTCCCCACTACAGAAGTGAGGCTCACTGGTCTATAATTCCCCGGATTTGCTCTTGCTCCATTTTTAAATATAGGTATCACCTCTGCCTTTCTCCAGTCATCTGGTAGAGACCCTGTGGTGAGTGAGACTTGAAAGATTAGATATAATGGTTTGGCTATTACAGAACCCAGTTTCCTCAGTACCCTTGGATGTATTCCATCAGGACCCGGGGCTTTATTAACATTTATTTTTTCCAACCTCTTTTGGATTACTTCCTGTGCTAACCAATTATTCGGCGAAGGTAGTGTAGCCCCATTATGTTGCAGCGTCCCAACCAGTGGTACCTCCCTTGTGTATAGCGAAGAAAATAACCTATTTAGCTCATCTGCCTTTTCCTGGTCACTAATTATCAGACTGTGTCACATTGTAATGTTCCTATAGCTTCCTCCCTCACCTTCTTCCTATTAATATATTTAAAAAATATTTTAGGGCTAGTCTTACTTTCTTTTGCAACTGACTTCTCATTTTCTATTTTAGCCAGTCTAATAGCCCTTTTGCTGCCTTGGTGATTTCCTTATAGTCACATAAAGCTGCCTCTGTTCCCTCTTTGTATAATATAAATGCATGTTTATTTTTCCTTATCATGATCTTTAAGTCATTGTTAAGCCACATGGGATGTGATTTACTCCTATTCATTTTATTACCACATGGTATATGCCGATGAGTATGTTTATTTAGTAAGGATTTGAATGTTGTCCATTTATTTTCAGTATTTTCCCTGTAAGTTCTTTGTACCAGTCTATATGTAGTATTGCTGCCCGTAGCCCATTAAAGTTAGCCCTTTTACAATTTAGAGTTTTTGTTGGCCCCTTACAACTCTGTTTTTTGTATTCACTCTAAAATGAGACCGTGTTGTGATCACTGTTCCCCAAGGGTTCCCCTATTTTAACATTTGATATTATATCAATATTACTTGTGATGACTAAATCCAAGATGGCCCCATTTCTAGTAGGTTCTTGTATAGAGTGTACTCAAGAACCTGGGCAGATCATAGCAGAGAAGTGAGACAAATCCCAGTCAGCTGGAGAAGGAACTGGCAATACACTCTAGTATCTTTGCCAAGAAAACCTTATGGATAAGCACAACCAGAAACAAGATGTGGTCCATAGGGTCACCAAAAGTCGGACCCGAATGAACAACAACACACACACATTTATATATATATATATATATATATATATATATATATATATATATATATACTAGTGTATGTTTTGAATTCTGTTTTGCATGTAATATGCATAGTTGACACTTGTAACCTTTCTCTTATCTATAAAGAAGTACAATTATTATATAAAACATGTTTATTTTGTTAACATGCAACTTGTAGGTGACCAACTGCTAAATCATGTTTTTTTAAGAGTTGTAATATTTTAATGTAAGAACAGGTCAACATTGTATTAATGAGAATTGTAAACATGACATAATGTTTTGTAACATGCAACTTGTAGATTAACAACTGGTAAAGTAAATATATATTGAATCCAGAGGAAGACAAACAGTAAAACCCTCCTTGAAACTTAGCCAATTGTATCAAAGTGGGGAAAATTAATTACTTCCTGACCCCATTAACTGGCGATCGGATTACTCCCTAGATTAATATTTTACATTGAATGATTTATTTAAATTGTATAACAAAAGCTCCTCCTTCTCTTAACATGAACTTTGAAATATATGGAATGAAACAACTTTGCAGACTTTTTTCCAAAAATAGTAACATTATAAACTAACTTAATGAAGTAACATTTAAACTGTAATTGTTCTAAAACGCAAGCAAAGTGTTTTGTGGGGCTAATCATGCAAAAAGGCTACTTCCATAAAATGAGAATATCTTATTTTGTGATTGTTGGTTTTTGATGGTTGACATTTCGTTGTTATTATTGTAATTTGTGGAAATGGCACATAGAGTTTCCTATGTGGAATAGTGGTTCTCTAAAAAGAGAACGGCAGACATCAAAGTTCGTCCACGGGGTGTAACCACTGTTCGCTATGGTTTTTGCCATTTTATAGAGTTTCTTATGGAAATAGTGGTGCTCTAAAAAGAGTCTGAGCGACATAAAATGTAATCCTGGAAATCAAACCACTGTTCTCTATATTATTATTTTTTTGTTGTTTTTGTAGATTTCTTCCTGAGATTAAAGTTTTGTTGGAAAATGGCACAAAGAGTTTCCTATGTGAAATAGCAGTCATCATAAAAGAGGCCCAGACATATCTATTTTTTTCCTGGAAGTAAAACCACTGTTCTCTATGTTTTTTTCCATTTTATAGAGTTTCTTATTGAAATAGTGGTCCTCTAAAATATGCCTGAGTGACTTAAAAGTTCATCCTCGAAATTAAACCACTGTGCTCTATTTTTGTTTTGTTTTTTCATCTGAAATTGTCATTGAGGTGAATTTGTTTTTGTTTGTTTGTTCTGTGCCGTGTCTTGTATTGTTATATTTTGTGGAATTAAAGTTATAGCACCTCATAGTAGACAATGTTTTTTGTAAAAATGCGGACATCATGTAATAAATCACCTTGACTTTGGTTGTTTTCAATGTAAACTTTAATAGCCTCTGGATTCTTGCATCTTGAGAAGGCAACATACAGCTTGCCATGTGCAAATACTGATTTTTCTAAAAAGAT
Organism: Discoglossus pictus; assembly: GCA_027410445.1. Taxonomy (NCBI): domain Eukaryota; kingdom Metazoa; phylum Chordata; class Amphibia; order Anura; family Alytidae; genus Discoglossus; species Discoglossus pictus. Next base: position 673,398 of record JAPZIH010000238.1, on the reverse strand, counting down.
ACCCACAGATTTGAAAGTTTGTCCTTGTGATTTATTAATGGTCATGTCAAATGCCATGATGATGGCAAATTGTCTCCTTTGAAGTACAAAAGGGAGGCTACATTCACTTGGTGCCAAATCTATTCTAGGTACCAGTTAGAATTTCAGCATGTATTAAATGGTCCTTTAATTCTTGAACAATTAATATGGTCCCATTACATAGGTCTTTTTTGGGTTCATATTTCGCAGTAACATGACAATTGCACCTTTCTAGGTGCAAAATATGTGGTGGCATTCCAGAGGGAGTTAATGGATTAATGAATTCAGTTGAAAAGTTTGTCTGACTTTCTTTGTCATCCCCGAGTACAGAATCAGCACTGTGATCATTTTTTTGTGGTGCATTTATTTTTTTATATTTCATTATTGAGAAGCAATGCATACTTATTTTTGCATGTTAGTATTACTTTGTTGGCAAGCTCTGCATAGTCCTCGTTATTTATTGTATTTTGGAATATAGCTGATATGAGATCCTGTATGCAAATCATATGAGCTGGGATGTGCATGGCATCACTGGGTAAATGTTGTATTCACTCTGTTTTTGCTTCTCCAATTTTAATGAGCCAATCATTGAAATAATTTTCTCCTTCTGATCTCATATTTTGTTGAAATTGAAGATGGGTAAATAGTTTCCACAGTATACTTGACTTTATACATGTTTCTACAATGTCGGTTCGATTTCCATGTACAACGACAGGTAATGTTTGTCTAAAATCTCCACCTAACAACCTTACTTTTCCACCAAATGGCAAATCATTACCCATGACTTCAGGTAGCAAACGGTCAATACATTGTAGGGCATGTCATGACATCATTGTAGCTTCATCTATTATAATTCATTTACTTTTTACATTTTTTTTTGCTTGTAATGATGTAATTCGAATATCTGACACTGATGTTTATAGAATGGGAACTGGCTGTTTAAATCCACTATGTACAGTCCTTCCACCATCTAACAAAAGTGCGGCAATTCCAGTGATTGCAAATGGTAGTGCTATTTGACCTTGTGCTCGAACAAAACTCATCAATAAATTATATAGATAATTTTTTCCTGATACGCCAGGTCCATCTAGATAGAAATAACGCTCTTTGAGCATGGCATCATCTAGGGCATTTTTAATTGCATTAAATGCTTGCAATTGTAATGTATTCAAAGGTGCAAATCTTACTTCTGTTCTTTCTCTTTGTAGGGGAGTGTCATAGTCTTCAATGTTGATGTCGTCTACAAGACCTGGATCTGGCAGATTAAAACTTGCACAACTTAATCCATGAGTTAAAAAGAACTCTTGGATTTCAATTAATGCTTTTAATTGTGCAATAAGCTCATTGTATCGTTGCAAAAAGTCTTCAGCCATATTTGTTTTAAATTTGTCCCACAACGCTAATGCATTTGGAGCATTTGAGAAGATAAAAATAAATGCAAATTGTTCCCTCATCTGCCATGGCATTTTACATAGTGCTGCTTCTTCTAGACATCTTTCCCATTCTGTATCATCAGCTTGGAAGTTTCTGTGTCGCGCAGCTAAATGAAATAATTCATAAACTATGCCATAAACAGGTCTTAACTGTTCAAAACTTTGTGCACCAGGAACATTTAGAAGTAGTAATCATAAGCAGAAACGTTCAAGGTCTCTTGGATTTACAGGGTAAATTCTTGGGATTATTTTATTCCCACAACTTTTTCGTTTTCGCCATAATACATTAACGAAAACTGAGTTATGGTTATGTCACGTATTAATTAATTTAATTTGATTTTAAAGACTCTTGCCACTAAATCTGGTCTATCGGAAGCAGTTTGTATGATTAACAGATTGTGCGTAATCTCTGGCCATTGTGGATTACATGTAAATGTGAGAAATAAATATGGTTTTCCAAATTCCGTTACAATAGCCATGGCATCATTGTATCTTTCTTGCATATTGCGAGGAGATCCTTGAAAGGAAGATGGTAAAATGATGGCTTTGCCAGCTGGCAGCTCTGGTTGTAGCAACGTCAGCTACATAATGCCCCAACTTGCAAATATGAATCAATGATCCATTGTTGTGTCAGTTTTCTGCCACATAAAATAGGATTGAATCTAACTCGAATGGCAATTTGAAACACTTTAAATTCAAGCATGGAAATATTATTTCTCACACGTACTTTTGTATTTGGGTAACTATGAAGGGTTAATTTGGGTTGCCAACCTGCTTCCCCATGTAAAAAAAATATGGGATATGTCATTGGATCCAAATTGGTACTTAAGATACTTATATTAATGAAAGGTTGCTCCTCATTTCTGTGGTATATTCTAATATTTATCTGAAATGGTGGTTCTCCTTCGTCATTTTGAAGACCATTGCAATCTCATTTGATGTGTGCAAGTAATAACGGCGTTTATCAGTATAGCGATCTCTTTTAAGAACCATATTGACTTTTGGGATTGGCAATTGATGTATTTCTGCATGAATTTGTTGTTCCTTTTCTACTTCTGCCAATTTTTTTATAGGCTTGACTGTACGGGTTTTGAGCCATAATTTTATCAACTCTATAAACACAATGGGTAAGCATTTTTTATTTTCTGTAATCTGCATACGTTGTTCAACAGCTTCCATTGTATCTAGGACATATAGTTGAGCAAATTTTATTTGCTCTCCTTCCTCTGGATGTAAATGTGAAGTACTATGGTAAATGTGTCCTTGTACTTTAAAGCAGTAAGGGCCATGTCCTGGCACATTAGCAGCTAATGTTGCCTCCATAGATGCAAAGGATATGGCACTATCGTAGGATCTTATGTTTTTATTTTTTATTTTGATAGTTGGGGAAAGTAGGCTCAGTTATAATGCTTTGTAAATATGGTGGGAATTGTTTTTTTTTGTGGAAGTCTTACCTTGCCTTTTTGACAGCAACTAACGAACTCGCCATCTCTGGGTCTTTCCTGTTGGAAATGATAAGCCCCACAAAACTGACAGACAATATTCATATTACCACAATTATGAACCTCTACTGCTAAAGACTTAAGTAAAGGACAATTGTGAGAACATATATCAATGTGACTGTGTAAATCATCATTAGAAATGTTATCTGATTGTTCAGGAACAGGTTCTAAATGCTTTTGTTTTTTGTTTTTTTCTTGGGGTAGATGTTAGTTCGTCAGCCACTAATATTTTGCTTGCAAGTCTTTTGTATTCTTTTTTTCGTTGAATTTCCTTCTGCTCCGGCGTCTGATGCTCTGCCCATGTTTTTTGACGTTCTCTAGTTTGAAGCCTTTTCTTTTCCTGTTTATTTATTTTTTTGAACTGCATATTTTTTTTTCTACTATCCTGTTGTGTGTATACCACTGTTTCCATTATGAGGTTAGCTTTATGAGGTTGGAGTTAGCAACGTAGGGCCTCATTCAATAGCAATTTTTCCAATTGAATAAGGATCTTTATAAGCAGCAAGTATATATTTTTTCTTTTAGTTTTTAGCTAGTGAAGACCTTACTTTTGGATAGAAGTTCAGTAACTACAAAGTTTTGTAAAATAAATATGCCATGTGCTTATATAAATTTCTATTCAATTGACCGAATTACAATTGAATGAGACCCTTAGTTAGGTTGCAGTGTATTTTGTGAAAGTGGCACATGAAAGATGGCAGTTCCTTGTATTTTCTATGTGTTTTATATTATTTTTTGTGCGCTACTGTTGTCATTACGCGTTTAGGGTATGGAGTTGGCCTTAAACGTTTGTGCAGGAAAAAGCGTATGTATCTTTAAATTGTGTATATGTTAACATCATTTTGTTTTTGTATTTTGTGTGCAACACTGTTGGCATTAGGGGTTAGGGTAGGCCTTTTTTTGTTGTTGCTGCTCCTCCTGTTTTGCATGTGGTAATGTTGTTATTAGGGTTTTTGTTTTATGGGGTTACACTTATAGTGTTAGTTAGGTTGCAGTACGTTTCCACAAAGTCAGACACAAAACAGGATCGGTCCTTGTATTTGATATGCGTAAATAGCAGTATTTTATTTGTAGTTTAAAGTGTAATACTGTACCTCTTTCCTTGAAATCTGTTGTGTGGAAATTGCTGTAGCGATGCAGAGAGTCTTCAGGCAGTGTCTGTTGAGACTGAAAGAGAGAGATGCAAATGTTGCATCAAAATGTAATTCAATTTATTTATACTAAGAGCATGTAAAACAGGATATGGCTTAGAGAGTGGTGCATATTTAAGAGGATAGATGGTTGCATGTGTTATGTTTTAAGAACATTTGTCGTACTATCCTGTTTTGTGTACGCCACTGTTTTCATTATAAGTTTAGGTTATGGGTTAGACTTAGAGGTTGGTGCAGAGAAAACAGGATTCGTTCTTCCATTTTGTATGTGTTTTCAATCTTTGTTGTACTATCCTGTTTTGTGTACACCACTGTTTTAATTAGAGGTTTTTTTTCTGGGTTTAGGCTTATAGGTAAGGGAACACAAAACAGGATTTATTCTTCAATTTTGTATGTGTTAACAATATGTGTTGTAGTTTCCTGTTTTGTGTACTTCACAGTTGTCATTAGAGGTTTAGTTTATCGGTTAGGCTCAGAGGTTGGTGCAGAGAAAACATGATTGATTGTTACATTTTGTATGCGTTAACAATGTTTGTTGTACTATCCTGTTTTGTGTACGCAACTGTTGACATTATATGTTTAGGTTCTGGTGTTAGGCTTATAGGTTAGGGCAGAGCAAACCTGATTTGTAATTCCATTTTTTATGTGTTAACAATATTTTTTTGTACTATCCTGTTTTGTGTACACCACTGTTGTCATTAGAAGGTTAGGTTCTGGGGTTAGGCTTATAGATTAGGGCACACAAAACAGGATTTATTCTTCCATTTTGTATGTGTTGTGTTAACAATATTTTTTGTACTATCCTGTTTTGTGTATGCCACTGTTGTCATCAGAGGTTTAGGTTATGGGTTAGGCTTAGAGGTTCGTGCAGAGAAAACATGATTGATTGTTACATTTTGTATGCGTTAACAATGTTTGTTGTACTATCCTGTTTTGTGTACGCAACTGTTGACATTATATGTTTAGGTTGTGGTGTTAGGCTTATAGGTTAGGGCAGAGCAAACCTGATTTGTAATTCCATTTTGTAAGTGTTAACAATATTTTTTTGTATTATCCTGTTTTGTGTACACCACTGTTGTCATTAGAAGTTTAGGTTCTGGGGTTAGGCTTATAGGTTAGGGCTCACAAAACAGGATTTATTCTTCCATTTTGTATGTGTTAACAATATTTTTTGTACTATCCTGTTTTGTGTATGCCACTGTTGTCATCAGAGGTTTAGGTTATGGGTTAGGCTTAGAGGTTTGTGCAGAGAAAACAGGATTCATTCTTCCATTTTATTGGCGTATCCTCTTTTGTGTGCACCATTATTGGCATTAGGGGCTTCTGTGTTTTTTTTGTTTTTCATTTTGACACTGGCGCACACCAAACAGGATAGATGTTTTTTTTACTTATTATACTATACCTTTGTTGAATTATTAGTTGTGTATAAATGACAGAGGGTCCCCTGTTGCCAATCTTCCTGCGACAGTCTTCAGGCAGTGTCTGTTGAAAAAGAGAAAGAGAAATGTGTTTTTGTTGTATTTTATATTTTCTTTTTTTTAATAAGAGCATATTATTTTGGTGACGCAAATGTATTTTTGTATATTACCTGTTGTTCTTTCGTTGTCGTGTGTAAGATGCTACAGATTTGACAGTCCGTGTGAAACCGCGCAGCGCTGCAAATTATTCAGTGACGCTGCTGAGGCCGAGTCTATTGGAAATGTCGAAAAAAAGTGAAATATTGAAATGCAGCATAAATATATATGTGTCTATATTTTTTGGGTAAAAGAATAAGTTATGTTTTAAAATAGATATGAATAAAAGCTATGTTATTTTTATAATTTATCCTATTATTTTTTTAAATTGAGATTATTTTACGGCACGTACACATATATCTGTGTTTGAGATGTTACTGTACATGAATACGGTTGTTGTTGGCAATATTTTAAATCAAACATTTTTTTATTTTTTTATTATGGATTTATTAATGAATTAATGTATTATAGCTTACCTATTTGGTGTAATTTGCAGATTGTAAACTTCTAAAGTGATAAAGAAGTTGCGTCAGAAGTAATTCCAGCAGCGACATGTCCAGTCGCACTGTTCATCACCTGAGGAGAAATGGAGACATTTCTGGAAAGTGTGCAGCATTTATAGACTTGGAGCTGAAGTAGAAACCATTAGAATGCAATACGCATGCGCTATTTGCGTTCCAGGCGTCAATTTGCGTTCCAGTTGCCATTTTGCGGAAAGTAGTTACTTGTTGCATGTGAAATGGTGGCGATTTTGTGTATGGTGCGTCCCGCATAACGTGTGTTACGTGCCGCATGAAGTGTTCTTGAGTGTTGGTTCAGTTTTGCCAGTACGTTTTGTAATTTTACGTCCTTAGCCTAATTTTCGTTTTTTTCGCCGGCCATTTTTTCTCTCACTTAGGGGATTTTCGAGTGTGTAAACTTTTAAAATTGTAGTAAAATCGAGGTGTAACGTGACTTCCAGACGTCCTGGATGTCCCCCCTTGCTGTGGATGTTTTATTTTATTTTTGTGTTTATTTTGTGTTTTTTTTTATGTTTTGCGCTGTACGCGGGTTGTCCGTTAAGGTCGTATTTTTACGAGTCTGTGTTGTATTTTTTCTAAATCCTGCGGCTCATATTTTTTTCTGTAAGTCCGTAGTTCATCTCTGCGTGTTTGGTGTTTTTTTTTATCAAAGTGCCGCTTCTGTGGGCGTTTGTAAGTGGTTGTGAAGCGCCGTAGCGCCTCCACCTCCGCATTTGCGGTCTGAAAGTTGTAGGGGGTCGTAGGGATGAGCGACTACGGCGCTCATCTCCACCAGCACACGGAGCGCCTTTAGTGCTCCTTGCCAGCACCTGTGGCCCTTGCTTTGCTAGCGTTAGCAACAACCCGTATTGCTGAGAACCATATGTGTGATAGATAGATACACACACATATATTTATGTATATATACAATTAATTGAACATTAGTGATTCCATTTGAATGTCTGAAAAATAAGTTAATCAACGTATTTCCTACTCCAATCTCTCAGAAATACAGTTGATGCACACTGCACTCTGGGAAAACTGTGCGGGACATGCAAATGAGGCCATAAAGTACGCTCACTCTAATAATCCAATAACTATTTTATACATGGCTCCTTTTTAAGCTAATGCATGCTGTATTTCATGTATATATATATATATATATATATATATATATATATATATATATATATATATATATATATATATATAAATAAATATATATATATATATATATATATATATATATATATATATATATATATATATGTAGATATTTCTCCTACACACATCTCATACATAGCATTACATCCTTAATGCAATCTGTCAGTGTCATATATAAAATACAATTAGTGAGATGATTTCAACTCACTCCCTAGTAATGTAACTCATGCTGTAACATAGAGATCATTTTTGCCAGCACTTCTTAAGACTTTTCAACTCTTGCCCATTACCAAGATGGCGGATCCGTAGTCCATCGCAGATTTTCTCTTCCTAGTCACAATAGGCGTAGTCTAAGGAAGAAACCGGAAGTGAACGAGGAAGACGGCCTAAGGAGGCCTGAGTTATAACGAGCTGTGGGGAACGTCTAGAGATGTAAGTGTGTGTGAAATAAATCAATAGATAGGCAGATAAGGGCAATATGTGTCTGTCTGTGGGGGCTTATATACTTATAGTATGAGTGGGGAGTAAGGAGTGTATGTAGGACTTTACAGGAGCTGAGGATTATGGGATATGTAAATAAAACTATACACTAACACACAGTGATTCTAGAGAGATACACACCCCTCCCCCCACACTACATATCACTCATTCCCTGCAATATATAGTTATATTCCCAGGAGAGATACAATATGTATATGGTGGCTATATATATCTATATGTACAGAGCCTGAGGATCATGGGATATATCTACCTGTATCTATCTTGTCTATCTATCTGTGACTTGTTATCAGGTGCGATTGGGATAAAGACAGGAAGTGATACCGGATATAATGATATTATACTATATATATAATACAGAGTGATGTGAGAGGGGCTGTCTATCTATCTATCTATCTGTCTGTCTGTCTGTCTGTCTGTCTATCTATCTATCTATCTATCTATCTATCTATCTATCCCTTTATCTATCTATCTATCTATCTATCTATCTATCTATCTATCTATCTATCTATCTATCTGTCTATCCCTTTATCTATCTATCTATCTATACATCTATATGTAATGGTGATTATGTGGTGTGTGGAGGAAGGAGTATGTATATATCTATATAAGTGGTATATGTCTGTGTATCTACCCATTAGTCTAATGTCTGTCAGTCTGTCTGTTCTTCTATATTTTGGTCTTTTGATCTAATCTGTCTAACAATCCATCCATATGCATGGTGCGTGCAGCAAGGCGTGTATAGGTCTCTATATATAGTGGACTGTGTTTAATATATATATACTAGCGGCTTGTCCATCAAAAATGACGGCAATAAAATTTGAAGCCAATGCAAGCCTCCCCCCTCTAACTTGCGGGCCCCGCGATGAGTGCCTCCCCCCCCCCCTCTCTCTGTGCACCCTGTGTCTCTCTCTATGTGCACCCTGTGTCTCTCTCTCTCTTTGTACACTGTGTCTCTCTCTCTCTCTTTGTACACTGTGTCTCTCTCTCTCTTTGTACACTCTGTCTCTCTCTCTCTGTGCACCATGTGTCTCTCTCTTTCTGTGGACCCTGTGTGTGTCTCTCTCTGTGCACCTTGTGTCTCTCTCTCTCTGTGACCCTGTCTCTCTCTCACTCTGTACACCGTGTCTCTCTCTCTGTGCACCCTGTCTCTCTCTCTCTCTCTCTCTCTCTCTGTGTCTCTCTCTGTGCACCCTGTGTCTCTCTCTATGTGCACCCTGTGTCTCTCTCTCTCTTTGTACACTGTGTCTCTCTCTCTCTCTTTGTACACTGTGTCTCTCTCTCTCTTTGTACACTCTGTCTCTCTCTCTCTGTGCACCATGTGTCTCTCTCTTTCTGTGGACCCTGTGTGTGTCTCTCTCTGTGCACCTTGTGTCTCTCTCTCTCTGTGACCCTGTCTCTCTCTCACTCTGTACACCGTGTCTCTCTCTCTGTGCACCCTGTGTCTCTCTCTCTCTCTCTCTGTGTCTCTCTCTGTGCACCCTGTGTCTCTCTCTGTGCACCCTGTGTGTCTCTCTCTGTGCACCTGTGTGTCTTTCTCTGTGCACCTGTGTGTCTCTCTCTGTGCACCCTGTGCCTCTCTCTGTGCACCCTGTGTGTCTCTCTCTCTCTCTGTGTCTCTCTCTCTCTGTGCACCCTGTGTCTCTCTCTCTGTGCACCTGTGTGTCTCTCTCTGTGCACCTGTGTGTCTCTCTCTGTGCACCCTGTGTGTGTCTCTCTCTCTGTGCACCCTGTGTCTCTCTCTGTGCACCCTGTGTCTCTCTCTCTGCACCCTGTGTCTCTCTCTCTCTCTGCACCCTGTGTCTCTCTCTCTTTGCACCCTGTCTCTCTCTCTCTCTCTCTCTGTGCACCTGTGTGTCTCTCTCTGTGCACCTGTGTGTCTCTCTCTGTGCACCCTGTGCCTCTCTCTGTTCAACCTGTGTCTCTCTCTCTGCACCCTGTGTCTCTCTCTCTTTGCACCCTGTCTCTCTCTCTCTCTCTCTGTGCACCCTGTGTGTCTCTTTCTCTGTGCACCCTGTGTGTCTCTCTCTGTGCACCCTGTGTGTGTCTCTCTCTGTGCACACTGTCTCTCTCTCTCTGTGCACCCTGTGTGTCTCTCTCTCTCTCTGCACCTGTGTGTCTCTCTCTCTGTGCACCCTGTGTGTCTCTCTCTCTCTCTGCACCTGTGTGTCTCTCTCTCTGTGCACCCTGTGTGTCTCTCTCTGTGCACCCTGTGTGTCTCTCTGTGCACCATGTGTCTCTCTCTGTGCACCCTGTGTCTCTCTCTCTGTGCACCCTGTGTCTCTCTCTCTGTGCACCCTGTGTGTTTCTCTCTCTGTGCACCCTGTGTATCTCTCTCTGTGCACCCTGTGTCTCTCTCTCTCTCTCTCTCTCTCTGTGCACCCTGTGTCTCTCTCTCTGTGCACCCTGTGTCTCTCTCTCTGGGCACCCTGTCTCTCTCTCTCTCTATGTGCACCCTGTGTCTCTATCTCTGTGCACCCTGTGTCTCTCTCTCTCTCTCTCTCTGTGCACCCTGTGTGTCTCTCTCTGTGCACCCTGTGTGTCTCTCTGTGTGCACCCTGTGTGTCTCTATATCTGTGCACCCTGTGTCTCTCTCTCTCTCTCTCTGTGCACCCTGTGTCTCTCTCTCTGTGCACCCTGTGTCTCTCTGTGTGCACCCTGTGTGTCTCTCTCTGTGCACCCTGTGTGTCTCTCTCTGTGCACCCTGTGTCTCTCTCTTCCCAATATTTTAGAATCATTTTTAGAATTACTTCCTCACATACTTTAGAATCATTTTTTCACATATTCAATATCAATTCACGTGCTTATCACTAACTTTGCAATACATACTTACTATAACTGTACCGGTTGTACCCCGAAGGAGAGATCCAAACGCCTCTTTTATCTCCCGGTGAACCTTGGATAGGACACTGGGAGCTGAGGGGTTGGTAGTCTTACCTCTGGGGACCGGTCTGTATATTAGTGTGGTGTAATCTACATAAATAATCACTTATCATATAGTGACTTATTTGGTCTCTTTAATCTTCACTTTTCTATATATATTTTTTATACTATCTATAGGATACTTTGACCTTAATCATATACAGCTACCCTATTTTAGTATTTTTAATTAAAAAGCGATGAGTTTTTCACTTTTATATTACAAATTATTAAATTTGTATATTTTAAAACTAATATTACCAGATTAATGAGGATCCTTCCTCTGTTTTTGTATTCTACTTTGATATTGATGTTAAGCACCACATAACCCTAGCCGGGGGTTTACATATATATGTATATGTGTATATATATATATATATATATATATATATATATAGACAAAAAGCCCTAAGTTAAACCCTGGCTAGGGTTATATGGTGCTTAACACCAATATGTGAATTACAAACAGTAGATAAAGGAAGGATCCTTTTATGTGACAACAAATATGTTAAAACTAGGTAATTTTAATAATCTAAGATAAAAATATGAAACTCGTCGGTAAGTCATTAAAATAATACAAGAATAGGGTTACAGAAGTAAGCAGGGATCTAGGCGTCCAATGTATTAGGTGAAGTACCGTATATACTCGAGTATAAGCAGACCAGAGTATAAGCCGAGGCACCCATTTTACCACAAAATACTGGGTAAAATGAGTGACTCGAGTATAAGCCGAGGGTGGGAAATGTGCTTCCCCCTGTTTCCCTCTTGTGCCCTCTGTGTTCCCCTCTCTCTCCGTGTCTCTTCTTCCCTCTCCCTTCCCTGTGTCTCTTCCAACCTCTCCCTTCCCTGTGTCTCTTCCCCACTCCTCAAACCCACTCCTCAACCTCCCTCCTCATCCGCAACCTCCCTCCTCATCCTCCCTCCTCATCCTCAACCTCCCTCCTCATCCTCAACTCCATCCTCAACCTCCCTCCTCAACCTCCCTCCTCATCCTCCCTCCGCAACCCCCCCACCCTCAACCCCCCCATCCTCAACCCCCCACCTCAACCCCTCCTCCTTATCCTCAACCTCCTTCCTCATCCTCAACCTCCCTCCTCAACCCCCTCCTCAAGCCCCTATCCTCATCCTCCCTCCTCAAGCCCCCATCCTCATCCTCCCTCCTCAACCCCCCCATCCTCATCCTCATCCCCCCCTCAACCCCAACCCCCCTCCTCAACCTCCCTCCTCAAACCCTCATCCTCAACCCCCCATCCTCATCCTCTCTCCTCAACCCCCCATCCTCAACCCCTCCTCCTCAACTTCTCATCCTCAACCTCCCTCCTCATCCTCCCACCTCATCCGCCCTCCTCATCCTCCCTTCTCATCCTCAACCTCCCTCCTCAAGCCCCCTCCTCATCCTCATCCTCCCTCCTCAACCCCCCATCCTCAACCTTCCTCCTCAACCCCCCCATCCTCAACCTTCCTCCTCAACCCCCCATCCTCATATTCAACCCCCCATCCTCAACCTCCCTCCTCAACCTCAACCCCCCCTCAACCCCAACCCCCTCCTCAACCCCCCTCCTCCACCTAAACCCCCCTAAATACCTCCCCCCTCTCCCCTCACTTACCTGCTTGTGCTCCGGCCTCCGCTCCTTAACCCGGCGCCGGCCCGCATGTGACGTCACATGCGCGCCGCGTCATTAGCATAAACCGGGTGCGCACATATGTATATATATATATATATATATATATATATATATATATATATATATGTGTGTATATATATATATATATATATATATATATATATATATGTGTATATATATATATATATACACATATGTATGTATATATATGTATATTTATATATATATATATATATGTATATATATATATATATATATATATATATATATATATATATATATAACAATATAACAGTATTCCTTTTATTAAATAAACCACGACGCAAATATAAGAAAAAAATAATAATACATTAAAAATCTAGACAAATCAAATTACAGACACTGGGATGGGTTTATGGCTTATCTGGAAGCCTTAAAGATTTATTTTCTGGTTGACTTTTAAATCAGCCATATATAGAAAAAATGTGGATAATTAACTTTTCACAACGCAACTATCAGGTGGATAATGAAGTCAGTGGCCTATTGAGGCACAAACACCTATTTTTGCACTTCCGTGCTAGGTGCAGTGGGTAAGAGGGGAGTTGCACAACCCCCATTTCTTCTTTCACCTTTATGTACTATTGCGTTTTATATGTGAATATTATAATTTCCTATATATAAGCATATAAATATGAATTTATTCTAATATCCATACCCAGTGTATACTGTAATTTGTCTTTTTTTTAAAGCATTAAGTTGCATTTCCATTTTTAAATTTATTGTGTTACTCAAAGCATATCTGATGATTTGCATGTGCATAGATGAGGATTGCTTTCATACATAATTCCCCTCATATTTTTCTCTCTGCCTGCTTGGAGATATTTATTCTCTTTTTCATGTTTAGTGATCTGTGTTTACTATAGGCTTATATAGTTTATTGATGTAAACTCTTTCTCTTATACTATATACGATCCAATTAGCCACTTATATTGGCTACTATTTCTATACAGTAAGGTGCAGGATACCATCGGAACAATATTACTTGCTCAGATTGGGGTGTAGTACACAAACTATTTTTAATGTATTATTATTTTTTTCTTATATTTGCGTCGTGGTTTATTTAATAAAAGGAATACTGTTATATTGTTATAATTAATCATTGTGCTTTAATGCACTTAGTAAAGTCCTATTTTGTGAAAAAAAAAAATATATATACATATGTATGTATATATATATATATATATATATATATATATATATATATATATATATATATGTATGTGTGTGTGTATGTACGTGTAACAAATGTAAGCGTGTGACCGTCTCATGTTATTTGTACAGACCATAAAGACGTGTAACAAATCCCAGCGTGTGACCATCTCATGTTATTTGTACAGACCATAAAGATGTGTAACAAATCCCAGCGTGTGACCGTCTCATGTTTATTTGCACTGACTATAAAGACGTGTAACAAATCCCAGCGTGTGACCGTCTCATGTTTATTTGTACAGACCATAAAGACGTGTAACAAATCCCAGCATGTGACCATCTCTTGTTATTTGTACAGACCATAAAGACGTGTAACAAATCCCAGCATGTGTCCGTCTCATGTTTATTTGTACAGGCCATAAAGACGTGTAATAAATCCCAGCATGTGACGTCTCATGTTTATTTGTACAGACCATAAAGACGTGTAACAAATACCAGCGTGTGACCGTCTCTCATGTTTATTTGCACTGACTATAAAGATGTGTAACAAATCCCAGCGTGTGACTGTTGAATGTTTATTTGTACTGACCATAAAGACCTGTAACAAATCCCATGTGTGACCGTCTCATGTTTATTTGTACAGACAGTGACATAGGGACACCATCACTTCTCTCAGAGTTTGACCAAGAAGAAGAGACAAATATGAGGAGTCCTCGGGAGATTAAAGAGGAGGAAATTCCTGTAAATATCAGTGAAGGTGAGTAATATCTTATGGACAATTATCACTCACTTCAGTCCTTATTGAGGTGTATTTATCCTTTATCGCTCACCCAAGAAGTTTTACACACATATCGCAGCTCATGATAAAGGTGATTTTCTCCCCAATGACACTATATCTGGTCTTCTCTCCATACAAAGTAATAACATTCGGTTGTTTCCATCTTTGTGGATCTTTCTACTAAAAAAATTAGATATTAATAAGATACAAACACTAGATTGATTAGTAAATCATAAAATAGTGAAAGTCTAGAATCTGTTTATCTCTCTCTGTAGGACCTTTAGATGTGAGGTCTCCAGTTGTCTCCAAGTTGGAACAAGAAGATCTGAATATAAGAGATCAGCAGCAGGTGAAGGAGGAGGAGAGTCTTGGGAATATCAGGGAAGGTGAGAAAGTAATACACAATAAGAACATGTTTATTTGTACTGACTATAAAGACGTGTAACAAATCCCATCGTGTGACCGGCTCATGTTTATTTGTACAGACCATAAAGACGTGTAACAAATCCTAGTGTGTGCCCGTCTCATGTTATTTATACAGACCATAAAGACGTGTAACAAATCCCAGCGTGTTACCGTCTCATGTTTATTTGTACAGGCCATAAAGATGTGTAATAAATCCCAGAGTGTGACCGTCTCATGTTTATTTGTACAGACCATAAAGACGTGTAACAAATTCCAGCGTGTGACCGTCTCATGTTTATTTGTACAGACCATAAAGACGTGTAACAAATCCCGGCGTTTGCCCGTCTCATGTTATTTGTAGAGACCAAAAAGACGTGTTACAAATCCCAGTGTGTGACCATCTCATGTTTATTTGTACAGGCCATAAAGACGTGTAACAAATCCCAGCGTGTGACCGTCTCATGTTTATTTGCACTGACTATAAAGACGTGTAACAAATTCCAGTGTGTGACCATCTCATGTTTATTTGTACAGGCCATAAAGACGTGTAACAAATCCCAGCATGTGACCTTCTCATGTTTATTTGCACTGACTATAAAGACATGTAGCAACTTCCAGTATGTGACGTCTCATGTTTATTTGTACTGACTATAAAGACATGTAGCAAATCCCAGCATGTAACGTCTCATGTTTATTTGTACTGACTATAAGGACATGTAGCAAATCCCAGCATGTGACAGTCTCATGTTTATTTGTGCTGACCATAAAGACATGTAACAAATCCCAGCGTGTGACCGTCTCATGTTTTCTTGTACAAACCATAAAGACATGTAACAAAACCCAGCGTGTGACCATCTCAAGTTTATTTGTACAGACCATAAAGACCTGTAACAAATCCCATGTGTGACCGTCTCATGTTTATTTGTACAGACCATAAAGACCTGTAACAAATCCCATGTGTGACCGTCTCATGTTTATTTGTACAGACAGTGACAAAGTGACACCATCACTTCTCTCAGAGTCTGACCAAGAAGAAGAGACAAATATGAGGAGTCCCCGGGAGATTCAAGAGGAGGAAATTCCTGTAAATATCAGTGAAGGTGAGTAATATCTTATGGACATTTATCACTCACTTCAGTCCTTATTGAGGTTTATTTATCCTTCATCTCTCACCCAAGAAGTTTTACACACATCGCAGCTCATGATAAAGGTGATTTTTTCCCCAATGACACAATATCTGGTCTTCTCTCCATACAAAGTAATAACATTCGGTTGTTTCCGTCTTTGTGGATCTTTCTACTAATTTTTTTTAGATATTAATAAGACACAAACACTAGATTGATTAGTAAATAATAAAATAGTTAAAGTCTATAATCTGTTTATCTATCTCTGTAGGAACTTTAGATGTGAGGCCTCCAGTTGTCTCCAAGGTGGAACAAGAAGATCTGAATATAAGAGATCAGCAGCAGGTGAAGGAGGAGGAGAGTCTTGGGAATATCAGGGAAGGTGAGGAAGTAATACACAATAACAACATTAACTGCACACTGTAACACTAAGGATTTTATCTTAAAGATGATAAAAAGCTGTCAATATATTGCAATAGCTGTTTATCTCTATTGTACATAATACCTGAGATATACGGCATTATTTGTGCAACTCAGTATAGTAATGTATGGCTCATAGAGCTTAATATGGGTGTGGGGTCTATAATTTAGTACTTGCCAATAATTACTAATATCAGTCTAAAACAGGCTCTTTCTAACACATCCACGCAGCAGATGCACAGGATAAATCACATATAGCGGTAATAGTTGTGGATACTACGGGCCATTGGTAACGCTCAGGAATGTTGCAGGCCTCGCGAGGCGAGCTGTTGGAACGCGATTGTGAGGCCTACGGGGCTTGTGTTAGGCTGCAAGGAGCGCCGAAGACACTCATTGCAGGGCTGCGGCGCTCATCGCGAGTCCTTAGGACTCGAGAACACACCATGTAAAACTCCCGAACCACGCAACTGGAATTGCGAGCCCCGTAGTACTTAGGACCAAAGCATGTAAAACGCCTGAACCACGGAAATGGAAAGACTACCAAAACAACACAATTATGCCTCAAATTCACTTACACACTCACACACAGCACAGGGGGAGATCCAGGGAGCCGGTGAGGGAGGTTGCAAGTTCATTTGAGGCATATTTTTTGTTTTTTCACTATCAAAACTGCCGCCGAAAAAATATAACAGGATGAAAACAAGGTTAAAGGCAGTAAAAAACAGCCTGAAGGAAGTAACAGATAACACAAGCCAGTAACATTTATCCCAAGGCAGTAACACTTAACCCAAGGTAGTAACATTTAACCCAAGGCAGTAACATTTAACCCAAGGCAGTAACATTTAGGGGGAGATTACACAGGGGGTAGAAGCTCGCAATGAGCGCCAAAAACGCTCAGCGCGGGGCTCGCCATGAGCATCAAAGATGCTCAGAGAACCAAAATCCTCACATTGTGTAGCAAACAGCATTGCCAGATTTATTATTATTATTATTATTATTAACTTTTATTTGTAACGCACCAACATATTCCGTAGCGCAATACAGGGGATAAAATTATGTATTATAATTTATTATTAATCTGAGAGCTCAGTACAGATTGGGCCCAGATGCTATCTATGGAGTCTACACATACTCACCCACTTACCTCACTCCCTATATTGGTAAATACATCACCTGTAAGTGACGTCCTCCTGTGTGCTCCCATCATCCACTGATGCACTCTATGGACTCTACACATACTCACCCACTTACCTCACTCCCTATATTGGTAAATACATCACCTGTAAGTGACGTCCTCCTGTGTGCTCCCATTATCCAGTGATGCACTCTATGGACTCTACTCGTACACTCACCCACTTACCTCACTCCCTATATTGGTAAATACATCACCTGTAAGTGACGTCCTCCTGTGTGCTACCATCATCCAGTGATGCACTCTATGGACTCTACTCGTACACTCACCCACTTACCTCACTCCCTATATTGGTAAATACATCACCTGTAAGTGACGTCCTCTTGTGTGCTCCCATCATCCAGTGATGCACTCTATGGACTCTACACGTACACTCACCCACTTACCTCACTCCCTATATTGGTAAATACATCAACTGTAAATGACGTCCTCCTGTGTGCTCCCATCATCCAATGGAGGATCTTCTCTCTAACCCCGTTGGTAATAAAAATCGTTGTGATCACAAAATAAACTTTTGGTTTTATATTTTTATTCAGAGTGAAAAAAGTTATTGTAGAAACTCCTTAATTTTTTTGTAAGCTAAAAATAGTTTTTACCATTGTAATGTGGTTTCCATGTCAGTGTCTCCGTCCCCTTTTGGGGTCTTGTCTGCAACATGTGGTAAATGTATACACCACAGAAATCCCCCTGGCAATAACATTATGTCACACACCTACCTGCGTATCATGGGCTGAAAGTGATTTTTTTTATATATCCTTCTTTCAAGACCGACCCTCAGAGACATACTCAGTAATCATCCGCTATACTCTTCTTCGTTACACAGTGTGACAATAAACAACATGGAGATCACGTGTACTACTGAAATAAAGCAGCCCATTTGTGTCAGGGATTTGCCCATCAGTTGCAGCATAAGACCTGTGCCTAAAGGCTGACACTCAGGGGTTAATCTTCCTAGGACTGCACCCAGACACACAAGAGTTAATTGTAGTAAATCCAGAGCAGGTGGAGGCTATTTCTATTAGAAACAGGACTATGGAATTAGTCCTAAATGTTCATTTCAATGTAATGGTATTTTTTGAAAATTTTAATTTTTAATTTAATTTGTTTTATTTTTATTGGCATCTTTTATTTGTAGTAAAACATTTTTTATTATTTATGTTAAGAAATCTCAGTGCCCATTTTATTAACAACATCTACTATTTTATTCCCATTATTATTTCATCTCCATACTCTCACCCTCTGGGTGATGTTATCCTTTTTTCAAAGATAATGGATGAAAAAAATGAAGCGTGTAAAAGAGTATTTGTATCCACATGCCTAATACTCCAACTGATGCCATTATTCAACTTCATGTAGATATTGGTATCAATTAATTTATTCAAAATATCTCTCATGTAATCCCCATAACTCATAAGCACTAGGGAACATTTCTTATTTGCTGGTGTAATGACCCCAATCTGCCATTTTATTTTCAGTAGCACAACCTTGTCCGTCATACGAGGTGACTGTTGTAGAAGAAACTGAAATTGTCTGTCTGCAGATAGGAACTAAAATGCACACGTGCCTATTCTATCTACTTAAATGCTTGACCTAATTAAGACACAGAATGTCCTTATGTTTATTTTAGACATGCTTACATTCCTTAAGGTACCACTCCTTTTGAAAAGCAGATGTGATGCCTATATTAGGGGCAAGAGCAAATCCAGGGAATTATAGACCTGTAAGCCTCACATGTTTGGAAGCTTTTAGCAGGGTTAATATACAAGAATATGTCTTCAACTTTGGGCACCACTTCATAAAAAGGACACTTTAAGGCTGGAAAAGTACAGAGAAGGGCAACAAAACAAATAAGGGGAATGGAGGGGCTAAGTTATGAAGAAAGACTAACCAAATTAAACTTATTTTCTCTAGAAAAAAAGGTGTCTAAGAGGAGATATGATCACCTTATATAAATACATACTTGGTCAGTATAGGGATTTTTCAAGCGTACTTTTTTGTGCCAAGAGGTTTCAACTGACGAGGACATCCTTTGAGGTTACAAGTAAAAAGATTCCACCTTAAAGAAAGAAAGGATTCTTCACCGTAAGGGGGGTTAATCTGTGGAATTTTATACCAAAGGAGGTGGTGACAGTGGGTTCAATAGATAACTTTAAAAAAGGGTTCGATATATTTTTAAATAAAAAGGGCATTCAGGGTTATCCTGGATAACTAGATGAGTATTGATCCAGGGAGGAGTCCAATTAACAGTATCTGGTTTCAGGAAGGATTTTCTTTTCCCATTATGAGACTATTGGCAAATGTTTTACTGTTTTTTTTCTTCCTCTGGATCAATTAATAATTTACTATTATTACAATTATTACCAGGTAATGAATAAGCCACATATTATAATAAACAAAAGAGATCTAAAAAAGTTAATGGACTAAACATGTTACCATGTAAATAAGTAACTGGGTAACTTCTTGATAGAAGACTTTGCATACAGGAAGTTTGTATCTGCACAGTGGGAAAGTGTCAGTAACTACAGACGGTGCTCTCAGCCGCACTAATGCAGTGATTGTTAGTTTACAGAGACACCCACCTCGGGAAGTAACAGGCAGCATCAGTCAAAAAATGAAAGCCTACTGCAAGCAATAAGTGTATGTGGAAGTTGTAATATGTAAAGTTTGTGTTCATACAGTATTTGTTTATTCTTTTAAATAACATTTTGCAGATCATCATATTTAGTTAAACAAAAGACCATAATTGACAATAATTGGTATGCACCGGATCACACTGCACTCTATAGACATTCAGACATCTGTTGCCTCATTTTCATATGATTAGAAAACAATGTTGTTGGGAGTTACAGAACTTCCACTAAGTTAATAGACTAAACTAAATCATTTTCAACCAAATTGACCTTTTATTAACTGTGAACTGGTCTCAGTGCGCTATAAATAATTCTAGTAGCTATAATAGTTATATATTTACTAATAGTTTCCATTTAGAAGTATGACAAAGCTGTAAGAATTTACTCCTGGTGCTTTTGTTTCCAACAGATGGATGCGAGATTTGGAATAACTTTGGAGAAGACCACGTGTGTCACACAGTAAAAAAAACATTTGCATGTTCTGTATGTGGGAAATGTTTCAGTCAGGCCTCAAATCTTAATAGCCATAAAACGACTCATACAGGAGAAAAACCTTTTTCATGTTCTGAATGTGGGAAATCCTTTAGACTGGCCTCGGTTCTTAAAGAACATAAGAAGACTCATACAGGAGAAAAACCTTTTTCATGTTCTGAATGTGGGAAATGTTTCAGTCAGGTCTCAAATCTTATTAGCCATAATATGACTCACACAGGAGAAAAACCTTTTTCATGTTCTGCATGTGGAAAATGTTTTAGTCAGGCCTCACATCTTAATAACCATAAGATGACTCACACAGGAGAAAAACCTTTTCCATGTTCTGAATGTGGGAAATGTTTCAGTCGTCTGTCAGATCTTAATCAACATAAGATGACTCATACAGGAGAAAAACCTTTTTCATGTTCTGAATGTGGGAAATCCTTTAGACAGGCCTCGGTTCTTAGAGAACATAAGAAGACTCATACAGGAGAAAAACCTTTTTCATGTTCTGAATGTGGGAAATGTTTCAGTCAGATCTCAAATCTTAATAGCCATAAGATTACTCATACAGGAGAAAAACCTTTTTCATGTTTTGAATGTGGGAAATCCTTTAGGCAGGCTTCAGTTCTTAAAGCACATAAGAATACTCATACAGGAGAAAAACCTTTTTTATGCACTGAATGTGGGAAATGTTTCAGTCGTCTCTCAGATCTTAATAGCCATAAGATGACTCATACCGGAGAAAAACCTTTTTCATGCTCTGAATGTGGGAAATGTTTCAATCAAATTTCATCTCTTAATATTCATAAGAGGACTCATACAGGAGTAAAACCTTATCCATGTTCGGAATGTGGGAAATGTTTCAGTTATCTCTCATCTTTTAATACACATAAGATGACCCATACAGGAGAGAAACCTTTTCCATGTTCTGAATGTGGGAAATGTTTTAGTCAGCTCTCAAATCATAATGCACATAAGAGGACTCATACAGGAGAGAAACCTTTTTCATGTTCTGAATGTGGGAAATGTTTTAGTCAGCTCTCAGCTCTTAATGCACATAAGATGACTCATACAGGACAGAAACCTTTTCCATGCTCTGAATGTGGGAAATGTTTCAGTCTCTCCTCAAGTCTCAAGCAACATATGAGAACTCACACAGGATAAACACCATTTGCATGTTCTGACACACAAGAGAAAAAAATGTATTTCAGTCAGATTTGTAATGACACAAGACAACTCACATAGGATACAGACCAATTGTATGTATGGGATGTAGGGAATATTTAATATGAGTCCGGCATTAAACATCAACATGACATATCATGCAATTCTACTAAGGTCATATAAATGTAATTAATCAAAAACATTTAGCAAGCTCATCTAAATCTATGGATATCTGAGTATTAAAGCATGTTAATAGAACTTTTCAGCAGTGCTGCTCTTTTAGTAAGTCCTTCTAGACTTGCTTTGCAAGCAATAATTTGATTACCTCTCCAAAGACCAGGTCACACAGTATACCTTAAATTACCACCAAACTGTATATAAAACAATACATAGAAATATGAGGCATGTTTAACACATACCTATATAGTGCAGTGACTAAACCCATATTAGAAAATGGAACAACCATTACAGTAAATCCCTTAGCCTAGAGGCCCAGTGCAAAGAGAATCCTTTATACAGCCATGACCAGCAAATGTGGGTTTGGTCTTTGCTCTGTGAGCACCAACTCCCTTTCCAGTGGACCAATATCGCTAAGTGCTGCTTTTCCCCTCTCCAGTTCTCCAATTGAGCTTCAAGATAGACAACATGGTCACACCTGACACATAAATATGGAGCCTGGATCAGTTGCTCCAGCAATTGATATATATGCAAAGAAAAAAAAAATATATATATAGGGGCAGCCTCAGGCGGCAAAAACACAGACTTACAGACACACACACACACATTCACACAAACATTCACTCACACACAGACTTACACACAAAAACAAAGAGAGAGATCAGCCCCACAGTGTTGAAAACCAATGAAAATGTAAATGGTGCAGTCTGTGGGTAGGTCTCCTAGCTCATGCATAATCCATCCTGTGCTTTAAAGATGTGTAATACGGTGAGCATTTGCCTGAAAGTAACCATGTATAAAGTGGAATTTGTATTAAAGTGACAATGGATTGTGAACTCACTTGCATGTCTCTACCCTGTTTCCCAGAATGCAGTGCAATATATGTATTAACTTGAATTTTGAGCGGAAAATAAGCTATTTAACTTGGCTTGATACCTTTGCTCCTGCCCCTGAGATCCTATACCTCAAGAGCTTATTTTCTATTTTTAATCTATTTGTTTTTTAATTGTATGTGCTACATTTCTGTGATAACTAATAAAAGTTATTTTTTATTTTACCCTGCCTTGTTACATGGTCATTCATTGTATTATTATGTATTATGGTATGGAGAACACCAGTTGCTATGTATGATGTGAGTTGCTTGTTTTATTTGTAAGCTTTTCCTATTTTCTATATATAATCCTATAAATACTGTAACTACGCCATGTTGTCTTATAATAAAGCAATTAGGAAGGCTATATATAACAAAGTGTGAAAAAGGAAGTTGTTATCACAATGTCTAAGGCGTTACTAGGATGAAATGTGTAAGGATGAAATGTTCCTTGCCACCACATTATTAATTATTAGAGCATTTTTGTTGTTGTTTTGTCCTTCAGTTGTGTCTGACTATCGGTGACCATATGAACACAGTACACAAGGCACATCTGTCTGTGTTTCTGATTGTGCTCATCCATATGGTTTTCTTGGTACATTTATTGTAGTTGGTTGCCAGTTCCTTCTCCAGTGAACCACGACTTGTCTTACCTTTCTGCTATGACCTACCCATCTTCAGTGACCCTACATGGTTCAGCTGACAACTTCATTGAAGTACACAAGCCCCTTCACCACAATCCAGAAGGTGATTAGAGCATGACACTTCATTATAAACGTGATATTCAGGATCACTTTAGTGTCATATAAAGGATCTATAAAGAATAACTAGGTAGGACTTAAACAGAAAAAAAAACTTTATTAAGTTTTTCATGTGCATTTAAACAACAATTTACTTTATTAGATTATACCCCAAGCTGTATAAGCTCCAGAAATCTCCGACCCACTGTATTGTCTCTGGAGTAGGAGCCGCCCAGGAGAAGTACCAAATTGAAAACCGTTTTACACCACTTAGGAAAAAACACATTAGTAGCAGAGAGTAGTGTAACATGAGCTGCTAGCAATGTACACAAATACACTTTCCAGTCACCGTCCACTATCTTAATACAAGTACTGCATGACTGATTAGAAAACATACCCATCTAGGCAGCTCCCAATCCAGAGACAATACATCATTCAGGGGGTGGAGATGAGAAGCTCAAAATGCCTGGGGACATTTCACAGTAAAAGTTTAATAACATTTTTTCTCGTCAGGTTCCGCCTAACTATATTTTAGAGAGCATTAAAGTGGCCCTTTAAGTTAAGTAAAAAATATGTATTTAAAAAATTGACAATTGGGAGTAGATTTGGTCAAACAAATAATAAAACTCACTAAATTATAGTTTGGGAAAATATATAAAAATTTTACACAACATTTATAATACTCTATTTGTGACTATTTGTCACAGGTGGAATAGGGATATTTGAGAGACTCGACGTAGTAGGTGCATTTGACCATGTGTGGTGGACCTGTGAGCCGGGGAGTAGTAGTATGTGATACGATGACCCTACAAGGTCATGGGTAGAACCTTCAATTAGTGTTTACTGAACATAGGAAGGCAAAACATCATAAAGTAAAGTAATAAAATCCAAACTGCTCACTAATGTGCCTGGCGTAGTATGGTCTATAGGGTCATGGAGAGTCAGATGCAACTGAACTACTAAACAACAACAACAAAAGTACAATACAAAACAAAGACCAACAACTCGATTACCTTGGCTTGAGACAGTGCCTTTTAATTGAGGATTACAATCAGTCTGGCTGTAAGTCTCTCTGTCTCTATATTCCCATATTTTAGTGATGACTAAGTGTAGACTGGGGACCAGAGAAGTATTACATGTAGATAGAGCATTCTGATTATATTGTTCCCATGGATGATGAAGGAGAGATATCCAGAGATATAAGGGGGGTTGCATTTCTAGGCACCTAGAGCATTTATTGACAAGAAATAAGCTTGAAGCTTAGCACATGTCCATCATATGCGTATATATGAACTTTCTACATGACAACCCTACCATACCATTAGAAGACATTGGGGATCTGGTCCATTTCATACAGTTTGAAGGGGTGAGATACACTAATGTAGCTTTTTGTAGGATTGCTCTTATAGTTCAAGCAAATGGAAATTGAGTTAGTCATTTCCTATAAGTTTTACTAGTCTTGTGTGTCAATGGTTTCACCTAAGTCATGTTCCCATCAAGTGATATCTGGTAAGGGGAGGTAGTCCCAGAAGACTGGACAAGTGTATACATCTGGGAAATAGTATAGTAGGAAGTATAACTATTCCTCCCTTAGTTTTTACCTTTTAACTGAAATACCTAAGAAAGTTTAGTCACCTTTTTATTGCATGTGCTATTTTCTGCTCGGCTTGGGCCTTGGTACGTATGAACCTATATTGTTGCCTCTTGTTAGTTCTATATAATTCGTTATACTCCTTAGAGAGAGTCTGTCTTTACAAAATGGCTTCCACCTCTTTAGAATCCCAGATTGTTTGTTTTTCTTTTCTAAATAAACCTAATGCAGTGTGAGGTATCATCAATAAATCCTTTAGTACCTTCTCACTTTCAGCCATCAGAGTAGTATCATCGGCGTATCTGAGGTTGTTGATATTCCTTCCAGCAATATTGTTTCCGGCTTTGGATTCATCCAGTCCAGCATTACGCATGATGTACTCTGCATATAAGGTGAATAAATAAGGTGACAATATACAACCTTGTCGCACTCCTTTTCCAATCTTGAACCATTCTGTTGTCCCATGTTTGGTTCTGACCATGGCTTCTTGGTCGACATACAGATTCTTTAGGAGGATGAGATGATCTGGTACTCCCATCTCTTTAAGGACATGCCACATTTTGTTGTGATCCACACAGTCAAAGGCTTTAGAATAGTCTATGGAGCAGAAGTAAATGTTTTTTTGGAACTATATATAGATATTTGTGCCGTTTATATTCATTTTTTATTTTTCTCTACCTCCCGCCTGTCCCTTTTCTTTCTTCCCGTCTCTCACACTCTATATGCTTCCTATTTCCTGTTCTTCTCTTATCTTTCTCCATTTGTTCCCTCTTGTTTCTCACATTTCATTCTTTCTCTCCTCCACTCTTTACTCTTTCCTTTCCTCATTTTTTCTCTCTACGCCTCTCTATTCGCTTATTCAGACGTCTTTTGTTCTCTCCCTCCACTCATCTCTACACTTTTTTCTCTTCCCCTCCTCACTTTTCCCTTAATTTCCCCTCTTTCATTACACTTGTATGTCTCTTCCAATGATCTCTGCCTTTCCCATTCTTCTTCTCACTATCTTTCCCATTCTTGTAACCTCCCCTTCTCATTGGTCATCTACTCTTCAACCTCCTTTCTCTTATCTCTCATTTCTCTTCCACTCATCTCTCTTTTTCTCTTTCCGCCCCTTTTCTCAATACCCTTTTTTCACACCCTCTACTCATTACGTCTCCTATTCCCCCCTTCTTGTCTCTCTCTCCCTTTTTTTACTCTTACCGTTCCTTGGGCAAGCATATTCCAGATCATCACAAAATAACCAGATAAATATTATACATTTATACCAAACTAGTATAGGTCACCCATATACATTGCATGATAACAATCCAGACCAGATCATCACAACATAACCAGATAAATATTGTACATTTATACCAAACTAGTATAGGTCACCCATATACATTACATGACAACATTCCAGACCATATCATCACAACATAACCAGATAAATATTGTACATTTATACCAAACTAGTATAGGTCACCCATATACATTACATGATAACAATCCAGACCAGATCATCACAACATAACCAGATAAATATTGTACATTTATACCAAACTAGTATAGGTCACCAATATACATTACATGATAACAATCCAGACCAGATCATCACAACATAACCAGATACATTGTATACATTTATACCAAACTAGTATAGGTCACCGAAGGCGCTCCTTGCCAGCAACTGCGGCCCTTGCAAAATTTACAGACTTACAAGAAACAAATACGAGCCACGGGACTTAGAAAAAAAAAACAGTACGTCCTCGCAAAAATACGACCTTACTGCCTGACCCTGCGCACAGGAAAACATTAAAAACACAATAAATACACACAACAAACACATACAAAGCTTACCCACAGCAAGGGGGGGCACCCAGGACCTCGGAAACTCAAGTTACACTTCAATTTAAGGTTGAGACACCCGAAAATCCGCTAAGCGAGAGAAAAAATGGCCGCCGAAAAAACCTACAGGACCCTAAAGACGTACAACACCACCAAACACATACAGATTTTCCGAAAAAGACGGACGCGAGCAAAGAACAAGCACGCCAAATCACCCACAGACGCGTACCACACATTAGGCGCCATTTTACAACACTTACACAATGCGGAAGTACACAGCTACAATGACGGATTTCCCTCGTGCACACACACTATTTACACTACACACTGCGCACATTGCTGACACTTACAGCACCACAGCACTGATGCAACATCAAAACAGATTGCCAGCTCTTCAGCACAATGCAACCTGCATATATTACACAAAAATAGGTAAAGTATATTGATGTATTATTTTATTAATTATTTCATTAGCATTAGTAAAAAAAACAATGCTCATAGCACACCAACAACAAACAGCCTCGCAATGAGTGCCGAAGGTGCTCAGCGCGAGGCTTGCAATGAGCGCCGAAGGATCTTGGAACACCAACAAAATTAATGTCGCAAACAAACACCTGCCTTACATTCTTCTTGCCGTCATTTTTTGACGGGCAAGCTGCTAGTCACATATATAGTTGTGAGCATGCGGGTTGTTGCTAATGCTGTGGGCCTCGCGAGGGGCCGCATTTGTGGAGGTGGAGGCTCTACGGCGCCTCACACGCGGTTACAAACACGAACACGAGTGGCACTACCACGGACTTACACAAAAAAAATATGAGACGCAAAAATACGACCTTAACGGAAAAAGTACGACCTTAGCGGCAGAACAGAACGCACAAAAAAACATTAAAAACACAATAAATACAAACACAAAATACATAAAAAACGTACCCACAGCAAGGGGGGGGGGGAGCACCCAGGACCTATGCAAGTGAAGTTACACCTCCATTTAAGTCCAAATTGAAGAGTTTAGACACACGAAAATCCCCTAAGCAAGAGAAAAAATGGCCGGCGAAAAAAACGAAAACAAGGCTCCACGACCTTGGACCGCCCAGACACCTACAACTTACCCAAGAAGGGATCCGAGATAAGCTCGGAAACCCGCATTAACCCCACATTAACCCCCGCAGTGGGGGGCCCAGAGGACCCCTGCTGCAATGAAAATTCTAAATTCCTGCCTTACGGGTCCTCAAAGAACCGTAAACGTCCTTAAAGGACCCGTAATATAAACAAAAAAATTAACCCTATTAGGCATGGGGCTTTATACAGAGCCCCACCAACCACTAAAAAATCCTGTCACTCATGGGGGTCAATACAGACCCCATAAGCCCTTAATTAAACCTGTCACTCATGGGGGTCAATACAGACCCCCATAAACACATAATTAACCCTGTCACTCATGGGGGTCAATACAGACCCCCATAATACATATAATTATCCCTGTCACTCATGGGGGTCAATACAGACCGCCATAAGCACTTAATTAACACCGTCACTCATGGGGGTCAATACAGACCCACATAAACCTATAATTAACCCTGACACTCGTGGTGGTCAATACATACACCCATAAGCACTTAATTAACACCGTCACTCATGGGGGTCAATACAGACCCCCATAAGCTCTTAATTAACCCTGTCACTCATGGGGGTCAATACAGACCCCCATAAACCTATAATTAACCCTGACACTCATGGGGGTCAATACAGACCCCCATAAACCCATAATTAACCCTGTCACTCATGGGGGTCAATAGAGACCCCCATAAGCCCTTCATTAACCCAGTCACCCATGGCGGTCAATACAGACCCCCATAAACCTATAATTAACCCTGACACTCGTGGTGGTCAATACATACACCCATAAGCACTTAATTAACACCGTCACTCATGGGGGTCAATACAATCTCCCATAAACCCATAATTAACCCTGTCACTCGTGGGGTTTAATACAGACACCCATAAACCCCTAAGCCTCTATTTAACCCCATCATTCCCATAAGGGTATATCACATATATAGTTGTGAGCATGCGAGTTGTTGCTAATGCAAGGGGCCGCATTTGCGGTGGTGGAGCATCCCAACGTCCCAGCAAATGCGGAACCTCGTGAAGCCAGGGTCCGCATTTGCAGAGGTGGAGGCTCCAACATTGGCTGTGTTAACACACACCCACACACGACTTTTTAACAAAAAAAAACCCATCGGCAAGCAAAAAAAAAACAACGTTCCCGCAAATTCGGATCCTCGCGAAGCGAGGGTCCGCATTTGCGGAGGTGGAGGCTCCAACATCGGCTCTGTTAACACACACACACACGACTTTTATAAAAAATAAATCTCAAAGGCGCTTCACACTCGGTTACACACACACCGCGTCCGAGGGCAACAAAAAACAGTGAAAACACAACAAATAATCACAAAAACGACATAAAAAGCTTACCCATAGCAAGGGGGGGGCACCCAGGACCTCTGAAAGTGAAGTTACACCTTCATTTAAGTCCAAATTCCCGAGTTCACACACACACGAAAATTCCCTAAGCGAGAGAAAAAATGGCCGCCGAAAAAAATGAAAACGAGGCTCAAGACCCAGGACCGCTCAGCCACCTACAACTTACCCAAGAAGGGATCCGAGATAAGCTCGGAAACCCGGATTATTCGCAGGGGATCCGAGATAAGCTCCGAGCCCTGCATTAACCCCACATTAACCATCGCAGTGGGGGTCCCAATTGCACGAGATCGGGGACCCTCGCTGCAATCAAAATTAAAAATTCCTGTGTTAAATTCCTTAAAGGACCGTAAAGGTCCTTAAAGGCCCCGTTGTAAAAGAAAAAAAAATGACACTGTCACCCTGTCAATCATGGGGGTCAATACGGACCCCCATAAAACCCTCATTAACCCTGTCACTCATGGGGGTCAATAGAGACCCCAATAAGCCCTTCATTAAGCCTGTCACTCATGGGGGTCAATACGGCCTGTTACAACACTACATTAACCACATAAGTGCCATGATGGTCCTCAAGGACCATCATGACACTAAGTCTAAACACTATACTGCACTATACCACCCCCAATAAAACATTAAAGATCAACTAGACACCCTCTACACTAACCTATTAACATCTACACTACCTACCCCCTATTAACCCCCACCACTCTAATTATAGAAAATAAAAAAGCCTAAAGTCACAAAAAAATATCTACATTACATGAAATAAAAAACCTAACTCACAAAAAAAAAAAAAACTACATTACACAAAATAAAAAAACCTAAGTCACACAAAATAAAAAAAGGAAAACAATACAATTACATACAATTACAATACAATACACCACTATCTAATATACATCACACAATCTATCTAAATAAATAAATAGCATAATCTAATATACATCCTATCTATATAATAATACATTCCCAATCTATCTAAATAAATAACTCAATTTAATAAACAATACATCCTATGCTATCTATATAAAACGCATACCCCCTAGCTAACATACAATAAATGCTATCTATATATTAACTAATCTAAGTCTAAGCTAAAATAAAATAATTAAGACCACTTACCTTTGCAGATGTCCATTGGGATCAGCCACCTATGGAAAAGAAGAAAAAAAATTAGTGCAACACGTTTACAGTTCTAAAATAAACATTCTATACATTCTATACATTCTAAATATTGTACTCACCTCTCTGGCATGTCCCGTCCGGCATTCTTTAAATCCTTCTCCGGCGCGGCACCTGTTAAAAAAAACACAACATTAATACACATACATCAAAATAAACATAATCTACATTATACTTACCTCCCCGCAATGTCTCCGGCCTCCTCCGGATCCTCTTCTGCCACACCCTGTAAAAAAAATAAAAAATAGATACTTACATCCGCACTCCCGGACATCCCCGACGCTAATGAGGCTCCAGGAGAATTTTCCAGAAGAAAATAAGCAATGGCGCCTTCTGATTGGTTGAAAACGCTGTCTATCAAATTCACCCAATCAGGAGGCGCCAATGTGTGAACCAATCACAAACGGATACACCTTAATATCCCACTCTGATTGGATAATGCACCTCTCAATCTTTATATAAACCAATCACAAGGCGCAGATGCCTTCAGCCAATCATAAAGGAATACACCCCCACAGGTTGATTGGTTGGAGACTCTGTGCATTCTGATTGGTTGCACTGACAATAGCCAATCACAATGGAATACACCCTCACGTACTGATTGGTGAAGGATTTGCGCATTCTCATTGGCTATTGTTAATATCAATCAATATTACAGCCAATGGGAAGGCGTAGATGTCTTCACCAATCAGTACGTGGGGGTATATTCCATTGTGATTGGCTGATGGCAATAAAGCCTTAGGATTGGTTCAAATAAAGATGGACAGGTGTGTTATCCAATCACCGTTGTATTTTGGGGTGTATACTTTTTTCATTGGTTCACAAATGGGGTCTTCTCATTGGCTGAATTTGATAGACAGCGTTTTCAGCCAATCAGAAGCCGCCATTGCCAATTTTATTCTGGAAGACTCCATAGGAAGGTCATTAGCGTCTGAGACATCTGTCAGGGCAGATGTGTGTCGTTTATTTATTTATTTTTTTTCTTCATGAGCTGAGGCCGGAGACATTGCGGAAAGGTAAGTATAATGTAGATTGTGTTTATTTAAATTTGGTTTATGTTTACTAATGTAATGTTTTTTTTGACAGGAGTATCGCCGGACAAGCAAAGATGGACGACGGAACATGGAGGACGTGACATGCTGGAACGGGACATGCTGGAAAGGTGAGAATAATATTTAGAATATTTAGAATATTTAGAATGTTTAGAATGATTAGAATATTTAGAATGTTTAGAATCTTTACAATGTTTACAATGTTTAGGTATTTCATGTAAACATGTTGTATTAATTTTTTGAATCTTTTTTACTGTAGGTTGCTGATCTGAAGAAACATCTCAAAGGTAAGTGGTCTTAATTATTTTATTGTAGCTTACAATTAGGGTAGCTATATATATATAGATAGCATGTATTGTATATTACATAGATAGGGGGATGTATTATTAGATAGTATTGTATATTACATAGTGGGATGTATATTACATTATATAGTGGCATGTATATTACATAGTGGCATGTATATTACATAGGGGTGTATTGTATTTTATTTAATTGTATTGTATTTTATTTAATTGTATTGCATTTTATTTCATTGTATTATATTGTATTTTATTTAATTGTGTTGTATTGTATTATATGTATGTATTATATGTATTTCATTTTCAGGTTTGTAATTTTTTAAATTTTTTTGTAGTGACGGGAGGTTGTAATGTATTTTTTTATTTTCTGTAATGTTCCTTTTTTTATTTTTGGTGACTTAGGTTTTTTTTCTTTGTTCTGTAATGTACATTTTTTATTTTTGGTGATTTTAGTTTTTCTTATTTTATGTAATGTAGATTTCTGCTTTTTGAGGAATTTAGTTACTTGAGGCACACAGTACACTCACATTGTGTGACAAACAGTATTTCAACACTTTCTTTTATTGACCGTCATTTTTTGACGGGCAAGTCGCTAGTTATAAATAAAACTAAAAAAAAGCAAGTCACCAAAAACACAATATTACAGAAAATAAAAAAACCTAACTCACAAAAAATAAAAAAAGGAACATTAAAGAATATAAAAAAATACATTACAACCCCCCCCCCCCCTCCACTACAGAAAATTAAAAAAAAACATTACACACCTGAAAAGGAAATACATATCATACATACAATACAATACAAATACATACAATACAAATTACATTAAATACAATACAATACACTCGTATCTAATATACAATAAATCCTATCTATCTAAAATACATACCCCTATCTAACATACAATAAATACTATCTTTATATAAAATACTCTAATTTTAAGCTAAAAGAAAATAATTAAGACCACTTACCTATGTAGATGTCCCTTCAGATGAGCCACCTAGGGAAAAAAATATAAATAAATTAGTGCAAAACATTTACAGAAAATAAATAAACATTATAAATATTTTAAATATTCTACTCACCTTTCCAGCCTGTTCCTGTCCTTCTTTCCTTCTTCTCCGGTGCGGTCCCTGTTAAAAAAAACATAACATTAGTACACATACATAAACAAAAAACAAAATAAAATAAACATAATCTACATTGTACTTACTCCCCGCGATGTCTCCACCCTCCTCCTCTTCTGCCCCGCCCTGGAACCGCGCTCTAAAAAAAGAAATTACGGAGATCCACATTCGCAGACCTCCACGACGCTAATGAGCCTCCTGGAGCCTTTTCCGGAAGAAAATAGCCAATGGCGCCTTCTGATTGGTTAAAAACGCTGTCTATCAAATTCAGCCAATCAGAAGGCGCCAATGTGTGAGCCAATCAGAAAGGGATACACCCCAAAATACCACTCTGATTGGTTAATACACCTGTCCATTTGTTTAAACTAATCACAAGGCGCAGATGCCTTTTGCCAATCATAATGGAATACACCCCACAGGGTGATTGGCTGGAGGCATCTGCGCATTTTGATTGGTTGCACTGACAATACCCAATCACAATGGGATACACCCCCACGTACTGATTGGCCGAAGATGTCGCAGAAGGCGCAGATGTCTTCAGCCAATCACCCCGTAGGGGTGTATCCCATTATGATTGGCTGATGGCAATAAAGCCTTCTGTTTAAATAAAGATTGACAGGTGCATTTTCCAATCAGAGTGGGATTTTGGGGTGTATCCCTTTCTCGATGGCTCACACATTGGCGTCTTCTGATTGGCTGAATTTGATAGACAGAGTTTTCAGCCAATCAGAAGCCGCCATTGCCAATTTTCTGCTGTAAAACTCCGTAGGAGGCTCATTAGCATCAGGGAGGTTCGCAAGTGAAAAAACATTTTTTTTAGAGCACGGATTCTTTCAGGGCCCATCCGGGGCAGAAGAGGAGGAGGCTGGGGACATTGCAGGGAGGTAAGTAAAATGTATATTATGCATATTTTACTTTGTTTTTATGTTCATGTCTGTTGTATTAATGTAATGTGCTTTTTTTAACAGGGGCCACGCCGGAGAAGAAGAAAAGTAGGACGGGGACATGCTGGAAAGGTGAGTAGAATATTTAGAATATTTAGAATGTTTATTTATTTACTGTAAATGTTGTACTAATTATTCTTTTTTTTTTCCTAGGTGGCAGATTTCAAGGGACATCTGCAAAGGTAAGTGGCCTTAATTATTTTATTTTAGCTTAGAATTAGGGTTTTTTAGATAGAGATAGCATTTATTGTATGTTACATAGGGGGATGTATATTAGATAGATAGGATGTATTGTATATTAAATAGATTGAGTGATGTATTTTAGATAGATAGTATTAATTGTATATTAGATAGATTGGGTGATGTATTTTAGATAGATAGTATTGATTGTATATTAAAATGGTGTTGTGCTTACACTTTGGGTCATGAATAATGGGTCGTTAAATAATGGGTCGTTAAATAATGCAATGTTAAAATTGTGGGCTCCCAAAGGCGCTCATTGCGCTGCCAGAGATGAGCGCCGTACAACTTAGGCAGAGAGCAACAAAGGCACTCACTGCGCTGGTGGAGATGAGCACCGTAGGCGCTCATCCCTATGAACCACGGGACTACAGTTCAACACAAAACTCAATTACACAATTCACAATGCGAGACTCGTAGCAGTTTGAAAAGAATAGCATTAAAAATGATGGCCCGTAACACTTGCAACAAGGAAAGCGCAACTTACACAAAAAAATACGACCCGCGGCACTTAGAAAAAAATACAAATACGAGGTCCAAAAAATACGAACCTAATGGCCGGACCGCGCACATACAAAAACAACAATAACACTACCAAAATTAAAAAAATAAAAATGAAAAAAAAAACACTCTTAGCACAGGGGGACAGCCACGACATCTGGGAGTCAGGTTGCACGACAATTGAACAACAATTTGCAGAGTTTGCGCACACGAAAATTGGCTAAGCAACAAAAAAATGGCGGCCAAAAAAAACTAAAACGAGGCTACACCACCAATAAACACGCAAAAACCCGCCAGACACATAAGACTTCTACACAATACAGTACGGGGTATAAAATACACTATTAGGGAGGACGCTACATGCTCCACAACCAACTAACACATACACAATCGCCGCCATTTAACAACACTAACTTGCAACTAATAACATTAGAAATCCAAAATGCAGAATTACACACCTAAACAAACGCTTTGCGCTCGCGCACACAGCCCACTTATCCTACACAGGCTACACGACCAATAGACACGCCAAAAACCGCCAGACACATAAGACTTTTACACAAGACCGTACGAGATATAAAATACACTATAAGGGAGGACGAAAAATCATCCACACCAGCGTAACACATACACAATCGCCGCCATTTTACACCACTAACTTGCACCTAATAACATTACCATTACAAAATGCAGAACTACACAGCTAAACAAACGGCTTCCCCTCGCACGCAGCCCATTTACACTTCACACATTGCTGACACTTCCACCTCAGCTCACCAAGAGTGCAAATGTACATTGTACGCTGCAGGAACATCAAAAAAGATTGTTAGCTCTTCAGGATATTGCTTGCTGCATATTAATTACAAATAGTTAAAGTATATTAATTTATGATTGTATTAATTAATTCATTATCATTAAAAAATATACAGAAAAAAAGGACCAGACGTCAGGATCGCAACAAACGCCGAAGGTGTTCAGCGCGTGGCTCACAATGAGCGCCAAGGGTGCTCCGAGGACTAAAACTACACCAGGGGACAGGCTCGCAAACATCGCAAAAAGGCGTGGACCTTGCAAAAAATACACCAACCGAGAGGCTCGCAATGAGCGCCAAAGGCGCTCAGGGCCAGATTCGCAATGAGCGCTGAAGGTACTCAGACGACAAACAACATTCCCTGGCTTACAATTTTATTGCCGTCATTTTTTAACAGGCAAGTCGATAGTCTAATATAACAATCACACAGAAACAAGCACACAGTATCACCACACTGTAACTGATGTACAGAGTACATTGGCACCAAAACACCACACAACTTTAGGTACACACTAAGGAAGCAACCACCAATACACAATGACACATAATCTAGGATAGTAATTAGGATAGCACAGACACACAACTCACTAGTATTGGCGCTTTACAAATAAACAATAATAATAATCCCTATTAACCCAGTATACCTTCCCATTCTATATAGATCCTATGCTATGCCTATCCTCAAAGGACCCCCATGGTATCTAATGTAACTCCAAGATACCATGGGGGTCTATATAGGCTCCCATGGTATGCTAAAACCAAGCCTTAACAGCCTCAGGAGTCTATATAGACCACTATGGTACCCTAAACGTAACCCCTGATGTGCCTAAGTATAAAAAACACTAAACTACACTAATACAATTAACTACAAACACAAAAAAACTTTAAAAAATAAATAAAAATAAATTAGATTACAAAATAATAAAAAATTCAAGTAAATAAAAATATCAAATAAAAAAATACAATTAAAATAATAAAATAAAACAACAAAATAAAAAATAAATGAAACTGTAAAATAAATGTAATTTAATAATACCTACCCAAATGATCATCCAGCGATGTATGTTTGTGTAGACACAGATCTGATATTATTTTATTTAATACTGGGCTATTGTATCAGTCATTGTGTCACTGACCTAAAGTCCAGGTCTAAGACCAGAACCCCCTGTTATACCTGGTCCTCTAGTCACACACAGGCCTGCCCAGGACTTTATGGGTTAAACACACGACTTGTACAATGATCTAACAGGGAATCAAACACTGCAATGGTGGGAAGGGCATTGGGGGGACAATATGGAGGCACTAAGGACAAGTAGGATGGATCAGGGAGGATCTGATATTATCTGTTATAGGACAAAGTACTGACCATAAAGGATTATAGTGATTATAAGATTAGTAGGAGCCGGAGATTAGATACAAACATCACCTGATCAGACCGCACAGCTCACAAGTATTTATCACCATTATATATCTACTAGTCACTTGCCCATTATATAATATAGTCTTAAATATGGTGTCTTCTGTCTGTCTGTGTGCCCTCTCTCTCGGTGTATTCTCTCTATCTATCTCTGCGCCCGCTCCCTCTCTCTGTGTACCCTCTCTCTCTGCTTCTCTCTGCACGCTCTCCATCTCTCTGTGCTCACTCTCACTGTGTGCCCTCTCTCTGTGTATTCTCTCTCAATCTCTGCACCCTCTCCACTCTCTCTGTGCTCTCTCTCCTTCCCTCCTTTTATCTCTCCCTATCTTCTTCTCTCTCTCCACCCCCCTCTCCTTCTCACTCTCACCTTCTCTCTTCCTTCCCTTCGGCGCCCATTGCTAGCCTTGCAATGAGCAGCTTTTCTCTCTCTCTCTCCTACTCACTCTCTCTCCTTCCTTCTATCCCCTTCCCCTTCTCTCTCCCCTCTCTCCTTCTCACTCCCTCTGCTTCTCAATCTCTCTCTCTCCTTCTCCCTCCCTCCTCTCTCCCTCTTCGAGCCTCGCAATTTGCAGCAAGGATGCGCAACTCACAATTTATATTAGTGATATACATACTGCAGACTGGGTATATGTGTGTAGATAAATATACTCTAAATATAAATACATATATACTAGATAGATAGATGGATAGATGGATAGATAGATAGATAGATAGATAGATAGATAGAGAGATAGATAGATAGATAGATAGATAGATAGATAGATAGATAGATAGAGAGAGAGATAGATAGATAGATAGATAGATAGATAGATAGATAGATAGATAGACAGACAGACAGACAGACAGACAGACAGACAGACAGACAGAGAGATAGATAGATAGATAGATAGATAGATAGAGAGAGAGAGAGAGAGAGAGAGAGAGAGAGAGAGAGAGAGAGAGATAGATAGATAGATAGATAGATAGATAGATAGATAGATAGATAGATAGATAGATAGTCAATCCTAGTTTGTGTCCCTTGCTCTTTATTCGGTGGATATCCGGTTGTTAGGAAGAAATTCTGACGTCATGACGCACGCTTACAGGAAAACAATCCGCAGGTCACTTGGATCGCCATGTTTGTTTTTGGTAAGTCAGTCAGACATTTCAGTCAGAGGGTGTAATGCACGATACACACATTATAGGAAAGCAATAGCATCACAAATGTCCTGCCAGTGAGATAATCGGGCTGGTGATGACATCACTATTTGATAACAGCTCTGCTTTATTGCTCCAGAGAGATGCAGAGAGTGAGACATATTGATATACCCGCCGTGACCATGGAAACCGAACCGTACCTATAAACACGCCCCTTTACTTTAGTGATTGGCTACTGTTTTTAGTGCTGGGGGTTCTGGGACTTGTAGTTTAGTGCAGTGAACATTCACTTCCTGTTCCTTTTCCTGCAGTGCGGCCGGGAGCTGATCTTTGTGTGTCCTCAGCAGGTAAATAAAGTGATTAATGTTCTAATTAGTGACAAGGAGATAATTTAGGGGTTATCTGGATCACTGATTACTGTGGGGAGAGCTGGGGTCGGAGCCAAATTAGTGGGAACTCAGAGCCCATAATGTTTATTAGTTCCATGAATCAGAGACACTCAATATGATGATAAGCAGAGAGATCACCTGAGCCGTATACAGAGACATATACTGTGACATAGTGTAGGATCCAGCCCCAAATAATGGTCAGGTGGGTGACTCTGCGCATGTGCGTATTGTACGGTCACTTTGGAGAGTCCTGTTGGTTCAAAGCTACATATAAAAAAATAACAATCATTTAGCCACACAATGCGGAAACACACAGACAGAAGAGGGATTCACTGGGGATGAGGGTTTCCAAACCTAGAAAGTCCAAACAGGGGAAGTAATGGTTATCACAGGGGTAACCCCGGGCTAGTAACAAACCCCAGGGGGGGCATGTACATCTTTACTGGTCCATGGATGGGATCCCCTTGAGACTGGACTAGGCTCTTTTGCAGGTAAAGTG
Organism: Discoglossus pictus; assembly: GCA_027410445.1. NCBI lineage: Eukaryota > Metazoa > Chordata > Amphibia > Anura > Alytidae > Discoglossus > Discoglossus pictus. The sequence goes on along the minus strand of JAPZIH010000238.1, from coordinate 634,408 downwards.
AAGCAGGTACCACAGTACTTTATTACAGATGTCTCCACATAAGGGCTGCCATCACGGGTACATACGTGACTAATAAGTGTCTTTTTTCCCTTGAACTGCAGTGGTCCTTTAATATATTGTGTAGAGCTATGGCTTCCAGAGGTACCATGTTTATGGGTCACGGGGTTCCATAACTATTTTGATAAAAAAAATGGATCCATATCTGAATTAGCTTTGGATTAAATGATATAAAAGTGCACCATCTACAACTACCTACAGTTTCTTTTGTCTTTTTCTTGCAGAATCCTATTAACACACTAATTATAAACAAAATGACTAAGGATAAAAAGAATATGGAGAAGGTCGCTGAGAGATTCTTACACCAGGCCTTGGAGATGATCTACCTGCTGACTGGAGAGGTGAGAGCTGCTGGACAACGTCACAATGACACCACTTTTATCACATTTACTTTTATTATCACCTCAATCTTTGTGCTGATGTTAAACAATGTCCAGTAATAGAGGAAAAGGAAAACAAATGGTTCAATATGATGTTATAAATAGATAAGAATTGGTAGAAGTAGAGAACGATCACAGACCAACAAACAGGTCCATGTGACTGAATTTGGTGGAGGAGGAGACATGTTTGTATGGAGGGAGAAAGTGATGCATTATAATGTGTTCTTGGCCATTTCTCTGTACAAGTTATACTATCTATATGGCATAATATAATAATCTGCCTGAAGATACGTAATCTCTGTGTGTGTGTGAGGCTTTTCCAGTCTGGAATAGAGGAGGACACTGAAAAGGATATATTGATGTGGGAAGGTGAGGAATATAGTGCAAGTATGAATATGTCACACAATAACTACCTGCACTGATGTCTGACATGTCCCTCTATCATCCTGTAGGAATACACCATTGTGAAGAAGAATTCCCCCAACATTCACCAGCTGACTGGAGAGGTGAGCACTGCTGGACAATGTGACATTATACCAGGACACAGTGACTCCCATTACTGACCAAGCTCTATCTGGACCTGTGACTGGAGAGGTGAGCACTGCTGGACAATGTGACATTATACCAGGACACAGTGACTCCCATTACTGACCAAGCTGTATCTGGACCTGTGACTGGAGAGGTGAGCACTGCTGGACAATGTGACATTATACCAGGAGACAGTGACTCCTATTACTGACCAAGCTCTAGCTGGACCTGTGACTGGAGAGGTGGTCACTGCTGGACAATGTGACATTATACCAGGACACCGTGACTCCCATTACTGACCAAGCTCTATCTGGACCTGTGATTGGAGAGGTGATCACTGCTGGACACTGTGACATTATACTAGGACACAGTGACCCCCATTACTGACCAAGCTCTATCTGGACCTGTGACTGGAGAGGTGAGCACTGCTGGACATTGTGACATTATACTACGACACAGTGACTCCCATAACTGACCAAGCTCTATCTGTACCTGGGTGTGTTTTCCCATCTTCTCTGCATGTTCTCAGTAACGTTATCTTCCTCTCCTGACTCTCTATCAGTAACAGACTCTACCAGAACCAGTCTCTGTGTCCGCTCTGAATGTCGTTGTCTGTTTCAGGTCCCTATAAAGTGTGATGACGTTGCCATCTATTTCTCTATGGAGGAGTGGGAGTATATAGAAGGACACAAGGAGCATTACAAGGACGTGATGATGGAGAATCACCAGACACTCAGGGCTTCGGGAATCCCAACAAACAAGAGCTTAGGTAACATTGTGATATTGGAAGCAGATTATCCCATGATGTTTCTATGAGAAGTTGGCCAAACTATCCAGGAATGTCCAGTAGTATCTACAGTAGATATACAAAGTCTACACACCCCTGTTAAAATGTCAGGTTTCTGTGCTGTAAAATAATTAGACAAAGATAAATAATTTCAGAACTTTTTCCACCTTTAATGTGACCTATAAACTGTACAACTCAATTGAAAAACAAACTGAAATCTTTTAGGTAGAGGGAAGAAAAAATATAAAAATAAAATAATATGGTTGCATAAGTATGCACACCCTTAAACTAATACTTTGTTGAAGCACCTTTTGATTTTATTACAGCACTCAGTCTTTTTGGGTATGAGTCTATCAGCATGGCACATTTTGACTTGGCAAGATGTGCCCACTCTTCTTTGCAAAAACACTCCAAATCTGTCAGATTGCGAGGGCATCTCCTATGCACAGCCCTCTTCAGATCACCCCACAGATTTTCAATTGGATTCAGGTCTGGGCTCTCTCTGGTTGGCCTTTCCAAAACTTTAATCTTCTTCTGGTGAAGCCATTCCTTTGTTGATTTGGATGTATGCTTTGGGTCGTTGTCATGCTGAAAGATGAAGTTCCTCTTCATGTTCAGCTTTCTAGCAGAAGCCTGAAGGTTTTGTACCAATATTGACTGGTATTTGGAACTGTTCATAATTCCCTCTATCTTAACTAAGGCCCCAGTTCCAGCTGAAGAAAAACAGCCCCAAAGCATGATGCTGCCACCAACATGCTTCACTGTGGGTATGGTGTTCTTTTGGTGACGTGCAGTGTTGTTTTTGCGCCAAACATATCTTTTGGAATTATGGTTAAAAAGTTTAACCTTGGTTTCATCAGACCATAACACCTTTTCCCACATGCTTTTGGGAGACTTCAGATGTGTTTTTGCAAAATGTAGCCTGGCTTGGATGTTTTTCTTCGTAAGAAAAGGCTTTCGTCTTGCCACTCTACCCCATAGCCCAGACATATGAAGAATACGTGAGATTGTTGTCACATGTACCACACAGCCAGTACTTGCCAGATATTCCTGCAGCTTCTTTAATGTTGCTGTAGGCCTCTTGGTAGCCTCCCAGACCAGTTTTCTTCTGGTCTTTTCATCAATTTTGGAGGGAGCTCCAGTTCTTGGTAATGTCACTGTTGTGCCATATTTTCTCCACTTGATGATGACTGTCTTTACTGTGTTCCATGGTATATCTAATGCCTTGGAAATTCTTTTGTACCCTTCTCCTGACTGATACCTTTTAACAATGAGATCCCTCTTATGCTTTGGAAGCTCTCTGTGGACCATCGCTTTTGCTGTGGGATGCAACTAAGAAAATTTCAGGAAAGACCAACTAGAGCAGCTGAACTTTATTTGGGGTTAATCAGAGGCACTTTAAATGATGGCAGGTGTAACACGATTTGGAATGTGATTGCTTAATTCTGAACACAGCTACATCCCCAGTTATAAGAGGGTGTGCAGACTTATGCAACCACATTATTTTTTATTTTTCTTCCCTCTACCTAAAAGATTTCAGTTTGTTTTTTAGTTGAGTTGTACAGTTTATAGGTCACATTAAAGGTAAAAAAAGGTCTAAAATTATTTATCTTTGTCTCATATTTTTACAGCACAGAAACCTGACATTTAAACAGGGGTGTGTAGACTTTTTATATCTACTGTATATCCCAGAGTACGTCCTGACATTGACCTCAGAAGTCAAACAGCTGACAACATGTTGATACTTGTCAGTTTCCCATTGTTTGTTTTGTTAAATAAGACTTTTTTTTTATATTTCTTAAATGTAATAATACCACATAAACCCTCTTTATCTTCTGTTTGTGTTAATAGGGCTCCCTGATGATAATCTAGACATAAGGTCAGTTAGAGAGGAACAGGAGTATGAGAGAGATGGAAATGAGTATCAGCAACAGGAAATACCATATGAGCCTGGTGCAGGTGGGTGATATGGGTAATCTGAATGTATAATACAGATCTACTTGCATCAGTCATATAATTATTATATACTAGTGGCTTGCCGGTAAAAAATGGCCACATATTGCGAGGCTCTACCCCCCTCTACTTTGCTGGCCTCGGGATGAGCGCCTTTGGGGCTCATTGCAAGCCTCTCCCACCTCTACTTGATGGGAGGCGCTCATTGAGAGCCTCTCCCCCCTCTACTTTACTGTCCCTCTCCCTCCCCTGTGTTTTACCTCCTCCCTCCTGTCTCTTTCCCCCTCTCCCTCCCCTGTGTCTCATTTCCCCCTCCTCTCCCTCCCTTGTGTCTCCTTTCTCCTCTCCTCTCCCTCTGTTGTGTCTCCTTTCCAACATCCTATCCCTCCCATGTGTCTCCTTTCCACCTCATCTGCCTCCCTTGTGTCTCCTATCCCCCCTCCTCTGCCTCCCTTGTGTCTCCTATGCCCACTCCTCTCCCTCCCTTGTGTCTCATTTCCCCCCTCTTCTCCCTCCCTTGAGTCTCATTTCCCCCCCTCCTCTCCCTCCCTTGAGTCTCATTTCCCCCCCTCCTCTCCCTCCCTTGAGTCTCATTTCCCCCCTCCTCTCCCTCCCTTGAGTCTCATTTCCCCCTCCTCTCCCTCCCTTGAGTCTCCTTTTGCCCCTATTCTTCCTCCCTTGTTTCTCCTTTCCCCACTCCTCTCCATCTTTTGTGTCCCCCTCCTCTTCTTCTTTTGTGTCCCTCCTCCTCTCCCTCCCTTGTGTCTCATTTTTTTCTCCTCTTCCTACCTAGTGTCTCCTTCCCCCTCTTCTTCCTCCCTTGTGTCTCATTTCCCCCTCCTCATCCTCCCTTATGTCTCCTTCCCCCCTCCTCTCCCTCCCTTGTGTCTCATTTCTCCCCTCCTCTGCCTCCCTTTTGTCTCCCTTTCCCCCTCTTGTTCCTCCTGTGTGTCTTACTTCCCTCTCCTCTGCCTTCTTTGTGTCTCATTTCACTATTCTTTTGCCTCCATTTTGTCTCATTTCCCCCTCCCTCCCTTGTGTCATTTCTTTCCTCATCTGCCTACCTAGTGTCTCGTCCCCCCCTCCTCTCCCTCCCTTGTGTCTCATTTCCCCCCTCCTCTGCCTCCCTTTTGATTCCTTTCCCCCCTCCTCTCCCCCCGTGTGTCTCATATCCCCCTCCTCTGCCTCACTCCTGTCTCCTATCCCCCTCATCTGCCTCCCTTGTGTCTCCTTTCACCCCTCCTCTCCCTCCCTTGAGTTTCATTTCCCCCTCCTCTTCCTCCCTTGAGTCTTCATTCCCCCCTCCCCATCCTCCCATGTGTCTCCTTTCCCCCCTCCTCTTCCTCCCTAGTGTCTATTTTGCCCCCTTCTCTCCCTCCCTTGTGTCTCATTTCCCCCCTTCTCTCCCTCCCTCTGCCTCCCTTTTGTCTTCTTTTTCTCCCTCTTCTTCCTCCCATGTATCTTACTTCCCTCTCCTCTGCCTCCTTTGTGTCTCATTCCCCCCTCCTCTGCCTCCCTTGTGTCTCATTCCCCCCTCCTCTGCCTCCCTTGTGTCTCCTTTCCCCCATCCTCTGCCTCCCTTGTGTCTCCTTTCCTCCTCCTCTCCCTCCCTTCTGTCTCTTTTCCTCCTCCTCTCCCTCCCTTGTGTCTCATTTCCCCCTCTTCTTCCTCCCTTGTGTCTCATTCCCCGCCTCTGCCTCCCTTGAGTCTCCTTTCCCCCTTCTTCTCCGTCCCTTGTATCTCCTTTGCCCCCTCCTCTGCCTCCCTTGTGTCTCATTTCCCCCTCCTCTCCCTCCCTTGTGTCTCATTTCCCCCCTCTTCTCCCTCCCTTGTGTCTCATTATTCCCCGCCTCTGCCTCCCTTGAGTCTACTTTCCCCCCTCTTCTCCCTCCCTTGTATCTCCTTTGCCCCCTCCTCTGCCTCCCTTGTGTCTCATTTCCCCCTCCTCTCCCTCCCTTGTGTCTCTTTTCCTCCTCCTCTCCCTCCCTTGTGTCTCTTTTCCTCCTCCTCTCCCTCCCTTGTGTCTCCTTTCCTCCTCCTCTCCCTCCCTTGTGTCTCCTTTCCTCCTCCTCTGCCTCCCTTGTGTCTCCCCCTCCTCTCCCTCCCTTGTGTCTCATTTCCCCCTCCTCTCCCTCCCTTGTGTCTCATTTCCCCCTCTTCTCCCTCCCTTGTGTCTCATTATTCCCCGCCTCTGCCTCCCTTAAGTCTCCTTTCCCCCTTCTTCTCCCTCCCTTGTATCTCCTTTGCCCCCTCCTCTGCCTCCCTTGTGTCTCATTTCCCCCTCCTCTCCCTCCCTTGTGTCTCATTTCCCCCTCCTCTCCCTCCCTTGTGTCTCATTTCCCCCTCTTCTCCCTCCCTTGTGTCTCATTATTCCCTGCCTCTGCCTCCCTTGTGTCTCCTTTCCCCTCGTGTCTTCTGTCCCCCTCACCCTTCTGTTGTGCTGTAACTCACATGCACCTCTCCTGTAGCGCTGCCGTCTCGGTCTCTCTCTCATCTCTGTATTTCTCCCTGTCCCTCTCTCCCCTCTCAGTGATACTTACATCTCCCTGCTCATCCTGCCATCTCGGTCTCTCTCCCCTCTCTGTGTTTCTTTATCTCTCTTCTCCTCACAGTACAGCTCCATCCCATGTGCTTACAAACGCCCGCCCCCACACGCCGCATGACACTCTGGGATTGTAGTCCTAGGCGCGCCTCTTCACTCACACATCGGCCTCAAGCTCACTACAACTCCCAGAGTGCATAGGTGTTTGCAAAGTCCTACGGCCCTTGCCATGAGCGCCTGCCACGCTTATTGCATCCTAAGTCGTGATACAAGAGCCAAGTGTGGGGAGTCAACAGGAAGCCCAGGAGATGGACACCCAGGGAAATACCATCATGTGTGAGTGTACATGTATGACATGTCTGAGGGATGCATGATACAGGGTAGAATTTATATGACTAACCCTACACTGCATACCCCCTGTTCCCTTCCTCCAATTCTCATCTTTTGAAGTCCACACTATCCGCATCTTCTCTACCATCCCTCTGCGAGTAGCTGTGATCTATTGCCCACCTGGATCACCCTCTCAATTTCTGGACAGCTCTGCCGCCTGGCTCCCTCACTTTCTCTTCTCCAATATACCTTCACCCATTCTTGGCGATTTCAACATAGCCACTGACACCCCCACCTCCCCAACAACTGCAAAATGACTTGCACTTACCTCTTCCCTTGGCCTCTCACAATGGACAGACTCCGCAACTCACATTGGTGCACACTCCATTGACCTTATTTTTACTCATCTCTGCACGATCTCCAACCTTGACATCTCCCCACTTCCCCTATCTGACCACCACCTACTAACTTGCAACCTCACCTCATCTTCCGCTCACCACCCTTCTTCAAATCCTGCCACCAGAACACGCAGAAACCTGCAAGCACTCAACTCACAACAATTTTCAAGTGTACTAAAACCCCTTCTCAGCCCTCTCACCACCCTTGCCTGCCCTGACATCGCCACTTCACAGTACAATGCTACTCTAACCTCCACCCTTGACTCTCTTGCCCCCATAATCACAAGCAAACGCCCTCACTCTCATCCACAACCATGGCACACTACACAAACGCGCTATCTACAGAGATGCTCACGCACTGCAGAATGAATATGGAGGAAATCTCGCACTTCAGCAGACTTTCTCCACTACAAGTTTACCTTGCCCTCCTACTTGTCTGCCCTCAATCTTGCCAAACAACACGACTTCTCATCACTAATATCCAACCCTAAACGTTTATTTGCTACATTCAACACCCTCCTTTGCCCACCCCCACTTCCTGCCCCTTCTTGTCTAACTGATGACTTTGCCAGACACTTTAAAAATAAAATTAAAACCATCCGAAATGAGCTCTCCTCCCAGCTTGGCCCTATCCCACCATCCTTTCCACAAACCGACAACACCCAACCCTTACCCTTCCCCAATCCCTCCTCCACTATGGATTCCTTTGACCCTGTAACCGAGGATGAAGTATCTACTTTATTATTAACCTCTCACCTTACAACATGTCCTCATGATCCTATTCCTTTACAGCTAATCCCTCCCCTATCCACCGTACATATCCCAGCTCTCACACATCTATTCAACCTCTCCCTAAACACTGGCAGGTTTCCATCCTCCTTAAAACACGCCATAATTACACCCATTCTCAAGAAGCCCTCATCTGACCCAGCTTCTGCCTCCAACTACCGCCCTATCTCACTACTTCCCCTGGCTTCTAAACTGCTTGAGCGGATTGTTTACAATTGCCTCACTTAATTTATTTCCTCCAATTCCCTTCTTGACCCCTTCCAATCTGGTTTCAGTGCCCAACATTAAACAGAAACAGCCCTCACAAAAGTCACCAATGACTTGCTAGCTGCCAAATCAAAGGGTCACTTCTCCATTCTGATTCTCCTTGATCTCTCTGCTGCCTTCGACACAGTTGACCACCCTCTTCTAATCCAAACTCTCCGCTCATTTAGCATCCAGGGCACATCTCTTTCATGGTTCACATCCTATCTAAAAGATCGTACATTTAGCGTCTCTTTCTCTGGCACCTCTTCTTCACCTCTCCCTCTGTCTGTTGGCGTTCCCCAAGGTTCTGTCCTAGGCCCCCTCCTTTTCTCCATCTACACCTCTTCCCTTGGCACCCTCATAAAATCCTTTGGATTACAGTATCATCTCTATGCAGATGATACTCAAATCTACGTCTCTGCACACGATCTATCCCCCTCTCTTTTAGCTCATGTTTCCAACTGCCTCTCTAGCATATCGTCCTGGATGTCTACCCGTCAACTCAAACTCAACATGTCTAAGACTGAACTCCTAATCTTTCCACCCTCTACTACAGCTTCCACTCCTCAAATATCTCTTACTGTTGACAACACCATCATCGCCCCTACCTCCCAGGCCCGTTGTCTTGGGGTTCTACTGGATCCCGCCCTCTCTTTAATTCCTCACATCCAATCAATAACAAAATCTTGCCAGTTTCACCTAAAAAACATCTCCAAAATTCGTCATTATCTTACACAAGACACAGCTAAAATTCTAATACACTCTCTCATCATATCTCAACTCGACTACTGCAATTCCCTCCTTGCTGGCCTACCCATCTCTCGTCTGTCTCCCCTCCAATCCATACTGAACGCCTCTGCTAGACTCATCTTCAATACCAAACGCTCAGTGTCTGCAGCTCCTCTCTGTAAATCACTCCACTGGCTTCCCATAGCTTCCTGAACCGCATTTAAAATCATGACCCTAACACATAAAGCCCTTAACAACAGCACACCCACTTATATCTCTGCTCTTGTTTCAAAATACTCTCCCAACCGCCCCCTTCGTTCTGCTAACGACCTTCTTCTTTCCTCCTCTCTCATCACCTCCTCTCACTCCCGTCTTCAAGACTTTTCTCCTGCTGCCCCTACTATTTGGAACTCCTTGCCTCGCTTCATTAGATTATCTTCCTGCCTCAAAACTTTTAAAAAATTACTAAAAACACACCTGTTTAAAAAATATTATCACCTTCAGCCTTTATAATTACAACTGCACACTCCACAGCTTAATTACACTCACACCCACAATCTACAGTACAACACACAGACCCCTCCAATCGACTGAACAAATTGCATTCACGTTGCCATTTTGTATTTGTCACCCTCTTGTATCACACCTAAACCCTTAGATTGTAAGTTTGCGAGTTTTCAATTGTGTGTCCGTGTCTTGCAAACAAGCTCTATGTTCAATTGATAATATGCTTAAAAACAGGGCCCTCCATTTTTTATAAGGTGTTAAGTTTGTTTTTTGCCATGTACTAAACCCCTGTACAGCGCTACGGAATATGTTGGCGCGATAAAAAATAAAGATAATAATAATACGCACTACATTAAATGGCTATTAGGAATATTTAATTATTTCAATTACTTTCATTCGCCATATCGGAAAATAAACTTTTAGAAAAACTTTTATCAAGTGAACTAAAGTACCCGTGTTTGCTTATTACTATACACAAGTCCTTCTTCATGACTATGTACTGGCAGAATCTCAGAAAGAGACACAGATGATGCCACATGGTACGCTGCTTATTCAGCCCATAAAGTACATTGATATCATCCCTAACCAGGTCACCAGTCCTAAAGCATTCAGTTATATGAAGCCGGCCTTCCTACATTCATACCTTACCAATTCATAAAATGTAATCCTTGTGAGCTGGAGTAAGGATTTCCTTCTTTTACTTTCTTCATCCACACTGTCCTACCCCCTGGATATTTGGACTTCTTTGTCATTAGTGTCTATGGACTGAGATGTTATTACTCTACTGAACATCGTAAGGTGTGGCCCGTCGACCTTGTGTATGTACCATGAGGGCCCAGAGTCCATGTTGCTAGGTTATGATGTCCTTCTAGGCTCCAATTGTGGTTATTTGTGAGTGTGAAATGTGTTTCAGTACTAAAATTATTCTATGGGGCTTATAAACATATTTGGGGTTAGATATGAAGTGTATTCCCTTTCTGAGCTAGGCACCACCTGGAATTGAACTCTCGGTCACAGCTATTGGTGGCTCCATAAACTTCAATGTGGAACTCGTGGGCATGAATTAAGATATCAAATATAGCAACAAGATTGAAAATAGCAGTTGAAAGACTTGTTACAAACAGAGGTTAAGTGGTGTCATGTGCTTGTAACTGATACCCCTTTGATCCGTTATTGCCCCATAAATCAATCCCACCTGGGTTAGATCAAACAGGGGGGTAGGGATTGGCTGGTTTCATTTGCTAAAAGGAAAGATCCTGATCTCCACCCATAAATCCATCCCACACGGATTAGATGAAACAGGAGGGTCGGAATTATTGGTAGGACACAAGCATCTTACATGTATATTGGTAGGACACATGCATCTTACATGTATATTGGTAGGACACATGCATCTTACATGTATATTGGTAGGACACATGCATCTTACATGTATATTGGTAGGACACATGCATCTTACATGTAAATGAGTAGGACACATACATCTTACATGTACATTGGTAGGACACATGCATCTTACATGTATATTGGTAGGACACATGCATCTTACATGTATATTAGTAGGACACATACATCTTACATGTATATTGGTAGGACACATGCATCTTACATGTATATTGGTAGTACACACGCATTTTACATGTACAGACATTTTATTTCCAGCTGTTGAATTTCAGTGGTATCTTTTTATTTTGAATTTACAAAACTCCATATGATATGTATAAAAATAACATAGGTATTTGTTTCTAGGGTTCCCTGGTGAAAATGTATCTACTGTATCTATTAGTGAGACAGGTGAGGATGAGACAGAGGAAATAGATATTCATCAGGTGACGGCGCATCCAGACCGCCGCGCAGGTAAGTGGGAAACTTGGGAATAATATGATGGCTGTGTTGGGGACACATGAAAAGTGCTCACTTATTAGTTGTTAAAGTCTAATTTCTATTTTTAAACACAATGTTTTAATAATCTCAGTTTTAATAAATTCATACAATCATGTAATCCCAATTTGTGGTCAGCTTTTACAGTGTCTATAATGTCTTTATATCCCATAGATCCCGGGTAGTATAAAGTGGCACATACTGTGGGTGTAAATAGATGGACCATTGTATGCATTTGGTTCCAATTAATACTTTATTTTTCAAATACAAAAGCAATATAAAATAATGTATAGGTAAAAATGTATAAAACTAAAATAATATAATTATAATAGAACAATACTGAGCAGACGCGTTTCACTGTTTCTATTTTACATCTTTATCAATGATGAAATAACCTAGATAAAAATAGATACAATCGACCCATAAATAAAATGGTTAAATGATAAAAGCAGAAGACGATACAACAATATACAATGGGATAGTAGGGTAATACCCTTCATGATAAGTATATATACAGATAAATACAATGTGGTATTGGGGTGTCCATTCGTACTAATAGTGACTAAAAACATTTGTGTTCAGCCTAATTACTGAGGCATCCACTAGATTCAATATAGATATGAATTTCTGCATGTGTATATACATGGGCGCACACTGTCATCACATGTGGAATGTGCGCTCTGTACTTTAGTCTGACAATAGTATTTATTGATTTGATCCCTTTAGGACAGTATAATATTTCGGGTTCCTATCCCCCCACAAACCTGGAATACTTACTTGTTGTATTGACGAGGTATCTCTTCCTATTTGTTTATTATTATTCATTCTTTTTTCTTTTTATTATTTATTATTTTTTATATCTATTCTATTTTTTATATATGTATCATAATTGGATACACTCTGATAATTATTATTATTAACTAGCGAATTGCCCGTCAAAAAATGACGGCAATAAAATTGTAAGGTAGCTAATGCTGTTTGGTGTATAATAATGAAATAAATAATACATTAATAAATGAATATACTTTACCTATTTTGAAGTAATATATGCAGGAAGCATTCTGTTGAAGAGCTGGCAATCTGTTTTGATGTTGCTGAAGCATTAGTAGTGTGGAGCTGCTGTGTAAGCGTGATGAATGTGTGTAGTGTAATAGTGTGCGTGCGCGAGACCAAACCGTAAGCGTAGTTGTAATTTTTGATAGTCTAAACTCTTTTATTTTGAGTTAAATGAAGGTGTAACTTCATTTTTTGAGGTCCTGGATGCTCCCTCTTGCTGTAGGTAAGCTTTTTATGTATGTGTTGTGTGTATTTATTGTGTTTTTCATTTTTTCATGTTCGCAGGTTGCGGACGATTTTTGCGAGTCCGTAATGTGTGTTAATGTGTCTCGTATGTTTTTTGCGTTACGACGTGAAGTTTGCGAGGGCCTCAGTTGCTGGCAAGGAGTGCCTTCGCGAGGGTCGCAGTTGCTGGCAAGGAGCGCCTTCGCGAGGGTCGCAGTTGCTGGCAAGGAACGCCTTGCCTGCAACTGCGGCCATTGCTACGCGAGAGCAGCAAGCCGCGGCCCAAGGGCTGCGGGCTCACTGTGCGAGCCCGCAAGCGTTAGCAACAACTCGTATGCTCACAACTATATATGTGATATTATCATCTTTTTCACCTTAAACTCTGCTCCCAATAGTGAATAAATCTTTTGGAGATGTCACTGTTACATCTGGGTATTTCACAAATGTCCCAAAGTGTCCCCTTTTCGTTTTTTTTTGCCACACTGGTTTATAAATATACTCCAGCGCCCGTCTCTACCTCCACTTTGGGTCATTGTCCTGCTGGAAGGTGAACCTCCGTCCTAGCCTTAAATCACGCACAGAGGGGTACAGGTTTTGCCCAAGAATATCCCTGTATTTAGCACCATCCATCTTTCCCTCAACTCTGACCAGTTTCCCAGTCCCGGCTCCTGAAGTAGGAATTGTATTAATGATGAAACATTAATGACACGACTAACTCCTCTTGTTGGTCCTTTTAGTGAACATTATGTGTGTCCCAGATGTCACTGCTAGTAGTAGTACGCCTTTACATTGGTATAATAGCATATTTATGAAAAGTGCAAAGTTTGAAGATATAAAATATTCCCCTCATTATATTATTTGTGCTGGTGAAGTTAATGCTACAAATGATATAGCGTCACAGAGTTATGCATTTTTTCTTCTGTTAATGTGTTTCTTAATTACAACAAAATATTATTTTATTAAAACGATGAAGATGAGAAAACATTGAGTGAAGCTAAAACTAATAATTTATAATACTTACATCAATACATACAAATGTATTTTACTATCCATTAGTGGGATTTCTGGGAGATAGTCTGGGTTTACTGGCTACCAATTATTTTATAGGACAGTGTAGGGCACCCTATGGGGTTTTCTATTATCTTAATGTTAGCATGAAAATTAATGGAGAGTTAAACATGATACATTTTTATTTACTTAGTATAAATGTTATATTTTTATAGTATGAATAATAAGTGTTCTCTAGTGGTTGGGGTACAGAGTGAACCAGTTCTTAAAGACATAATAAGAGACATCACCTCTTACAGCACCATGTTATTTGGGGTATTTCATATGTATATTTATTATCTTTCAGTTCTGTCTTTACCAACATATGAATTAATGAGCAGGCAGATGAAAGAAGAATCCTAGACACCATCCTCTTCACAAGACACTAAAGTAGATGATCAGGGTGTTCAAGAACAAAGCTCTGAAATAATCCCAAGGAAGGAATCAGCATTTTGTCACAAAGTAAATATTGATTTTTATTCTGAATCCTATCAGGATAAACAAGAAACTTGTGCTCAAAGTAAGAATGTTATCTGTAGAACCAGGAGAGCTAGAAAGGACACCTCAAACTGTGCAAAGCTTCACACCAGAATAGAAGATGAAAAAGCATCATATGGAAGACGGAAGTCACATCTGGCCAGACATCCAAGTGTTCATACAGATCAGAAGCCATTTGTTTGCCAGCAATGTGGGAAAGATTTCTCACTAATGCCATGCCATGATAAAACTCATACAGATAAGAAGCCACATGTGTGCCAAGAATGTGATTTAGTAGTCACTGCAGAGTCTGATGTGATTGCACAGAGCGTAACTCATACTAGGCAAAAGTCACATACTGGTCCTGACTGTGGTAAAGACTTCTGTAGACCTTCACAACTGATTGAACACCATTTAACTCATACAGAGGAGAAACCATTTGTTTGCCAAGAGTGTGGGAAAGGCTTCTCTCTAAAGACAAATTTAGCTGCACACAATAGAACTCATACAGGAGAGAAGCCATTTGTTTGTAATCAGTGTGGCAAAGGTTTCTCACACAAGCACAGTCTGTTAGGACATAAGATGAATCATACAGGATTGAAGCCATATGTGTGCCAAGAGTGTGGGAAAGGTTTTTCTCAAAAGACCTATTTAGCTATACACAATAGAACTCATACAGGAGAGAAGCCATTTGTTTGTAATGAGTGCGGCAAAGGTTTCACACAGAAGCAAGGTCTGTTAGGACATAAGATGAATCATACAGGATTGAAGCCATATGTGTGCCAAGAGTGTGGGAAAGGTTTTTCTCAAAAGACCTATTTAGCTATACACAATAGAACTCATACAGGAGAGAAGCCATTTGTTTGTAATCAGTGTGGCAAAGGTTTCACACAGAAGCACAGTCTGTTAGGACATAAGATGACTCATACAGGAGTGAAGCCATATGTGTGCCAAGAGTGTGGGAAAGGTTTTACTCGAAAGACCCTTTTAGCTGCACACAATAGAACTCATACCTGAGAGAAACCATATACTTGTTCTCAGTGTGGCAAAGCATTCACTGAAAAGTTTGCAATGCTTGAACACCAAAGAGTTCATACAGGAGAGAAGCCATGTATCTGACAGAAATGTGAGAAAAGCTTCTTGCACAAATCGAATCTGGTAACACTCAGTAGGATTCATACAGCAGAGAAGCAATTTTTTTTTTCCAGGAATGTGGAAATGGCTTCTCTTCCAGGTCATATTTTATTAAGCATTAAAGAACACATGCATAAGAAAAGTAATAATCTAGTTATACAACACAGATCCTATATAGTAAGAGCTATGTGTGTCTTTAGGAATATACAATATTGCCTTTGAGAATATATTGTATGGTCATAATCAGCTAAAATTGAGTTTTTTATAATAAAGACTTACTTTACATTCTTATAATAAAGTAACAGATTTGATAACTTGCCGAGATGTGTTCATTTGCAGAAAATGTCAGGAAAATTTGGGTACATAGTATACATGTGAGTTATTACCACGTAGCTCTCACAGTAAGCCTAGAACATGCTAAATGTATGTACATATTATACATCTTGCCTAGTTTGTATTTTTGTTCTCCGTGTTCCTCCTTTTTTTTTTGTATCATGGGGACATTGTAATTTTGAACTTTGTAATATGATTGGCTTTCCATCTTTTTTTATTTTAGCCAATCAGATTGCATAATTGATCATTTTAATGAGCAGTCGTAGAAGTAGCATATAAATAACAGTAATCAGTAAAAGGCAAATTCAACTACTTTTTTACATATCTTAAGTTTTTTTTTTTACAAAATAACCCCACAATATTTGAAATGAAAACAATAATTTTGTAATGTTTAAGGTTCAATTTTTAAATGCATATAATATTTGGACTCTGTTAATTAGTATTGAATGTAACAAATAAAACCCCTTAAAGCCCCTGAGTGCAGTGATACCACAGTATTAGCACCTCAGTATACTTATTGCTTGGGGGTATTGCATTCAGTAAACATGATGTAATAAAATCACTAAGTTTTAGTACCGTGGTTGTTTGTGGTTTTCTTACAAACACTTGGGGCCCTCTTAAATTCCAGCCTCGTAAATAAGAGGCTTCTACTTAAGCCCTACGTACTGCAAAGTTTCTCTAACTTACAATGCTATGTCTGTATTGACCACCATGAGTGACAGGGTTAATTAAGGCCTTATGGGGGTCTGTATTGACCTTCATGAGTGACGGGGTTAAGGCCTTATGGGGGTCTGTATTGACCACCATGAGTTATAGGGTTAATTAAGGCCTTATGGGGGTCTGTATTGACCTTCATGAGTGACGGGTTAATTAAGGCCTTATGGGGGTCTGTATTGACCAGCATGAGCGACAGGGTTAATTAACGCCTTATGAGGGTCTGTATTGACCACCATGAGTTATAGGGTTAATTAAGGCCTTATGGGGATCTATATTGACCTTCATGAGTGACGGGGTTAATTAAGGCCTTATGGGGGTCTGTATTGACCACCATGAGTTATAGGGTTAATTAAGGCCTTATGGGGGTCTGTATTGACCACAATAAGTTATATGGTTAATTAAGGCCTTAAGGGGGTCTGTATTGACCACCATGAGTTATAGGGTTAATTAAGGGCTTATGTGGGTCTGTAGTGACCACCATGAGTTATAGGAAAAATTGAGGCCTTATGGGGGTCTGTATTGACCACCATGAGTTATAGGGTTAATTAAGGCCTTATGGGGGGTCTGTATTGACCACCATGAGTTATAGGGTTAATTATAGTTGCTTGGGGTTAATATTTTTAGTGCGAGTCCTTTCAGAAGCTTTACAGTCCTTTAAGGACCCGCGAGGCGGGAAATGTAAAATTGAAATGCAGCAGGGTCACGATCGGTGCCCATCGGGGACCACCGCTGCAGGGGGTTAATGTGGGGGGGCTGCGGGTCCCTATGGACCCCTGCAGCAAGGGGTTTATGTGGGTACACTTCGGGGGTCCCGATGGGGACCTCCAGCATAGAGGGGAGTTAATTGTAGGTGCTGTGGCCGGGATTGGGTAATAGTGTGCGGCGGCCCCTTTAAGGAGCCGCGGCGGGGAATTTAAAACTTTTAAATGCAGTGGGGGGCCTGATCTATGCAGATCGGGGACCCCCCTGCAATGGGTTTATGTGGGGACACTTCATAGAGGATGGTTAATTTTTTGGGCCGCGGCCAGAATTGGCAATTAATGTGCTGCGGCCCCTTTAAGGAGCCGAGGCAGGGAATTTAAAACTTTTAAATGCAGCGGGGGCCTTATCGGTGCCGATTAGGGGACCCCGGCTGCAAGGGGTTAATGTGGGGGTGCTGCAGGGGTCCCGATAGAGACCCCAGCAGCATGGGGATGTGTATGGGGTGCAGGGGGGAGCCTCACACTGCTGTCTCGGGCTGCTCCGAGGCAGCACGTAGAGGCTTTAGGATCCCATGCGGGCACTTTTTGAATTCTTACGATATGCGATAATCATGCGTAGATTTAAGGCTGCGTGTGACTACGTAGCTCTCTCGGAGCCTATTCCCGGCCATTTTTTCGTAGTCATATCGCAAAGCAGGCTGCGAGAGATTCGGTACTCGCAAACAGCAGAAAAACTGCCTTTTGCGAGCACCGAGAGAATTACGAGGGATAATTTAATAGGGCCCTTGGTTTTCTCACAGACAATGAAATGTAATTACTGATAACCTCTAACAAAGTAGTTTAAGGTATTTATGGCTGACACTGGATGTGATGCTGAAGATATTTCTCAATATTTTTGGATCCATCATACACCCACCATGACTAAAGGACCACTGTGGTGTGTTTTCTTTTATATACTTTGATAATATTTATTTCAAGAGCAGAAGAAAATAAAATATTTAGATTTGTAACTTTTCCTACACAAGTGTATTTTTGCTGCAAGATTATATGTTCCTTTCTAAGCTTGTTCCGTCTCTTTCACAGGAGGGTGTGTCATTGTAAACATCTTCCAGTTACTACTAGCAGTTTTAGATGCCATATTACCATTGTACAGATAGAGCTTCCTGTGTACTAAAAGTCTTCTTTCATCTCAGGAAGTTAATCAACAGATATCAAAATGTTTGATTTCACAGCAATATAAAAGCCTAAAACATTTAATCTATGTTTAAGTAAAGTTCCTTATTTAAATAGACGACTACAAGTGACCCTTTAACTGCACTATGTCATAAAAACAACATAGAGATACCTTGTTAAATTGAAAAAAAAAGAAATGTGTATTGATAGTCTTTTATTAAATTATATGTTTACCAAATACAGATCTTAAATTGCCTGAAAGAAGAACGCCCAGAATTTCAAGAAATAAGTCTTGTTCACAAAATGTTTACTCCGAATCTTAGATGAAATGTTATTGGAAATGCTTTATAGCTTCACCTTAAAAGTAAAATGTATGGTACAAACACAGAACCATCTAATATAAGTCTGTAGCTCATTTGTCTCTTCAGCAGAAGAATACAAGTCAAATCCTGAGGGCCAAACACAGACCTTACAGACCCTAGAAGATGACCTAAACAAAGGAATGTTATGGGATATTAAATTAATTGGAATATACATTTTGTTATTCTTGTGTTTCTTTTTTGTTCTGTACCTTTACTCTTTTCTATCTAAATCTGTATGGTCTAAATTATCAAGAGATTTATGACGAATGTGTCATGTTAAACACATTTAATTTGTTTCGATGAGGAGTTATTAGGAACTTGGATCAAGGCAACTCAGTGGATGTAGTCTTTTTGGATTCTGCAAAGGCTTTTGATACAGTGCCACATGGAAGACTATTGTGCAAATAAGTGATACAGGAATTGCAGTACATATTTGCTCATGGACTGAGAGCTGACAGGAAGCAAAGGGTTGTTGTAAATGGAACATACTCAGATTGGATTAATGTGGTAAGTGGGGCACCTCAGTGTTCAGTATTAGGTCCTCTCCTTTTTAACATATTTCTTAATGAAAAGTTAATTGAAAAGTAGTGTCTGCATTTTTGCTGATGACACTGAGTACTTTCCCTCCAAAGCTATTTGCATAAATTTGAGAAATTGGCAACTAAATGGCAGATTAGATTTAAAAAATATATAGAGGTAGGGAGAAACAACAAAATTTTATTAACTTACATAGGACAACGGAGAATTAAAAACATCAAAAAAATATTAAAAACAACTGAATGTAAATCCCTTGAATCTTCTCCACTGAGGGAATAATTTAGACAGATCACTACATTGTGCTTTACAGTACTGTCTTATCCCTATATAAGTGGATGTATAGATATATAGTAATTAATTTATTACTCATTTTATGACCAAATACATGTAGATGCTTCTTCAAGAAAAGTGATCCTATAATCCTGCCAGCACTGAGTCTCTTTTTTGGGTCATGCAAGAAACCCTATGTTGTTTTGTTATATTAATTCATTTAAGGTAGACATAGTGGGATATATATTAATATACATGGGTTAAGATAATAAGTTTAATTTTTTGTTTTTGGTATTAATATTTGTATATTGTATTCCACTGTATCACTCTACTACGGTCATTTTGGCAATCTGTCAAATAGACATTTATATTGTGCAGCTTTATTTAAAAAAATGAAGTAGTAATATGAATACTGACCAGCCTTATCTATTTTACTTCTGAAGTGAAGGTATGTTGCCTATAGATCATTGGGCGTAATCTCTACCTCTGAATGTGAATTTATGAGGGTAATTAAACAAAACATTTTGTATCATTCCCATCATACAATGCTCCATTGTTTTGCATTTGTGCTTTTCAATTATTATAGGATCTGATTTTAGATGTTTTCTATCACTTACACATATTAGTGTATTAATACAATCAAAACATTTTCTTGTTGATACACTTTATTTAGGAGCCACAATAGATTCATAGCTTGAATTATTTGGTAACTGTCATACAATTAATTCATATTAAAGCCGTCTGGTAAAAGGAAAAAAGCAATATATAAGAATAATTAAGCAGCCTCTAGACAAATTGGGAAGCCATCACTTATGTATACTTAGTAGATGTATCATACAAAGTCAGCATAAATAATGAACAAAAGCAGATGGGAGGTGGCCTAGATGACTCAGGCACTCACCAGCAGTGGCAGTAAAATTTTAAGGGAGGTAGCATGAAGGATGCCCACGGTCCCCAATGATGTAAAGGAGTCTTTATATAGGATGCCAGCTCGACAAAAAAGATGGGAGAATCCATAGACAGTACTGTAAGGAGAATCCAATCCATAGACGATACTGATGCTCCCCAACACCAGATGGGAGGCTGCATGGAGTATGCCAGAGCTCTTATCACAAACGTTGTGATAAGTTGGGGAATTTCACTGATACACTAGTTGACTACCAGAGTAGCCCAGAACTCCAGGATGTCCTGGGGGACCTGTCTGGAATATGCACGCGCACACACAGAGCTTTTCCAAACAGATTCTCTGTTTATTTCAATTTCGGTCAGAGCTTATAAAACATAAAAACAATAAATCGTAACATGTCTTCTTGTACCTTGTACAAGTAAGAGATCATGTACACTCCTTAAATGTTGGCAGGATATATAAACAAAACTTAGAAAAAAATAATTGAGGGATAGCAGTTTCAAGGATGCATACTTTAGAGATAAGTGAGCCATTTCTTGCTGAGCTAACACAAAGTGATTTTGAGCTAAACTGAAAACGACAAAACGTAAACCTTCATTCCCCTCTTAGATCACAACGTTATCTCAACCAAGGTAATCTTCTAACAGAAGTGTAATTCATTTCTAACAAAAAGTCGTTAGCGTGAGTATATCTGCAGCCTTATGGTTAAACTAATATGTGAAAATGGTCAGGTCGCAACTCATAACACATTTCTTGTAGTGTCTGCGATTCTTCATATGAAACATTAAAAAAGCATAAGAAAAACATAATAAGCGGACCGGCCTTTAAAGAAGTTTAAAACCTCTTGAGTTTCCTACAACATGGAGGTTTTACATCACATGGAGTCCTTTGCACCCTTTACCTTAATACATTCCCAACAAGAACTCTTCAAAAGAAAACATAGTTATAAAAAGAACATCAATATGTCTACATCAATATAAACATTAGGAAATCGCAAGTTTATTAATCTGATATGATTTGTGGAATGATAAAAAATCTTTCAATAATGGGATCCATAGCAGAAGTATCACAGTCCAGATAATATAGTCTGTTGAATGAAAGTTTTTCACTTATTAGTGATTATAAAGCAGGAGCAAGGAAAGATGATATTTTGTTGGTAAAGCAATACTTTCAGGAAGACGGGTGAGCACCTGTTTGACGATATCCATAGAGGAAAGAAATAATCCAATAGGGTAAATTAAAACGTTCATATATGCTGTTACATGTATCCAAGAGATAATCCAGATAGCGGCGGCATAGATATAAAAGTCCAGATTTGTAAAATTAAACACAATGGTTAATGCAGTGAAAATGGCCTTACTTAATTCTCCAACCAATTACCAATAACTAGGTCATAGAACCAATTTCCCTTTATACTTATTGCCTTATGAGATGTGATTTAATAACCAATACAGTTTGCAGTGATATTACTAACTAGCAACTTGCCCGTCAAAAAATGACGGTCAATAACATTTTAAAGCTTGAAATGCTGTTTGTGACACAATGTGATTCTCTAACACTCTGAATCTTTTTCTTATCTACAAAGAAGTACAAAAATGTATATATATATTTTTAACAATGTACTGTTAAACTATATCAAACTTTTTAATTGTCATGTATTGAATAATAATATAACAATCCATCAAATTTATCAGAATACGTATTGTGAACCATTACATGAAGGTTTTTAATATTGTAAACAGTGGGTACATTTTTTTTTTAACAATACTAACATGAAATCGTTGAACTTTTTGTAAATGAGTCTCTTCAACCATGACAGAACATTAACATTAACATACAACTTGTATTTAAACTCCTGGTAAAACACATAGGTATTGAATCCAGAGGAAGGCAAACAGTAAAATGGGGGATTGCAACTTAGCCAATTGTCTCAAAAGGGGGAAAAGAAAATTCCTTCCTAACCCCATGAAATGGCGATCAGATTACTCCCTGGATGAATACTTTCTATTTAATTATACATTGCATTTTTGTTAACAAATGTTTCTGCTGCAAATTACATAAATCTTTTTTAACATTCAATAAATGAATTTTTCAAACTTTTTAACATACAATGATAACAATGCAAACATTAACATAAGATAGTGATCTTGAATATTGAATCCAGAGGAAGGCAAATGACCAAAAATGTAAGTTCAACTTTGTAAATTTGTTGAAATGTTGTCAAAAAATAATTCCTTCCTGACTCCATTGACAGGCAATCGGATTCGTCCCTGAATCAATAATCTATATATCATGCACCATTTTATTTTTTCCACAAATGATGATGCTGCTACTAACATTAAACCTTAATTACATAGAATGCATCAACTAATCAGTCCTTTTCAAACAGATTGTTAAGCTCACAAACCTGAAGGAAACATATTAAATTGTAAACAGTAAAGGTAATAAAATGAAAGCTAACTGTTTTGTGGGGCCAATCATGGCTAAAGTGACTTCCAAGTCATTCCATTTTTTTGCCTTGAAAGTGGTTTCCTTTCAAAGAGCACAGCAGACTTTTATTTGTGTCTATGGGATGTAACCCCCCCCCCTTTTTTTTTCTTTCCTTTCTTCCTTTTTTGTTGGTTATTACTGTATTTTTCTGAAATTGTCGACATATTTTTGTAACTGAAATAGTGTTCCTCTAAGAAGAGGTCAAGTGACCTTCAATTTCTTCCTTCAAATGAAACCACTATTCTATTTGATTACAAAACCTCGTAGTACACAATATTTTTTGTAAAAATACGTCCATCGTGTAGTAGATCACCCTGGCTTGGATTGTCTTTAACTGAAACTTTAATTTGTGCACCCTGAAAAAGTAAAATAGAGGTGTCCATGTGCAAAAACAGGTTCTTGTAAAAAAAATACCCACATTCTTAATAGTTTGTCCTTGGGATTTATTGATGGCCATGGCAAATGCCATGATAACTGGAAATTGTCTCATTTGAAGGACAAAAGGCAAACCACTCTCACTTGGAGCTAAATCAATTCTTGGTATAAAAACTTGTTCACCTTTATGGGTCCCAGTCATAATTCCTGCATGAATAAAATTATCTTTTAAATCGTGCACAATTAATCTGGTCCCATTGCAAAGTCCTTTTTTTGGATTCATATTTCTCAATAGCATGATAATTGCCCCTTTTTTCAATTGCAAAACATGTGGTGGCATTCCAGATGGGGTAAAGAATTTATAAATTCTATACTAAAATTCAATTAATTGTCTTTATCAACAGCCAGCACTGAATCTGCACTGTAATAATTATTTTGTGGTGCATTGATGAATTTTACAATGTTGTTATTTAGATTCAAGGCATCTCCATCTATTGGTGTTAATATCACTTTGTTTGCAATGTCTGAGTAATCAACATTATTCAGAGTGTTTAGAAAGATTGCTGATATGAGTGATTCCTTGCAATCCATTGTTGATGGAATTTCAGTGGTATCATTGGGTAAATCATGTATTTGTGGATGTTTTCCTTCTCCAATTTGAAGGAGACAATCATTGAATTTGTTTTGGCCTTCAGATCTCATATTTAATTCTAATTTGAGATGTATAAATATTTTCCACATTTACTTGCCTTGATACATGTTTCAATGATATCAGTTCTATTTCCATGTGGGACAACAGGTAATGTTTGCCTAAAATCTCCTCCTAACAACATCACCTTTCCACCAAATGGCAAATTATTATCCATCACTTATTTTAAGAATCTATCAATACATCGCAAAGCAGGACATGACATCATTGTTGTCTCGTTTATGATAATTAATTTACTTTTTTTTAATGTTTTTGCTTGTAAAGAATTCACTCTGACACTGATGTTTCTAAAATGGGAACTGGCAGTTTAAATCCACTATGCACAGTTCTACCACCCTCTAACAAAAGTGCGGCATTTCCAGTTATTGCAAATGGCATAGCTATCTGACCCTGTGCTCGAATGTAACTCATCAAACAATTGTACAGATACGTTTTTCCTGATCCACCAGGGCCATCTAGATAGAAATAAGGTCTTTGACCATTTCATCATCTGTAGCATTTGTGATGGCATTAAATGCTTGTAATTGAAAAGTTTTTAAAGTTGCTACATTTTCTTCTATTTTTCATTTTCTTAGCTCAGTGTCCCCCCCCCCCCCACCACCCAACAGCCTATATAAGCTGGCCATCACCAAAAATAAGAGCTATGACCCACTGAATACCCTCAAATAAGACAAGATTAAACAAACAAATGGCAAATGTATTGAGGTGGACCCTGTCCCTTAAAAAGAAATCCAAAGCCTCTGATGCTTCTAAATCCTGGTGTCTGATGATTATACCACCAAAGCACCTGATGAATGATTCCATACTTTTATTGATTTCATGTTAACAAATTGTTAGCATAATGCCAATTAAACCTGGGGGTAACCTTGACCATATAATGTGATTGCCCTGGTATAACGCCCTCAACCTCAGGATATCTAACTGCATCCTACTGATAAGGTCCCACAAAGACAAAATAATGTGCTTCCTGAAGCAACAAACATGTAGATAATTTGTGTCACATTCAGGGCGGTCATGCTTACATTTATGACAAGTTCCCCATCTGCATGAGCTTTCATTATAAGTGTAAGCTCTTCTTATCCACAGATGGGGAAGAAGATGATTTTATAACTGAGGCTGCAATGGGACGTAATGGGGTTACAATCTTTAACCAAATTCCCATCTCCTATCATCTTATTGCATTTTGGTTTTGGCCAAGGGCCCCCTTCATCACAAATATAGTTGTGAGCATGCGGGTTGTTGCTAACGCTGCGGGCTCACGTAGCAATTGCTGGCATGGAGCGCCGAAGCATCTGTGGACCAGCATCTGTGGACCTCGCAAAATTAACGGACTTACGACACAGAAATACGACACGGGTTACGACCCATTACGACCTCGCAAAAAACGCCCGAAACCCAGGCAAATGAAGTCATGAAAGACACACTAAATACACACAACAACTACATAAAAAGCTCACCTACAGCAAGGGGGGGCACCCAGGACCTCGAAAACTGAAGTTACACCTCAATTTAACTAAAAATAAGACACCCGAAAATCCCCTAAGCAAGAGAAAAAATAACCGCCGAAAAAAACGAAAACGAGGCTACAGGACTCTAAAGACACAAAACACCACCAAACACCTACGGATTTTCCGAAAAAGACGTCCGAGATCCGAAAACAAGGACGCAACCCGCGCGACCCGAAAACCATTAGAAACACAAGATATACACACAACAAATACATAAAAAGCTTACCCACAGGAAGGGGGGCACCCAGGACCTCTCCAAGTGAAGTTACACCTCGATTTAAGTCCAAATTAAAGACTTTAGACACCCGAAAATCACCTAAGCGGGAGAAAAAATGGCCACCGAACAAAAATGAGGCTAAGGACGCAAAAATACTACAGTTACTTGCAGAACGGAAAGAACGCTCCAGTCAAGTTCCCAGGAAACATAACACACACTATGCGGCACGTACCACACTGATATTAATTACCATTTTACATGAAAAAGACAACTTTTAGCCGGAAAATGGCGGCTGGATTGCAAATTTAACGCTGGAACGCAAATAGTGCATGCGTATTGCGTTCTAACGGTTTCAAGCACCTAAAAGTTTATAAATACTGCCCACTTTCCAGAAAATTCTCCATTTCTCCTCAGGTGATGCGCGGTTTGACTGGACATGTCGCTGCCGCCGTTACTTCAGAAGATAATTATTTACCAATTTACACCTTCACAATCTGCAAATTCAAACTGAGAGGTTAGCTAGAATATATTTCATTTAGTAAGAAAGACCCCCCCCCCCCAAAAAAATAGCAAAAAAATAAAACATTTCAAACATTCCCAATCAAAATGGCATTCATGTATGTTCATGTGACACGCACATATATGTGTATAGGCCCTACAACAAGCTCATCTTAACTTAAAGTAATCAAAGAAGTATATTTAAACAGACTCTGCATCAACAGCGTCACTCAAGAATTTGCACCGTGCACTGTGAAAGAGAATTACTTTTAAAGAACAGAAAGAAAGAAGAAGAGGTAAGATATAAAAATACATTACATGCAGAAAAAGACCATGCTTTGCTAAATCAAAAAGAAGAAATATACAATTAACCATTTCACTTTCTTTTTCAAACAGACACTACAAGAAGACTGGTGGATTAAGATTGGCAGGAGGGGACCCTCTGTCATTCGGACAAGAACAACACTTCAATCAAGGTAAAGTATAACAAGTACAAAAATTGAAAAAAAATATGTTTAATGGCTGCCAATGTGAGAATTGAAAGTAAAAAAAAAAACCGCAATACAAATTCAATCAAGACCAAAACAACACAGTTCAACAAACTTCACAAAGACCTATACAATTTCCAAAGAATGACAGTACACACACAAAAAAAGGGGTGGGCACAAAACAGGATAGCATCCCAAACATTAGCAACATACATAAAACAAAAGTTTTCCTCCTCTTTACTGTAGAATAACCTCCAACCATCACCCACAAGCCAAATGCAGCAAACGAAAAGTGGTGAACACAAAACAGGATAGTACAAAAAAGAGCAACAACATATAGAAAAGGCAATTAACATTCCTTTTTAATGTCCAACAAGATGTAATCCTTACAAACAAGACTAATTAAGCAAATGGAGCATGCAAATGGTGTGGACACAAAACAGGATTGTACAAAAAATCACACAAACAACTTAATAACTAACTTAATATTCATCTTTACTGTTTAACAACCTATAAGCCTTACAAATAAGCCTAAATAAGCATACCAAAAGTGTCGGACACAAAACAGGATAATCCTAAAAACATTGCGATCATATACAAAATTTAAAAAACATTAATAATTACAATAAAAAAAAAGGATAACTGTAATATGCAAATACAATTAAAGTATTTTAAAGTGTTGCACAAAAAAAAAGCATAGCAGAAAAATTCACAATAACAGATAGAGTAGACCAAAAAAATTAACTATGCTATTCATTACAAATACATTCCAATCAAATACAATTTTGCTTTTTCTTTTACAACAGACACTGCGTGAAGAGCATCGGACGAAGACTTACAACAGTGGACCAAGAAATATTCTGCTTGAAATCACACTTCAAACAAGGTACAGTATACAAAGTAAAAAAAGAGAAAACTAAATAAACATGTTTGCTCTGCATCCATGTGAACAGAAAAAAAAATTAACCAACAACAATAAGCACCACTAATTATCAGCTTTAACAAAATATTACTAACACATTTGTCATTTACCTGCTAATTGGCTTTTACGGACAACAACGTTTAACAGTAAACCCAAACTTTAATCTCTAAAAAAAAAAATAACCAACATAAAACCGCATAGTCCAAGAAATAGTGAAAACACATACAAAATAACATTTTTAATTCTCAATTCCCAGCCCTAATGTACAATATTAAGCATAAAACCTAAGCACGCACATAAAATAGAATACTACAAGAAATACTACTAACACCGAACAAACAACAATACAAACCTGCTTTTCACAGCCCCAACATATAAGTCTTTAAGTAAAATATAAAAATACTATTGCAAAAATCCCCTGCAGCACAAATTAGAAAGAACAATTTTTGCCCTCTACTATGCCTGTAAGCCAAAACTACAACATAAAAAGCAATAAAAAAATAAAAAAAACTCAATTTAAATTAACACTATACACCTACTACATCTACAATAAGCTATAATGCAATTACCTTGAGTGTGCTATGCATCTAAGGCAAAAATTACAACCTACAAGAGAGAAAGTAAGAGCAACAAAATAAAACACACTCATTTAACAATAGAAAGAAAGTTAAGCTACAATGAACTACAATCACATACAAACAAATTGTTGCAAATAAAATATTTCAGAAACCAACTTAACATCTGAAACTAAACAAATGATACATTATTTTCTATTACAGATTAAGATGGCTGATAACGACACCAAACAAGAAAAGATAAGACATCAAGCTAGAGAACGACAACAAAGATGGGCAAACCAGCAGACAACGGTGCAGAAGGAAATTCAACGAGAAAAAGAACGCAAAAGAATTGCAAGCAAAAGACTATCACCTGCAAAAATAAAAGATAAACCAAAAAAAGCCACTAAAAAAACAAAGCATTTAGAACCTGTTCCTGAAACATCACATGACATTTCAAATGAAACTGATATATGCTTTGCAAATTGTCCTTTACTCAAGTCTTTAGCAGTAGAGGTTCATTATTGTAGGGACATGAATACTCAATGTCAGTTTTGTGAGGCTTATCATTTTAAACAGGAGAGACCCAGAGATCAGTATCTTAAGTCCAAATTTAGATCCAATGACATATCCCATTTTTTTCTCGCACGGAGAAGCCGGTTGGCAACCAAAATTAACCCTTCCCAGTGACCCAAATGCTAAAGCCAGAATACGAAATAATGTTTCTATGCTTGAATTTAAAGAAGCTCAAATTGCCATTCGAAATACATTTAATCCAATTTTATGTGGTGGAAAACTAACACAACAATGGATTATTGATTCCTATTTGCAAGTTGTGGCCAATAATTTAAACGTCATAAAATGTCAACAAGATAAACTACGTGTAGAACAATATTGTGGATTAATGGACTATGTTGCTGAGTTGGCTACAAGCAGAGACATGACAGCTGGCAAAGCCATCATTTTACCATCTTCTTTTCAGGGATCTCCTCAAAATATAAGAGAAAGATACAGTGATGCTATGGCTATTGTCATCAAATTTGGAAAACCCGATTTATTTATTACATTTACATGTAATCCCGAATGGCCAGAAATTACACAAAATGTACTTCTTTCACAAAGTCCTTCCGATAGACCAGATTTAGTAGCCAGAGTTTTCAAAATTAAATTAAATTAATTAATATGTGACATCACTATAAGTCACTTATTTGGCAAATGTCTTGCTTATGTATATACAATTGAATTTCAAAAAAGAGACCTTCCACATGCACATCTTCTCATAATCCTTCAAGTAAAATATAAATTAAATACTGGTGACAAAGTGGATTCAGTCATTGTTACTGAACTACCAGATCCAGAACTATATGGTAGACTATATGAGATTGTAACTCATTGCATGATTCATGGACCCTGTGTTGAGCTTAATCCACAATCACCATGTATGGAAAATAATAAATGTTCCAAAGATTTTCCAAAAGATTATAGAGACAAAACGAATGCCAATGGTGATGGCTATCCACTTTATAGAAGAAGAGAAGGAGATAGTGCCATTATTCATGGCAAAAAGGTTGACAATAGATATGTGGTACCCTACAATCCACATTTACTCATGAAGTATAATGCGCACATTAATGTAGAAGCCTGCACTTCCATCAAATCCATTAAATATGTGTACAAATATATTTACAAAGGCTATAATGCAGCTACTGTAGTCGTCAAAAGTGCAGACATCCCCAAAAGCACTGAGTTAGTACATGATGAACTTGCATCTCATGTAGATGCTAGCTATGTAAGTGCACCAGAAGCTATGTGGTGCCTTTTAAAATTTGAAATGCATCATAGATCACATGCAGTATATAGATTAGCAGTACATTTGCCACAAAGACATTTAGTGTATTTCCATGCTGGAAATGAAAGTAATGCACTGGCCCAAAGTGAGCATCGTCACACTACACTAACTGCATGGTTTGAATTAAATTCTACAGATTCACAAGCAACACAATTCTTATATATTGAAATTTCATATCACTATGTTTTTGAGATTGGATTATGGAGACCAAGAAAAAGCCAAGGAAATAAAATAATCCCAAAAATGTACACAGTCAATCCAAGAGGCCTTGAACGTTTCTGCTTATTACTATTACTTTTAAATGTTCCTGGAGCACAAAGTTTTCAACACTTAAGAACTGTTAATGACATAGTATATGAATCCTTCCATTTAGCTGCAAGACAAAGAAACTTACTAGCTGATGATACAGAATGGGAAAGATGTCTAGAAGAAGCAGCACTATGTCAAATGCCACGGCAGATGAGGGAACAATTTGCATTCATTTGTATCCTCTCAAATGCTCCAAATGCATTAGCTTTGTGGGGCATATTTAAAAGTAATATGGCTGAAGACTTTATGCAACGATAAAATGAACCTATTGCACACTTAAAAGCATTAATGGAAATCCAAGAAGTATTTTTAACTCATGGATTAAGTTGTGCAAGTTTTAATCTGCCTGATCCAGGTCTTATAGATGACATCAACTTTGAAGACTTTGACATTCAACTACAAGTACAAAGGACAGAAGAAAAACTTGCAACTTTAAATACGTTACAATTGCATGCATTTTATGCCATCAAAAATGCACTAGATGATGACATGGTCAAAGAGCGTTATTTCTATCTTGATGGACCTGGCGGATCAGGAAAAACATATCTATATAATTTATTAATGAGTTTTGTACGAGCACAAGGTCAAATAGCACTGGCATTTGCCACAACTGGAATTGCTGCACTTTTGTTAGAAGGTGGAAGAACTGTACATAGTGGGGTTTAACTGCCAGTGTCTATTTTAGAAACCTCTGTGTCAAATATTCGCGTGACATCATTACAAGCAAAAAAATTGAAAAAAAGTAAAATAATTATAATAGATGAGGCCACAATGATGTCATGCTATGCCCTCCAATGTATTGACCATTTGCTTTGTGAAGTCAAGGATAATACTTTTTCATTTGGTGGAAAGGTAATGTTGTTAGGTGGCGATTTTAGACAAACATTACCTGTCGTTGTACATGTAAATCGAACTGACATTATCGAAACCTGTATAAAGTCAAGCACACTATGGAAACATTTTACCCATCTTCAACTGCAACAAAATATGAGATCAGAAGGCCAAAATTATTTCAATGATTGGCTTATTTAAATTGGAGAAGGCAGAACAGAAAAAATACCACATTTACCTGACGACACTGTAGAGATCCCACCTCATATGATTTGTCACCAAGATCTTATATCGGCTATATTTGAAGGTACCATAAATAACCAGGAATATTCAGAGCTTGCCAACCAAGTCATCCTAACCTGTAAAAATAAGGATGCATTAGTTCTCAATAATGAAATAATGCACCACAAAGAAATTATCACAGTGCTGATTCTGTACTTGCTGATGACAAAGAAAGTCAGGCAAACTTTTCCACTGAATTCATAAACTCACTAACTCCTTCTTGAATGCCACCACATAGTTTGCAGCTAAAGAAAGGTGCAATTGTCATGTTACTGCAAAATATGAACCCCAAAAAAGGCCTATGCAATGGGACAAGATTAATTGCTCTACAATTAAAGGACCATTTTATAGATGCTGAAATTGGGTGGGGTACAGAGTGAACCAGTTCTTAAAGACATAATATGAGACATCACCTCTTACAGCACCATGTTATTTGGGGTATTTCATATGTATATTTATTATCTTTCAGTTCTGTCTTTACCAACATATGAATTAATGAACAGGCAGATGAAAGAAGAATCCCAGACACCGTCCTCTTCACAAGACACTAAAGTAGATGATCAGAGTGTTCATGAACAAAGCTCTGAAATAATCCCAAGGAAGGAATCAGCATTTTGTTACAAAGTAAATACTGATGTTTATTCCGAGTCCTATCAGGATAAACAAGAAACTTGTGCTCAAAGTAAGAACGTTATCTGTAGAACCAAGGGAGCTAGAAAGGACACCTCAAACTGTGCAAAGCTTCACACCAGAATAGAAGATGAAAAAGCATCATATGGAAGACGGAAGTCACATCTGGCCAGACATCGAAGTGCTCATACGGATAAGAAGCCATTTGTTTGCCAGCAATGTTGGAAAGATTTCTCATTAATGCCAGGCCACGATAAAACTCATACAGATAAGAAGCCACATGTGTGCTAGGAATGTGATTTAGTAGTAACTGCAGATTCTGATGTGATTGCACAGAGCGTAACTCATACTAGGCAAAAGTCACATACTGGTCCTGAATGTGGTAAAGACTTCTGTAGACGTTCACAACGGATTGAACACCATTTAACTCATACAGGAGAGAAACCATTTGTTTGCCAAGAATGTGGGAAAAGTTTCTCTCGAAAGACAAATTTAGCTGTACACAATAGAACTCATACAGGAGAGAAGCCATTTGTTTGTAATCAGTGTGGCAAAGGTTTCTCACATAAGCAAAGTCTGTTAAGACATGAGATGGCTCATTCAGGAGAGAAGCCATATGTGTGCCAAGAGTGTGGGAAAGGTTTCTCTCAAAAGACCCTTTTAACTGCACACAATAGAATTCATACAGGAGAGAAACCATATACTTGTTCTCAGTGTGGCAAAGCATTCTCTGAAAAGTTTGTAATGCTTGAACACCAAAGAGTTCATACAGGAGAGAAGTATTTGACAGAAATGTGAGAAAAGCTTCTTGCACAGATCAAATCTGGTGACACTAATAATTTAGTTATACAACACAGATCCTATATAGTAGGAGCCATGTGTGTCTCTAAGAATATACAAAATTGCCTTTGAGAATATACTGTATGATAATAATCAGCTATATAAAATTGTGTTTTTTATAATAAAGAATTACTTTACAATCTTATAATAAAGTAGTAGATTTGATATCCTGCCCAGACGTATTCAATTGCAGAAAGTGTCAGGAAAGTTTGGGTACATAGTATACATGTGAGTTATTACCATGTAGCTCCCATAGTAAGCCTAGAACATGATAAATGTATGTACATATTATACATCTTGCCTTGTTTGTATATTTGTTCTCCGTGTTTGATGAGCCATTAGAAATGTTCTCCTTTCTTTTGTATCATGGGGACATTGTAATTTTGAACTTTATAATATGATTGGCTTTCCATCTTTTTTTATTTTAGCCAATCAGACTGCATAATTGATCATTTTAATGAGCAGTCATTGAAGTAGCATATAAATAACAGTAATCAGTAAAAGGCAAATTCAACTACTTTTTTACATATCTTAATTTTGTTTTTGTTTTTTTACAAAACAAAAACACAATATTTTAAATGAAAACAATAATTTTGTAATGTTTAAGGTCCAATTTTTAAATGCATGTAATATTTGGACTCCAGTTAACCTTTGTTAATGTGAATACATTGTTTAAATGTTAATTTTCTTACAAACACTGTGTTTTCTCATAGACAATGAAATGTAATTACTGATAACCTCTAACAAAGTAATTTAAGGTATTTATGGCAGACACTTGGTGTGATGCTGAAGATATTTCTCAATATTTTTGGATCCAACATACACCCACCATGACTAAAGGACCACTGTGGTCTGTTTTCTTTTATATACTTTGATAATATTTATTTCAAGAGCAGAAGAAAAAAACATTTTAATTTGTAACTTTTCCTACACAAGTGTATTTTTGCTGCAAGATTATGTTATAATAAAAATAATATAATAAACTACAGTTGAAATTGTTATATCCCTTTGATTGGAAGTCCAAAGCTTTCAAACATTTAGGAATTATCTTTCTTAATCAACTGGTGAAATTGGTTGAAAGCAATAAAAAAACGATATATTTGAAATTCCAGAATATTATATTGGACTAGCGACTTGCCCGTCAAAAAATGACGGCAATGTGATGTATATGTTTGTCAAGTTGTTTAGTTATTAACATATATTTTTGACCCTTGTAAGTATTTTAATATGAACGTGTATTTTTGTAAAATGTTGATGTAATGGTTTTTTAAAATGTAATTAGTATCTGAAGAATTGTTAACTTTAATATACATTGAATGAATAGGAAAGCAAAAAGTAAAAACCCTTCTTTAAACGTTGCGAATTTTAACATGAAGTTTAAACTATATGTAAGCAATAACCATCAAAGTATATATTTTTAAACTTGAACTTTATTTTTTATGTAAGTTTAGAAGTTAACAAAACATTTGTAGAATTTTGAACATTATAAACAGGAACATAGTGAATACATTTTGTAACCTAATTTTTTATTAAAAGTATTAACATTTGAATGTAAAAACAATTGACATTTAAATTAATCAGTATTAAAATTCAATTTCTATCACAATAATTGTTAACTTGAATATACATTGAATGTAGAGGAAGGCATACAGTAAAACTCTTCTTAAAACGTACGTAATTAAAGTAATTTATTACTGAGCACATAAACTGGCGATAAACATTAATGTAGGTAGTAATCTTAAGATAACAGACAATATTTACATTGTGACTTAAAAGGTGCTTGACCTGTTAACATCCACTTTGTAATCTGTTGAATGAAATAACTTGAAAATATATTTTTTAAACTTGTAACATTAGAAACATTAACATAGTGACTTAACATTTTAACATAATTTTTACTAACAATGCAAGGCAAGTATTTTGTGAGGCAAATCATTCATAAACATGACTTCCATTAATTATGACTGAATTAAACAACC
The DNA here is from genome assembly GCA_027410445.1 of Discoglossus pictus. Classification (NCBI taxonomy): domain Eukaryota; kingdom Metazoa; phylum Chordata; class Amphibia; order Anura; family Alytidae; genus Discoglossus; species Discoglossus pictus. Next base: position 599,858 of record JAPZIH010000238.1, on the reverse strand, counting down.
AATTGTTATGTATTTTGCAATGCTTTAAAAAAATCTTGGCATCGTTAATTTGTATCCTTCAAAGTTATAGTACTTCATAGTAGACAATGTTTTTAGTAAAAATACGTCCATCTTCTAATAAATCACCTTGACTTTCATTGTTTTCAATGTAAACTTTAATAGCCTGTGGATTTTTGCACCGTGACAACGCAACGTACAATTGACCATGTGCAAAAACTGGTTCTTCCAAGAAAATACCCACAGATTTGAAAGTTTGACCTTGTGATTTATTAATGGTCATGGCAAATGCCATAATAATGGGAAATTGTCTTCTTTGAAGTATAAAAGGGAGACTACTTTCACTTGGTGCTAAATCTATTCTTGGTATGAAAACTCTCTCTCCTTTATGGGTCCCAGTTAAAATTTCAGCATCTATAAAATGGTCCTTTAATTGTTGAACAATTAATCTTGTGCCATTGCATAGGCCTTTTTTGGGGTTCATATTTCGCAGTAACATGATAATTGCACCTTTCTTTAGCTGCAAAATATGTGGTGGCATTCCAGAAGGAGTTAAAGAGTTTATGAATTCAGTTGAAAAGTTAGCCTGACTTTCATTGTCATCAGCAAGTACAGAATCAGCACTGTGATAATTTCTTTGTGGTGCATAAATTTTTTTTAAGATTTCATTATTGAGGATTAATGCATCTTTATTTTTACACGTCAGTATGACTTGGTTGGCAAGCTCGGAATATTCTTCGTTATTTATGCTCCCTTCAAATATAGCCGATATAATATCTTGTTGACAAATCATATGAGGTGGGATCTCTACAGTGTCATCAGGTAAATGTAGTATTTTTTCTGTTCTGCCTTCTCCAATTTTAATAAGCCAATCATTGAAATCAGTTTGGCCTTCTGATCTCATATTTTGTTGCAGTTGAAGATGGGTAAAATGTTTCCATACTATACTTGACTTTATACATGTTTCGATAATGTCAGTTCGATTTCCATGTACAACGACAGGTAATGTTTGTCTGAAATCGCCACCCAACAACATTACCTTTCCACCAAATGGAAAAGTATTCTCCATGACTTCACGAAGCAAACGGTACAACGGTACAATACATTGGAGGGCATAGCATGACATCATTGTGGCCTCATCTATTATAATTAATTTACATTTCTTGAATTTCTTTGCTTGTAAGGATGTCATGCGAATATCTGACACAGAATTTTCTAAAATAGGCACTGGCAGTTTAAATCCACTATGAACAGTTCTTCCACCTTCTAATAAAAGTGCAGCAATTCCAGTAGTGGCAAACGCCATTGCTATTTTTCCTTGGGCTCGTACTGAACTCATTAATAAATTGTACAAATATGTTTTTCCTGATCCGCCAGGTCCATCAAGATAGAAATAACGCTCTGTCACCATGTCATCATCTATAGCATTTTTAATGGCATGAAATGCTTGCAATTGTAGTGTATTTAAAGTTGCAAGTCTTTCTTCTGTTCTTTCTGCTTGTAGTTGAATGTCATAGTCTTCAAAGTTAATGTCATCTATAAGACCTGGATCAGGCAAATTAAAACTTGCACAACTTAATCCATGAGTTAAAAAGACTTCTTGGATTTCCATTAACGCTTTTAAGTGTGCAATGGGTTCATTGTATCGTCGCATAAAGTCTTCAGCCATATTACTTTTAAAAGTCTCCCACAAAGCTAATGCATTTGGAGCATTTGAGAAGATACAAATAAAAGCAAATTGTTCTCTCATCTGTCGTGGCATTTGACATTGTGCTGCTTCTTCTAAACATCTTTCCCACTCTGTATCATCAGCGAGTAAGTTTCTATGTCTTGCAGCTAAATGGAAGGATTCATATACAATGTCATTAACAGTTCTTAATTGTTCAAAACTTTGTGCTCCTGGAACATTTAAAAGTAATATCCGTAAGCAAAAACGTTCAACATCTCTTGGACTGACTGTGTAAATTCGTGGAATTATTTTATTGCCTCTGGTTTTTCTTGGTCTCCATAATCCATTCACAAAAACATAGTGATATGGAATTTCAATATATAAGTATTGTGTTGCTTCAGCATCAGTGGAATTTAATGCAAACCATGCAGTTCGTGTAGTGTGACGATCTTCACTTTGGGCCAATGCATTCATTTCATTTCCAGCATGGAAATAGACTAAATGTCGTTGTGGCAAATGTACTGCTAACCTATATACTGCATGTGATCTATCATGCATTTAAAATTTTAAAAGCCGCCACATAGCTTCTGGCGCACTGACATAGCGAGCATCTACATGAGATGCAAGTTCATCATGTACTAACTCACTACTTTCAGGGTTGTCTGCACTTTTGACGACTACAGTAGCTGCATCGTAACCTTTGTAAATATATTTGTAGACATATTTAATGGATTTGATGGAAGTGCAGGCTTCTACGTTGATGTGGGCGTTGTACTTCATGAGTAAATGTGGATTGTAGGGTACTACATATCTATTGTCCACTTTTTTTCCACGAATAATGGCACTATCTCCTTCTCTTCTTTTATAAAGTGGATATCCATCACAATTGGCATAGGTTTTGTCTCTATAATCTTTTGGAAATTCTTTGGAACATTTATTATTTTCCATACATGGTGATTGTGGATTAAGGTCACCACAGGGTCCATGAATCATGCGATGAGTAACAATCTCATATAGTCTACCATATAGTTCTGGATCTGGTAGTTCAGCAACAATGACTGCATCCACTTTGTCTGAAGTATCTAATTTATCTTTTTCTTGAAGTATTATTAGAAGATGTGCATGTGGAAGGCCTCTTTTTTGAAATTCAATGGTATATACATAAGCAAGACATTTGCCAAATAACTGATTTATAGTGAAGTCACGTATTAATTCATTTAATTTAATCTTAAAAACTCTGGCTACTAAATCTGGTCGATCTGAAGCAGTTTGTCCAAGAAGTAGATTTAGTGTAATTTCTGGCCATTGTGGATTACATGTAAATGTCACAAATAGATCGGGTTTGCCAAATTTTGTCACAATAGCCATAGCATCATTGTATCTTTCTCTCATATTCCGAGGAGATCCTTGAAAGGAAGATGGTAAAATGATGGCTTTGCCAGCTGTCATGTCTCTGCTTGTAGCCACGTCAGCAACATAGTCCATGAGTCCAGAATATTGTTCTACACGGAGTTTATCTTGTTGATATTTGATAAAGTTTAAATTATTTGCCTCAACTTGCAAATATGAATCAATAATCCATTGTTGTGTTAGTTTCCCACCACATAAAATTGGATTAAATACATTGCGAATGGCAATTTGAGCTACTTTAAATTCAAGCATAGAAACATTATTTCGGATTCTGGCTTTAGCATTTGGGTAACTGGGAAGAGTTAATTTTGGTTGCCAACCTGCTTCTCCGTGTGGGAAAAAGATGGGATATGTCATTGGATCTAAATTTGGACTTAAGATACTCATATTAATAAACGGTTGGTCCTCATTTCTAGGATATATTCGAATGTCTCTGTGAAATGGTGGTTCTCCTTCATCATTCTGAAACACCATTGCAACCTCATTTGTTGTTGGCAAGTTATAACAACGTTTATCAGTATGTCTGTCTCTTTTAAGCACCATATTAACCTTCGGCATTGGTAATTGATGTGTTTGTGAATGAAGTAGTTGTTCATTTTCTACTTCTGCCAATTTTTTATAAGCTTTACTGTAGGGATTGTTGTCCATAATGTTATTTAGCTCTATGAAAACAGTGGGTAAGCATTTTTTATTTTCTTCCATCTGCATACGTTGGTCAACAGCTTCCATTGTATCTAGGACATATAGTTGAGCGAATTTTCTTTTATTTCCTTCCTCTGGATGTAAATGGGAAGTGCGATGATAAATTTGTCCTTGGACTTTAAAACAGTAAGGACCATGTCCGGGTACATTAGCAGCTAATGTTGCCCCCATGGATGCAAAGGATATGGCACTATTGTAGGATCTTATGTTTGTCTTAAAATTTTTGTAGTTTGGAAAAGTAGGTTCAGTCATAATATTTTGTAAATAAATTGGAAATTCTTTCCTTTCTGGAAGTTTGAACTTGCCTTTTTGACAACAACTAATAAATTGTCCATCTCTGGGTCTCTCCTGTTTAAAATAATAAGCCTCACAAAACTGACATTGAGTAGTCATGTCCCCACAACTATGAACCTCTACTGCTAAAGACTTGAGTAGAGGACAATTTGCAAATCATATAGGATTTTGACTTTCATATTCATCAGGTGAAATGTCATATAATGTTTGAACAACAGGTTCTAAATGTTTTGTTTTTTTCGTTGCTTTTCTTGGTATATGTTGTATTGTTTGAGGTAAAATGTCATGTAATGTTTCATGAAACGGTTCTAAATGCTTTGTTTTCTTTGTTGCTTTTTTTGGTATCTCTTGTCTTTTTTCTGGTAAAATGTCATCTGATGTTTGAGCAACAGGTTGTAAATGCTTTATTTTCTTTGTTGTTTTTTTTTACATATCTTTAATTTCTGCAAGTGACAGTCTTTTGCTTGCAATTCTTTTGCGTTCTTTTTCTCGTCGAATTTCCTTCTTCTCCGGTGTCTGCTGGCTGTCTGCTCTCTGTCGTCGTTCTCTAGCTTGGCGTCTTTTCTTTTCTTGTTTACTCTCATTATCAGCCATGTTAATCTGTAAAAATAAAATAATGTACCATTAGTTTATTTTGAGATGTTAAGTTGTTTTTCATGACAAATAGTTATCAATAGTGTGTTAACATTTTATAGTTAATCAATTTCAATGCGGTCAATTGAATAAAAGTCTAAATAAGGGCATGAGATAATTATTTAAAGAAATTTTTATTTATTAAACATGTATCCAAAAGCAAGTGTTTCAGTAACTAAAAAGGTATTTTAAAAAAGATGTTATGTCCTTATTTACAGCACTATTCAATTTGTCAAATGGCAATTAAATTAGGGTTTAGGACTGGAATGTTACAATGACAAATTGTATAGATTCTGTGTTTTTAGACTTTTTTGGACTATGCCAATTTATTTTTTAAGTTTACATTGAAGTTTGTATTTATTGTTAAAGATTATTGGCCCTAAAAGACAAATAAGAGATAGATGATAGATATTACTTTTTATACTGTACCTTGGTTGAAGTTTGATTTCAAGCAAAATTCTTTGTTGGTCCTGTGTTGAAAGCCTTCGTCCGATGTTCTGGTCCTGTGTTGAAAGTCCTCGTCCGATGGTGTAGTCCTCTGTTGAAAGTCCTCGTCCTCTGGTGTGGTCCTCAGTTCCAACTCCTGTTCCGATGTTCTTGACGCAGTATCTGTTATAAAATAAAAATGAAAATGTTATGTTATTTGAATGTCTTTGTATGAATGAAAAAATGGCATTATTTCTGTGTTTTTCTACAATCCTTTTTGGTGCGCCACAATTTTGGTATGCTTCTGTAGGCTATTTTCTAAGGCTTATAGGTGGTTAAACATTAAAGAAGAATATTAATTAATTTTTCTCTTTTTTTACTTGTTATACTGTACCTTGGTTGAAGTTTGATTTGAAGCAGAATCTTTGTTGGTCCTGTGTTGAAAGCCTTCGTCTGATGGTCTGGTCCTGTGTTGAAAGTCCTCGTCCAATCGTCTGGTCCTCTGTTGAAAGTCCTCGTCCGATGGTGTAGTCCTCTGTTGAAAGTCCTCGTCCAATGGTCTGGTCCTCTGTTGAAAGTCCTCGTCCGCTGGTGTGGTCCTCAGTTGAAACTCCTGTTCCGATGTTCTTGACGCAGTATCTGATATAAAATAAAAATGAAAATGTAATATTATTTTAATGTATTTGTATGAACTAAAAAATGACATTATTTCTTTGTTTTTCTACAATCCCGTTTGGTGTCCACCACTTTTGGTATGCTTATTTAGGCCTTTTTCTAAGGCTTATAGATTGTTAAACATAAAATAAGTATCTAAATGTACTTTGGTATGTGTTTGTTTGAGTTTTCATACAATCCTATTTGGTGCGCACCACTGTTGGTATGCTTATTTAGGCTTCTTTCTAAGGCTTATAGGTTGTTAAACATAAAATAAGAATGTAAATGTAGTTTGCTATGTGTTTGTGTGAGTTTTCATAAAATCCTGTTTGGTGCGCACCACTGTTGGTATGCTTATTTAGGCTTCTTTCTAAGGCTTATAGATTGTTAACCATAAAATAAGAATGTAAATGTAGTTTGCTATGTGTTTGTGTGAGTTTTCATACAATCCTGTTTGATGCGCACCGCTGATGGTATGCTTATTAATGTTGTTTTGTAATGCTAATAGGTTGTTAAACATAAAATAAGAATCTAAATGTAGTTTGCTATGTGTTTGTGTGAGTTTTCATACAATCCTGTTTGGTGCGCACCACTGTTGGTATGCTTATTTAGGCTTCTTTCTAAGGCTTATAGGTTGTTAAACATTAAATAAGAATCTAAATGTAGTTTGCTATGTGTTTGTGTGAGTTTTCATACAATCCTGTTTGATGCGCACCACTGTTGGTATGCTTATTAATGTAGTTTTGTAATGCTAATAGGTTGTTAAACATAAAATAAGAATGTAAATGTAGTTTGTTATGTGTTTGTGTGAGTTTTCATACAATCCTGTTTGGTGGGCACCAATGTTGGTATGCTTATTTAGGCTTCTTTCTAAGGCTTATAGGTTGTTAAACATTAAAATAAGAATTTAAATGTAGTTTGCTATGTGTTTGTGTGAGTTTTCGTACAATCCTGTTTGATGGGCACCACTTTTGTTATACTTATGTAGTGTTTTTTCTAATGGTTATAGGTTGTTAAACAAAAAGAATATAAATTTAGTTTGCTATGTGTTTGTTACAATCCTGTTTTGTGTGTACCAGTTTGTGTGTACCATATGTTGCATACTTTGGCCCTCATTCAATTGCAGTTTGGCCAATTCAATAGGGTTCTAAATGTGCTTATTTGGAGCCCTATTGAATTGTCCAAAATATCAATTGAATGAGGGCCTTTGTTTGCTGGATTTGTTATATTGTGAGGGCCTCATTGAATTTTGTTTTTCAATAGGGCTCTATATAAGCACAGAGCATATTTTTGAACAGAAGTTTTTAGTTAAATTGAGCCAAATGTGCTTATATAGAGCCCTATTGAAATGGTCAAATCACATTTGAATGAGGCCCTCGGCCATTAAACATATTTAGGTCCTGAATCAATTGCGTTTTGACCAATTGAATAGGGCTCTATATAAGCACATAAAAATTTTTTGGACAGAAGTTTTTAGTTAGTGAAGACCTATTATGTGCTTATATAAAGCCCTATTCAATTAGCCAACTCACAATTGAATAAGGCTCATGGTTCAGTTCTTTTTTATACTTAATACTTTACCTTGATTGAAGTGTGGAATGACAGAGGGTCCCCTCCTGCCAATCTTAATCCGCCGGTCTTCTTGTAGTGTCTGTTTGAAAAATAAAGTGAAATAGTGAATTATAGAATTTTTTATTTGTATTTAACAAACCATGGCCTTTTCAAAGTATTTTTGTATCTTACCTCTTGTTCTTTGTTGGTGTTCTTTAAAAGGGATTGTGCTTCACAATGCACGGTGCAAATTGTTGAAAGACGCTGTTGATGCAGAGTCTGTTTGAATATTAAAAAAAGTAGAAAGATTGAGTTTTAGGTGATCTATTAAATTGCAGTAAATTAATTTCATTGAAATATACTTCTGTAATTAATTTGAATTAACATTATTTTTTGGTGGGGTCTACACACATATGTCACATACATGAAGCACATTTCCATAGTTGAAAGTAATTTTTTTGTGTGCGTGTGACATATCACTATACATGAATCATATTTTAATTGTTAAATTAACCTTATTTGTATTTTTGGCCAACATACATAAATGTGTGTGTGACATGTGACTATAGATGATACACATATATGTGCGTGTCACATATCAGTATACATGACTCATATTTTAATAGTATTTTAATAGTCCCAACTTATTTTTTTGTAATGTAATTTAAATGTAGTTGTTTAATTAGTTTGTTGCAGGGGCAATACACATAAATGTGCATGTAACATGTCACTATACATTATACGCATAAATGTGCGTGTCACATGTCACTATACATTATACACATAAATGTGCGTGTGACATGTCACTATACATTATACACATAAATGTGCGTGTCACATGTCAGTATACATTATACGCATATATGTGCGTGTCACTTGTCAGTATACATTATACACATATATGTGCGTGTCACTTGTCAGTATACATAAACCTCTTTGTCTTCTTTAATTTTTTTTTTTGATGTCCTGTCTTGAAAATAAGTAATATATTATAGCTTACCTCTCAGTTGTAATTTGCACAATGTAAAGTAGTAAATTAGGAAACAATTATCTTCTCAAGTTTTAGCAGCAGTTATCTCCGAAGTCACTCTGTTCATCACCTGAGGAGAAATGTATTTTTCTCTGTCAAATAGACAGTATTTATCAACTTGTAGAACATTCTGGAAAGTTATACCGTTAGAACGTAATACGCATGCGCTATTTGCGTTCCAGCTTACAATTTGCGTTCCATCCGCCATTTTGTGCGTAGTAGTGGTTAAAATGGTGTTTAATATGAGTGTGATCCGTTCCGCATAGTATGTGTTTCATTATTGCGAGTAAGTGTAGTGTAGTTACGTCTGGAGCCTCGTTTTCGTTTTGTTCGGCGGCCATTTTTTCTCTCGCTTAACCGATTTTCGGTCGTTTAAACTCTTTGTTTTGACTTAAATGGACGTGTAACTTTTGGAGGTGCCGGATGCCCCCCCGTGCTGTAAGTAAGCTTTTTATGTGTTTGTTGTGTTTATTTCTTGTGTTTGTGATGTTTTGATGCGCGGCGGTTGGAATGGGTCTTTCGCGGCCGTATTTTTTTCCGATGCGGCCGTATTTTGTTGCGATGTTGCCGTATTTTTTTGCGATATACGCAGTTAGCTTTTACGTGTACGACGCAGTGTATTTGTTTCTAAGTCGTGCGTATGTGTGTTAAGAGCGTGTGAAGGGCCTTTTTTACTGTTTTTTTGTTAAGTCTTGCGTCTGTGTGTCTGGGTGTAAGCGGGTGTGAGGCGACTTTGAGTTTTTTTTTTGTTATGAAGTTGTGTGTGTGTGTATGTGTGTGTTAACACAGCCGATGTTGGGATGCTCCCACCACCGCAAATGCGGACCCTCGCTTCGCGAGGATCCGCATTTGCGGGGACGTTGTTGGGTTTTTGTTGGCTGGGCGGTTGGGTTTATTCTGTTAAAAAAGTCGTGTGTGTGTATGTGTGTGTTAACACAGCCGACGTTGAGCCTCCACAACCGCAAATGCGGGCCCTCGCTTCGCGAGCCCGCAAGCGTGAGCAACGACTCGTACGCTCACAACTATATATGTGATTGAAAAAAAGTAAAATCTCAGTTTGCTGGCAGGATTGCCATTATTAAAATGTCACTTCTGCCAAGATTCAACTATATATTATGCTGTATACCAGTAAGAATTCCTAATCATTGGTTGATAAAATTTAAACATATAATAGACCCATTTATTCATTCATCTAAACATGTTAGACATAAGGAATCAATTATATCGAGAAGCTTTGTTAAAGGGAGCATAGCTTACCATCTTTTGCAAGTATATCATGCATTAAAATGGGTTGAACCAATGAATAAGAATCCTTGGCTTCACATTGAGAAAGCAATGGTCCCTGGCAACAAAGTTACATAGTTACATAGTAATTAAGGTTGATCTTTTTAATATGTGGACAATTTGTTATTAATTGTTAATTGATCCAGAGGAAGCAAACAGAAAAAAAAAACCATTGAGACTTTGCCAATTGTCTCATAAGGGCAGAAAAAAAAGCAAAATTCCTTTCAGACCCCAGAAACTGGTGATCAAATTTCTCTCTGGATCAATATTCCTTCGCTAGTTATCTAGGATAACCTTGAATGCCCTCTGTATTCAAAAATATATATAACTGCTTTTTGAAGTTATTTATCAAATCCGCTGTCACCACCTCCTTTGGTAGAGAATTGCACAGTTTAACCACCCTAACTGTGAAGAACGCTTTTCTTTGTTTAAGGGGAAATCTTTTTTCCTTTAACCTCAAAGGATGTCCTCTTGTCAGTTGAAAATCTCTTGCTACAAAAAGTTCACTTGACAAAGCCTTATATTGACCCTGGATGTATTTATCTATACCGGATGTATTTATGTATACCCGGTATGTGCTAATGACGTGGCGCGCATGTGAAGTCGCGTCAGTTGCATAAAACGGGTGCCGGCACCCGGTATATGCTAATGACGTGGCGCGCATGTGACGTCACATGCGCGCCGGGTCAAGAAGGAGCGGAAGCCGGAGCAGAAGCAGGTAAGTGAGGGGAAAGGGAGAGGGGGAGGTATTTAGGGGGTTTAGAATGAGGAGGGAAAGAGACACGGGGGTGTTAGAGAGACACAGGGGGGTAGAGAGACACGGGGGTAGAGAGACACGGGGGGGGTAGAGAGAAACAGGGGGTTAGAGAGAAACTGGGGGAGAGTGACTCGAGTATAAGCCGAGGGGGCCCTTTTTAGCCTTAAAGAAAGGGCTGAAAAACTTGGCTTTTACTCGAGTATATACGGTACCTTGCACAACTTAGTGCCATCAGCAAAAATGCAGACACTACTTTCGAGTCATACTTCTACGTCATTAGTAAATATGTTAAAAAGGAGAGGACCTAATACTGAACCTTGAGGAACCCCACTTACCACATTAGTCCAATCGGAGTATGTTCCATTTACAACAACCCTTTGCTTCCTGTCTTTTAGCCAGCTCTCTATCCATGAGCAGATATTTACTGCAATTCCTGTATCCCTTAGTTTGCTCAAAAGTCTCCCATGAGGCACTGTATCAAAAGCCTTTGCAAAGTCCAAAAACATTACATTTACTGAGTTGCCCTGATCCAAGTTCCTACTAACCTCCTCACAGAAACTAATTAGATTGGTCTGACATGACCTATCCTTCATAAATCCGTGTTGACTGCTACCTATGATCTTATTCAAATAGACATATTCTTGTATTCTGTCCCTTATTAAACCCCTAAAAGCTTCCCAACTACAGAAAAGTGAGGCTTAAAGGTCTATAATTCTCTGGGTTTGTTCTTGTTCCCTTCTTAAATATAGGTATCACCTCTGCTTTTCTCCAGTCATCTGGTAGAGACCCTGTAGTGAGTGAGTCTTGAAAGATTATATATAATGGTTTGGCTATAACAGAACCCAGCTCCCTCAGTACCCTTGAATGTATTCCATCAGGACCTAGGGCTTTATTAACATTTATTTTCTCCAATCTCTTTTGGATTTCTTCCTGTGTTAACCATCTATTTAATGATGGTAGTGTAGCCCCATTATGTTGCAGTGTCCCAACCACTGGTACCTCCCTTGTGTATACCGGCAAAAAGAACCTATTTAGCTCATCTGCCTTTTCTTGGTCACTAATTATCATACGACTAGTGATGTCGCGAACATCAAATTTTGGGTTTGCGAACAGCGGAAGCGAACTTCATCAAATGTTCGCGAACGGGCGATCATCGGCGAACCACCATAGACTTCAATGGGCAGGCGAATTTCAAAACCCACAGGGACTCTTTCTGGCCACAATAGTGATGGGAAAGTTGTTTTAAGGGGACTAACACCTGGACTGTGGCATGCCGGAGGGGGATCCATGGCAAAACTCCCACGGAAAATTACATAGTTGATGCAGAGTCTGGTTTTAAGCCATAAAGGGCATAAATCACATAACATTCCTAAATTGTTTGGAATAACATGCTTTAAAACATCAGGTATGATGTTGTATCGATAAGGTAGTGTAAGGGTTACACCCCCTTCACAGTAACATAACAATCTCCCCGTTTAATGCACCCCAAACAACCGCAAACAGTCCCTTTGCACAACCGCAAACTCCCCAATTGCACAAGGTTGGATACCAATCTAGCCATGTCCCTTTCCTTGTCCTCACTGATGTCATTGAAGGTCTCTTCCTCCACCCAGCCACCAAGGGTCCCCGAAAGGTGACAACAAGCCCTCTGGGACGCCTGCTGTGTTTGGTCTTCCACCTCCTCGAAGCCACCTTCCTCCTCTGACTCCTCTTCTTCAGACTCCCAGAGTCTGGGGGCTTCCACTGCCCAGCATGGAATATTATACACAGGTCAGAGTCTGGGGGCTTCCACTGCCCAGCATGGAATATTATACACAGGTCAGAGTCTGGGGTCTTCCACTGCCCAGCATGGAAGATTATACACAGGTCAGAGTCTGGGGGCTTCCACTGCCCAGCATGGAAGATTATACACAGGTCAGAGTCTGGGGGCTTCCACTGCCCAGCATGGAAGATTATACACAGGTCAGAGTCTGGGGGCTTCCACTGCCCAGTATGGATGATTATACACAGGTCAGAGTCTGGGGGCTTTCACTGCCCAGCATGAAGATTATACACAGGTCAGAGTCTGGGGGCTTTCACTGCCCAGCATGGAATATTATACACAGGTCAGAGTCTGGGGGCTTCCACTGCCCAGCATGGAAGATTATACACAGGTCAGAGTCTGGGGGCTTCCACTGCCCAGCATGGAAGATTATACACAGGTCAGAGTCTGGGGGCTTCCACTGCCCAGCATGGAAGATTATACACAGGTCAGAGTCTGGGGGCTTCCACTGCCCAGCATGGAAGATTATACACAGGTCAGAGTCTGGGGGCTTCCACTGCCCAGCATGGAAGATTATACACAGGTCAGAGTCTGGGGGCTTCCACTGCCCAGCATGGAAGATTATACACAGGTCAGAGTCTGGGGGCTTCCACTGCCCAGCATGGAAGATTATACACAGGTCAGAGTCTGGGGGCTTCCACTGCCCAGCATGGATGATTATACACAGGTCAGAGTCTGGGGGCTTTCACTGCCCAGCATGAAGATTATACACAGGTCAGAGTCTGGGGGCTTCCACTGCCCAGCATGGAAGATTATACACAGGTCAGAGTCTGCAGGCTTCCACTGCACAGCATGGTGTTAGCAAGGTGTTAGCCTGTCACACACACACGCTGGCAGGCAGGCATATACAATTAGATTACACACAAAAAAATGTATAAAATAAAATAAATGATGTTCTAGCCCTAAAAAGGGCTTTTTGGGTTGCTGTCTTTCAGATGGAAGGCTCTGGAAGGGAGTGTATGCTGCTGATTGGCTGGAATGTGTCTGCTGACTGTGAGGTGCAGGGTCAAAGTTTCCTCATTTATAAAGAATAGGGGGCGAACCGAAAAGCGCATATGTTCGCCATTCGCTGCGAGCGCGAACATGCCAAATTTGCCGCGAATAGGCCGCGGGCGAACTGTTCGCGACATCACAACAGACGACCTGTGTCACATTGTAATGTTCCTATAGCTTCCTTCCTCGCCTTCCTCCCATTAATATATTTAACAAATATTTTAGGGTTAGTCTTACTTCCCTTTGCAACTGACTTCTAATTTTCTATTTTAGCCAGTCTAATAGCCCTTTTGCAAGCCTTGGTGATTTCCTTATAGTCACATAAAGATGCCTCTGTTCCCTCCTTCTTGTATAATTGAAATGCATGTTTCTTTTTCCTTATCATGATCTTTATGTCATTGTTAAGCCACATGGGATGTGATTTACTCCTATTCCTTTTATTCCCACATGGTACATGCCGATGAGTATGTTTATTTCGAAATAATTTGAATGTTGTCCATTTATTTTCAGTATTTTCCATGTAAGATCTTTGTCCCAGTCTATATGTAGTATTGCTGCCCGTAGCCCATTAAAGTTAGCCCTTTTACAATTTAGAGTTTTTGTTGGCCCCTTGTATTCAATCTCAAATGAGACTGTGTTCTGATCACTGTTCCCCAAGTGTTCCCCTATTTTAACATTTGATATTATATCAATATTAATTGTGATGACTAAATCTAAGATGGCCCCATTTCTAGAAGGTTCTTGTATTACCTGGGCCAGATAATGATCCCTGAGTGTAGTCAAGAACCTGCTCCCCTTAGCTGAGCTGCTGGTCTCATTTATCCAGTTTATTTCAGTGTAATTAAAGTCTCCCATTATTAGAACTTGCCCATGCTTAGCTGCATTTCCAATCTGTAGCAATAATTGTATTTCCTCACTTTCAGCTATATTTGGGGGTTTATAGCATACTCCCACCATTATGCTTTTAGAATTAGCTCCTCCACTATTTAGCTCAACCCACAAAGATTCAATGATGCCATTAGTTCCAGCATAAATCTCTTCTCTGACTATAGGCTTAAATTCAGGCTTGACATACAGACAGATCCCTCCTCCTCTTTTACCATTTCCCCTATCTTTCCTAAATAGGTTATAACCATCCAGATTAACAGTCCAGTCATGAGATTCTTCCCACCATGTTTCAGTAATGCCTATTAAGCCCCATTTTTCTTGTACTGCTAATAATTCTAGCTCACCCATTTTCCCAGGCAAACTTCTTGCATTAGTAAGCATACACTTTATGTTGCTATGGCTCTGCCGTTGTGAATTGCTTGCCACTGTATTTGAGGCCCCTATTAATAACTCCCTAATGTCTATTGTAACCCTCCCCCTTCTCCTCCCCCATGGGTAACTAATTCTACCCTTTTAACCCCAATCTTTTAGGTAGAGGGAAGAAAAAATAATAAAATAAAATAATATGGTTCCATAAGTATGCACACCCTTAAACTAATACTTTGTTGAAGCCCCTTGTGATTTGATTACAGCACTCAGTCTTTTTGGGTATGAGTCTATCAGCATGGCACAAGATTTGCCCACTCTTCTTTGCAAAAACACTCCAAATCTGTCAGATTGCCAGGGCATCTCCTGTGCACAGCCCTCTTCAGATCACCCCACAGATTTTCAATCGGATTCAGGTCTGGGCTCTGGTTGGGCCATTCCAAAACTTTAATCTTCTTCTGGTGAAGCCATTCCTTTGTTGATTTCGATATATGCTTTTGGTCATTGTCATGCTGAAAGATGAAGTTCCTCTTCATGTTCAGCTTTCTAGCAGAAGCCTGAAGGTTTTGTGCCAATGTTGACTGGTATTTGGAACTGTTTATAATTCCCTCTATCTTAACTAAGGTCCCAGTTCCAGCTGTAGAACAACAGCCCCAAAGCATGATGCTGCCACCACCATGCTTCACTGTGGGTATGGTGTTCTTTTGGTGATGTGCAGTGTTGTTTTTGCGCCAAACATATCTTTTGGAATTATGGCCAAAAAGTTCAACCTTGGTTTCATCAGACCATAACACCTTTTCTCACATGCTTTTGGGAAACTTCAGATGTGTTTTTGCAAAATGTAGCCTGGCTTGGATGTTTTTCTTCGTAAGAAAAGGCTTTCATCTTGCCATTCTACCCCATAGCCCAGACATATGAAGAATACGGGAGCTTGTTGTCACATGTACCACACAGCCAGTACTGGCCAGATATTCCTGCAGCTCCTTTAATGTTGCTGTAGGTCTCTTGGTAGCCTCCCAGACCAGTTTCCTTCTTGTCTTTTCATCAATTTTGGAGGGAGCTCCAGTTCTTGGTTATGTCACTGTTGTGTCATATTTTCTCAACTTGATGATGACTGTCTTCACTGTGTTCCATGGTATATCTAATGCCTTGGAAATTATTTTGTACCCTTCTCCTGACTGATACCTTTTAACAATGAGATCCCTCTGATGCTTTGGAAGCTCTCTGTGGACCATGGCTTTTGCTGTGGGATGCGACTAATAATATTTCAGGAAAGACCAATTAGAGCAGCTGAACTTTATTTGGGGTTAATCAGAGGTACTTTAAATGATGGCAGGTGTATGCTGACTCCTATTTAACATGATTTGGAATGTGATTGCTTAATTGTGAACACAGCTACATCCCCTGTTATAAGAGGGTGTGCAGACTTATGCAAACATATTATTTTATTTTTTTATTTTTTTTCCCTCCACCTAAAAGATTTCAGTTGGTTTTTCAATTGAGTTGTACAGTTTATAGGTCACATTAAAGGTGGAAAAAGTTCTGAAATTATTTATCTTTGTCTCATTTTTTTACAGCGCAGAAACCTGACATTTTAACAGGGGTGTCTAGACTTTTTATATCCACTGTACATATCCCTCAGGCCCTGTACAGTTGTACATACACCCATTACTCCCCACTCATACTATAGATATATATAACCCTCCACTCAAAGTACACACACACATATTGTATAAAGGATATCTTTTGGCCTAGGTAACTAAACATGGACCACTCTTACAGTCTTTGAACTGGGCCGGATCACACTGGGTCTACATTAGCTCAGTAAGCAGAACAGGTTCCCGCTGGATCCACATTAGCTCAGTAAGCAGAGCAGCATCTCATTGGATCTGCCTTGGTTCAGTAAACAGGGCAGGATCTCATTTGTCTTTGTTAGCTCAGTAAGCAGGGAAGGCTCATATTGGCCTATACTGATTAAGTAAGAAGGGCAGGTCCTCACTGGATCTATACTGGTTCAGAAAGCAGGACAGTATCCCATTGGAACTACATGGATCCTCATTGGTTTACATTGGGTCGGTCAGTATGCGGGGCAGGATATAATTGGGCCGGCACTGGCTCAGTAAGCCAGGCAGGATCTCATTGGATCTACATTGGTTCAGTAAATAGGGCGCAGTAAGCAGGGAAGGATCATATTTGCCTATACTGGTTCAGTAAGAAGCGCAGGTGCTCACTGGATCTATGCTGGTTCAGAAAGCAGGACAGGATCCCATTGGAACTACATCGATCCTCATTGGTTACATTGGATTGGTAAGTAAGCGGGGCAGGATATGTTCAGGTCTACATGGGATCAGTAAGCCAGACAGGATCTCTTTGGATCTACATTGGTTCAGTAAATAGGACTCAGTAATCAGGGAAGGATCATATTGGCCTATACTGGCTCAATAAGGATAAAAAAGCATAGGATCTAGATGGGGTACGGCTCTGTGAGTGCTATGTTCATCCACTCACATATCGGAGCAGAAATTATAGCAACACAACAAGTCAGTCACTGTGATGGAAAATACATCTAATGTTACAAGTATACACCTTAAATCTAGCCCGTAATCCCAAGTGGTATAACGGAATTTAATTAGAGCAATAACCCAAGAGTGGAAAAACAATCAGTTAAAACTTAACTTTTATTCACATCATTTTAAAATGCACTATAGCTTTTTCTTTTATTTTTGTAAGATTTTTTTTATTTTTTTATCATATGAAAAAAACTCAGATTAGAAATATTTACAAGACGCGCTGTGAAGGAGTACTGATTTTGGATTGTAATGAAGTAACAATGTCTATCAGTTTACACACATAAGGCCCACTGACAATGTTTGAGTACCAAGGGTATAGATAAATGACTGAAGGGGTGAATAGGGGCTATATATTATTGGTCATTATGTGCGTCATATTAGCAGGCTAGGACGCCTCTTATAGTGCAATGAAACAAAACTTTATTTATTAAAACATAGTTATCCCAATCTCTATAAATAATAATGCTGAACTTGTACACAGGACCTAATGGTCCCAGTCTCCATGAGTAACAATTTTGAACCTGTATTAACTACAGGGAAGAAAAAGACTATTCAACAATTTGCTGCAGTAACTTCTCAGTACTCATCCTCAGCGTCTGACATCACCATCAAGGCGACGCCAGACAGACAGTCTGATGTGCGCGTTTCACATGTAAAATCTTCTATGCAATAATATCCAACTGATTAATACTATTGGTAACAAAGTCAAACTGTTAACTGGGAGGTATGATCATGAGGCTCCTGGCTGGAATTAAACTTGTGATAAGTGGTAGATCAGGCTCCATAGACTTCATTGGGAGATTCACAGATCTGATTAAGTCATCAAGTATTGTTAACAAGGCTGTCAAACAGAAACTGGAACCCTTTATGTAAAAAAACAGAGGTCAAATGATGTCAAGTACTTTACAAGTGATACCCCTTTGATACTTTGTCTTGCGGTTAACCCTAGATTAGGAATTACTTTACATTAGCCATTGTTCCTGACTCTGCATTCAATCTAGTAGGGTGCCCAAATTGCTAGAAATGTGATGGATGTCCTTGTCAGTCATCTAAGGTGAGCAACACCCAGAGATACCTAAGCTGCCCTAACTAAAGCCCCTCTGACTGAATAAAGATATCGCCACCCTGGAAGAAGTCAGCTGTTGAGCTGATACACCTAAAAACACCATTTCCCCAAAGCACACTGCACCCTAGGTATATCCATTTCCCCACTTACAGGGCACCCATGGCTGCTAATCAGTCTCATTCCAGTAGGATCCCCGCTTAGATGGATAGGTATATAGATAGATAGATAGATAGATAGATAGATAGATAGATAGATAGATAGATAGATAGATAGGTAGGTACACTCTCTATCTCTAGCTGTACGTAACTATAGTAAATTGCATGGTAAAAACAAACAAATAGATTGAGTGAAGATAATTTTATGTATTATATATATATATATATACATATATATATATATATATATATATATAGAGAGAGAGAGAGAGAGAATCTATATGTATACTTATATATGTAAATATTCTAGAGTTCTTCTCCCCTCTAATTCCCTAAGTAGTAAGTCATTTGGAATATGTTACATTTAAATAAAAGATCAGGTGCTCAGAGATAACCCTCCCTACCACAATATATAAATATATACAGTAAATGTACAAACACATAAAGCACCCTCCATCCACACTAATAGATTACTCCCAGCTCCAGTCCCTTTTGTTTGTGTCTCTTGGATTCCATGTTTGTTTTATCCAATTCCAGAGAGATGTCTCAGACATTGGATATAATACGGGAGACACTCATTACAGGGCAGAAATAATATTCCAAATGTAATGGTAAATGAAATAATTAGACAAACGGTGACATCGGCGTTGCTAGGCAGATTAACACTAAAACAAATGCAGTCCGATTGTTACAGTTGTATGTGAGAGAGCGACAGATCACCATAAAAACCGGATTGTAACAAGAGACACGCCCCGACTGTGACAATTGGCTGCCGCTTGTGCTGCTGTGCCTTCTGGGACTTGTAGTTTTTTGTAGTAACTTCCGGAAGTCACGTCCTGTTCTTGTAGTAGGTTGCGGCCTAGAGCTGATCCGGTGTGAGTCCGAGCTCTCCGCAGGTAAATAAAGTGATTAATGCTTCAATTACTGACCGGGAGATAATACCGGAAGTTATTTATATCTGTGACTGGTTATCAGGTGCGAGTGGGATAAAGACAGGAAGTGATACCGGATATAATGATATTATACTATATATATATAATACAGAGGGATGGGGGACGTACTGTCTGTCTATCTACCTGTCTATCTATATATCTATAGTAAATATATATATATATATATATATATATATATATATATATATATATATATATATTTATTTATTTATTTATTTATTGTGGACTGAGTGGGTATATATATCTATAGTTAGTGTGTATATAGTGTGGTATGATATATATATATATATATATATATATATATATATATATATATATGAGACATATAACAAATCCCAGCGTGTGACCGTCTCATGTTTATTTGTACTGACCATAAAGACCTGTAACAAATCCCAGCGTGTGACCGTCTCATGTTTATTTGTACAGACCATAAAGATGTGTAACAAGTCCCAGCGTGTGACCGTCTCATGTTTATTTGTACTGACCATAAAGACGTGTAACAAATCCCATGTGTGACTGTCTCATGTTTATTTGTACAGACAGTGACAAAGTGACACCATCAGTTCTCTCGGAGTCTGACCAAGAAGAAGAGACAAATATGAGGAGTCCCCGGGAGATTAAAGAGGAGGAAATTCCTGTAAATATCAGTGAAGGTGAGTAATATCTTATGGACAATTATCACTCACTTCAGTCCTTATTGAGGTGTATTTATCCTTCATCACCCACCCAAGGAGTTTTACACACATCGCAGCTCATGATAAAGGTGATTTTCTCCCCAATTACACAATATCTGGTCTTCTCTCCATACAAAGTAATAACATTTAGTTGTTTCCATCTTTGTGGATCTTTCTACTAAAGGATTTAGATATTAATAAGACACAAACACTAGATTGGTAGTAAATAATAAAATGGTGAACGTCTATAATCTGTTTATCTCTATCTGTAGGACCTTTAGATGTGAAGCCTCCAGTTGTCTCCAAGGTTGAACAAGAAGATCTGAATATAAGAGATCAGCAGCAGGTGAAGGAGGAGGAGGAGAGTCCTGGGAATATCAGGGAAGGTGAGGAAGTAATACACAATAAGGACATTAATAATACATTCTGCAATGTTACACTGTCACCATAATATTACTTTTATGTTATCTTAAAGAGAATTAAAAACTGTCTATACACTGTAATAGCTGTTTTTCTTTATAGTACACAATTCCTGAGATATACAGCATTGTTTGTGAAGCTCAGTATAGTAATTATGGCTTAGTGCTTGATAAGGGTGGGGGTCTAGTATTTAGTACTTGCCAATCATTACTAATATCCGTCTATAACAGGCTCTGTCTAACACATCCACACAGCAAATGTACAGGATAAATCACTATAATAGTTGTGGATCTACAGATGTTGGTGACGTTTGCGGTGCTGGTAACGCTTTGCGGCCCTTGCAAAGCGAGGCGAGCAGTTAAGGCACGCGACTGCGAGGCCCGCGGGACACATTCATTCCAGTGCTCGTGATGAGTGCCGCAGGCACTCATCGCGAGGCCCCTAGGACAGACAGCACTCTCTCTCTCCTCGATACTGCTCATTGTGCCCCCATACTCGCGCTCCCATGACTCCCCTTCCTCCTCTATTCAGAGGCCCACTGATGCTCCCCCTACCCCACTGATACTCCCCCTGCCCCACTGATGCTTATTATGCACCTGGTTGGTACAAACCCTGCCAGTTGCTTGATGCCGTACCTGGTTCCGACCCTGCCAGCAGCGTAGCACTCACCAGCTTCACCTCTGCGAATCCTGTTCTACGGCCGGAACGAATTTCATGGATCAATCCGCTCATTCACTCACTCATGGTCACCTGCTCACCATCCAAGGGTAAGGGCAGAGGAACAATGTGCCCTACTGGGTCAGGAGCATGTTTATACTACTGTGTGACAACAGAACCCAAGGTCAGTAGGGATCCAACAAGCTTGACCTCCAGCAATTCTGTGCTCTCTGAACATGGACAATCATCCAACAAGCTGTAGGCTTCAAGTGCCTCAAGTTGCCAGGCTGCATCTTCCTCCTCCTCATCTGATTAATGGGGATCTTCAAAGTACTTGAGACAGGTCCCACCTAGGCCCACCTCCTCAAGCAGTTCCTCATACTGTATTTACAAATCCATTTCTCTATGGACCAGCTGTCTGAGCATCACTTCTTTTGCTGTACCTGGCTCAATTTCCACATCTTTTTGGCGATGTTCAAATAGGATTTCCCATCGCTCTGTGCTTCACTGGCCACCCTTTGGATCACCCTGCAGCACATCAGGAAGCCCTTCCACCAGCCTAAGCATGTAAAAGGAGGGCCATTGTGATGCAGTATCTGGAAGCATTAGGTCTGCATACTGATGTTCCAAGCCAAGCTCCGTCCACAAAACTCGTCACACTTCTGGAGTCCCAGGGAAGCCATCAGCCGATTTAGAATAGCTGCCCATCTATCCTCTTCTGTGGCAATCCATTGAAATCACCACTCCATCATATTGGTGATCAGGCTACGTTTCTCCTTGAAGCGCAGGCCTCCATGTGGTCCATGATCTCCTTTATACAGTGCTGGCCTTCCTTGGTCTTAGACCTTGATTTCAAGGTTTGGCAAAATCGCTAATTAGTTTCTGCATTTCCGCCATTAGTTACAAACTGATAATTAGTAAAACTATGACACATCAGTCTGTATATTTACACCCGGGAGCTGTTTCTGTAGATATTTATGTCAGATAGTTGTGTAAATATGTACAAACCCAGAGGCTTCTCTCTCTTTTGACTAACAGGACCCCAAGATGGAGATCTATATCCTGACTTAATAAATGAGGACGGAGAATATGAGAGAGATGAGAAGTCTATTCACCAGATGGGAACCCATTCAGATCCCTGTACAGGTGGGTGATAATAATAATAATGTATTTGTGTTCATGCTCTGAGTGATACAGGAATATTATGGTAATATATTATAAGTAATATGTAATACAAATCTGTATAAGTATCACAATAAGCCCCAAGTGTAAGGAATTATTTATTATTATTTGCTATTAAACTGTGAGTTCAGTACAGATTGGGCCCAGATGCTCTCTATTGACTCTACACGTACACTCACCCACTTACCTCACTCCTTATGAACTCTACACGTACACTCACCCACTTACCTCACTCCCTATGGACTCTACACGTACACTCACCCACTTACCTCACTCCCTATGGACTCTACACGTAAACTAACCCACTTACTTCAATCCTTGTAGACTCTACATGTACACTCACCCACTTACTTCAATCCCTGTGGACTCTACATGTACACTCACCCACTTACCTCAATCCCTATGGACTCTACATGTACACTCACCCACTTACCTCATTCCCTATGGACTCTACATGTACACTCACCCACTTACTTCAGTCCCTATGGACTCTACATGTACACTCACCCACTTACTTCAATCCCTGTGGACTCTACATGTACACTCACCCACTTACCTTAATCCCTATGGACTCTACACGTACACTCACCCACTTACCTCAATCCCTATGGACTCTACACGTACACTTACCCACTTACCTCAATCCCTATGGACTCTACACGTACACTCACCCACTTACCTCAATCCCTATGGACTCTACATGTACACTCACCCACTTACCTCAATCCCTATGGACTCTACATGTACACTTGTTTTGGGAGAACAAAAGTATTCCTCAGAGATATCTGTCTCTGGCCAAATTACCAATATATATATATATATATATATATATATATAGTGTGCACACCTTAGAGAAATAATACTCCAACACAGAGTTCTGGTATAAAGCTTTCTCTCGCCTAATTTTTATTTCGTCAGTCGTCATTTATATAGTCTTTAATAATCAGATAAAAGTTGCAACTAAGCAAAACATCAGGTTTAATTAAGCACTTCATTGGTTCTAAGGTGTCCGCTTTTACGGGACCTTGGACATGTATTGGGTCAGGAGCTTAGGGAGTCTCCAGGTCTCATCCCACAGGGGATGAGTTATCTTCCCATTGGTTCAGAAGTTGAGACAAAGGAAAGTTGGCGCTCTCCTTCTTAGTGTCCAAGGTGTGGTAGCTGTCGTCATCCTTGCTAGACCGGAAGTAGTGCCGCTGGCATCTTGTATGCGGAAGTAATGAATCCTCCATCTTAGAGTTCCTATTGATTCAGCATTGTTAATAAAACTTTGGTTATACGATAATACTGCAAAGATAAGATATATAAGTAGGTGCATGAATACAGTTATGCATTTTGTACGGATCCCAATCCATAACAGTCCCCCCTAAAATGGCATATTATATTCGTAGCACTCACAATTCTTAATAAAGCTTAATTACTATAACACCCTGATCTAGTATCGGGTGTCTAGAGCTAAGTATCTTGTCTTATATATATATATACTTCTTAACTATGGTCCTTCCAGAGCACTATTCTTTATGTTTTCTATTTCCGGATGTTGAAAGCATGCATGTGTGTAAGTAATAGGTACATATCTTTGTTCGATCGGGCTTGCCATGACCTGACGTCACACCTACCCTATGACCTATGCGGCATGGGGAAAACCTAACGAGCCTCTAATATTCTAATAGTGTAGCTAGACTTGAATAGGGACTGTAACGGATCTACTGGCACCCCGACCGGGTACCTCCGTTGATAGACGCGTCCTAGTTTGCGTCGAGGCCTACAAGCACCGCACCGGACACCACAACCACCACAGACTCCACAACCGCCGTAGCTTAAAGCTTAGCAATCCCCAGTATGATATAGCAATCCCCTCCAATAACGAGACGAGGCTACATTTGAAGGGTCAAGTAGTGAACTTTATTTTGTTGTGCAGAAATATTTATACACATCTCTTCCCACAGGCAATACACATGCCCATATTTGGCCACACAATACACATAAAGAGAACAATAGGTGTGGTCACACCTCCCCGAGGCTACCTGGCAACTTTGATACAATCAGACATTGATTCAATTACACTTCTTTGTTCTTATCTGAGAATGAAAACACTTTATACAATAGACTTCCTTTATCTTATGCAGAGTCTCTGTAACAGGATTATCTCCCATGCCAAGTAGCTGCAATAGTCTGGGACAATATTCTGCAGAGCATAAACCAACATACATGCAGTATAATAGTAGGATCATATTTTAACCATAATAATCATAAAACAGGGTAAAACAGTGATGGGTTCCGTTACACACCTCCCCCGTGACCATAAGCCGGCCCAAGGATCGACCTGGGGATGTCCGGACAAAAGTATTTGTTGGTCAATTCTCTAGTTTGACAACCCATCAGCATTACTGCAATTTACATTTACTCACATTTCACATATCCCCAGAAAGCTGGGATCTGAGCGCACAAAACTACCGAATAGCGCTCAGATCCTCTTCACACAGTTCAATTGCCATGTAGCTAAAGTCTTTCCCATAGTCTTTCATTATATGAATGGGCTCCATGGCATAGTTATCTGGGGTATCACCGCTCCCACAGGGCAAGTACCGAATGACCCCCCTGTATGTAAAGGGCCAGAATGAGTAACATACACTCTGGTACACTCTGGTATGGCCGAATACTGTGTTTAAAGGGCAATATGTCCCAGGGCCATAGTCGCAGGGCAGGAGGCTGGCAAACAGTCCTCTCCAAGACAAAGTGGCGAAGGGCACTGTGTCACAGGGACCATAGGACTCAGATATAGTATAGCTCAGCTCACAGAACACTCTCCTTAGAGCCAGTTAAGGTTTGCATCAGAAGATGGGATGTCTTACAATCATCATTCTGTCCATGTAGATCTATGTCTAAGTCTTGGTGGATAAAGGTGGGAGAAGCCTTGTCCACAGCCTTCTGAAGGTAGTTGCGCATACAAGGAATAATACAATATAAGAGGAAGGCTAGCAAAATTATGATAATAAAGATAGCCATCCCTATTTGCAACAACACTTTCTGCCAGACATTCATCCAACCAAACCATGATTCCCAATAATCTATAGTGCCAGAATTTTCTTTTAATTCTTGACCAAGATTAGCCAATTTCTGGATTGCCAGTGTGATCTTTCCATTTGGACCTGTGTTATCAGGAATGTACGTACAACATGTGCTAGTGTCAGGGAGCATTTTACAAACTCCACCCTTCTCTGCAAGGATCATGTCTAATGCCATACGATTCTGGAAGGCCATGTGTGATGTAGCTAATTGTTCTGCAATGCCTTTTAAGGCATCCTTAGTGTAATTAACAAATCGTTGCTGGTTATAGTAGATATAATTAATCCAGGCGCCATTTTAATTTACACCAATCATTGGTATCAGTGATTCAAATCCTGCTGCTATCTGGTTTCGGGCCTTAAATTGGTCGGGCACCCCCCTTGGGACTCCAGTAGCATCAATATACACATGTGGGTCAAAACTTTCCTGATGTTCAGATGAGGAAGTTTGTCTTCTCTTTCTGGACCTTGCTGGGGAGACATTAGGTAGATTGTCATCATAATAAGTGGGGACAATGTGTAACGGCATTATGGCTTTAGCCAAGGTACATTCCCCATGCCATACTCCTGACAGTCTTACCCTGAGTTTCATATCCCCACATACCCAATATATGTCTCCTAAAGATTGGGTCTGATTGACTAGCAGTGTGGATGAACCATCTCTATATGTGTGACAAAATTCACTTGGGAACTTCTGCAGATTGAACCCATGAGAAACGTTTCTCCTGTAACATGTATAATTTCCGGGGTATATAGTTATACCTCTCCCTGGATGGGGATTATTAGTTATCACAGGGTACGACTTTCTCCATTGTTCACACTCATCTGTATAACTACGTTGTTTGAACAGACTCAAAAAACATTTCTCTTCCTGCAAAGGTATAGTAAGTGGAACAGTACCTAAGTGAGGTCTAGCATGGCCACACACATGTGGTCTTATTACTTTCCTGTACATTGTATTTCATCCATTCCAACCACACATTAAGATCTGAGAATCCAGTCTCAGTAGCTAACGTGTCCTCATTTGTTGGGTTACCAGTAGCAGTCATTGTTCCAATGATCTGGGGCCCTGGTTCAATGTCTGCAATGCCAGAGGTAAGTCTGGGTGCTTATATAGATCTGCTATCTTAAATTCGCCCGTTAATTTAGCACTTTGTCCTCTAACCCAAGCCCTCAATATATATATGTGTCAGCATCCATGGGACAAGGGTTTTGTATGGTCAGAGTCAATTGCATATTAGAACCAGATACCCCACTATTCAGACATTGACCAGTCTTTATTAGAGTCATTCGGTCAAGGAGGGATCTACCCTGGTCATCTTTCTTATCTGCAGCACTCTGAGGCCTATAATCCCAATGTGTCCCAGTGTTCCATCCCACCGCCTTCCATGTGTCACAGTGTCTTCCAACAGTTTCATCAGTAACACATATGTATAGATCTCTCTTATATATATTACATTGTTCGGGGATTGGAGGGCAGCGAACAATGTCACAGAAGTCAAAGCTGTATGTAGCAACATGTGTGGTATGTGAATTGTACCAAAATGTAATGCCATCATCATGCCTTGTAATGGTTACATGTTGAGCCTTGCTCACATATACTGCAAGGAACAGAATAAACCACTGGGCTGTACTCATTGTGTTGGTCCCTGGTCATCAGGGGGAGGAACCTTTTTGCAATGTGATGCGTGGACCCAAGTAGCTTTCCCTTCTAACTTAACTGATGTAGCTGTGATCAGTAGTACTTGGAATGGGCCTTCGTATCTGGGTTCCAAAGGGGGTTTCCTCACAAATTTCTTAACCAGGACCTAATCTCCAGGAAGTAGTTGATGAGTACCAGTGATTACTTTCGAATCTGGAATGGAAGAGAACACTTGTGCATGGATTTTAGTGGACAGTGCAATCACATAATCAACAAGTACATCAGATTTTAGTTGCAGCTGCTGAGGAAAGTAGCACCCTAGTCTAGGAGCAGACCCAAACAGGATTTCATGGGGGGACAATGCATGTTTCCCTCTAGGGGTATACCTAACACTGAACAAGGCTATGGGGAGACTTTCAGGCCATGGCATACCAGTTTCTTGTGACATTTTTAACATCCTAGATTTCAAGTTACCATTCATACGTTCCACCTTCCCACTACTTTGAGGATGGTAAGGCGTATGAAAGGAGAGGGTTACTCCTAGGGCTGTCCATATTTCCTTGGCCAAAAATGCTGTAAAAGCTGGTCCCTGGTCACTTTCAATTACTTCAGGAACGCCATATCTGCAGATGACCTCTGTTAACAGGCGTTTCACGGTTGTCTTTGCTGTCATGTTTGCAACTGGGTAGGCTTCTGGCCATCCTGAGAACATGTCCACGATGACTAATGCATATTCATACTGACCACTCTTTGGCATCTGAATATGATCAATTTGTATCCTCTGGAATGGATACAATGATTTTGCCAAATGTCTCTGTGGTGGTTTCTCAGTGCGGCCTACGTTGCACTTGGCACAAATACTGCATGATTTACAGTAGTTGTTTGTCAGAGTAGTGATGCCTGGGGCCATGTAATACTTGTTTATTAAGGTCTTTGACAGGTGTGCTGGTCCATGTGCCCATTGTACTGTTGCTGGGTACAAGCTTCTTGGCAAACACAATCTCAGATTATCAACATATAGTCCATCTTTCAGGGCTGCTCCCTTTGCTTTCCATTTGTTCACTTCTTCTACACCTGCCGTCTTCTGCAATTCTTTAAGCAATTTTAAGTCTGTTGGCAGAGTCTGCATTGTATAAATGTTTATGTCTCCATCTACCTCTCTCCTTTTCATTTCCTGTGATGTCATTGCTGCCTGTTTAGCTGTCTGATCTGCTAGATGGTTTCCTCGTGCTTTATCCGAGTTTAGCTTCCCATGTGCCTTTACTTTCAGTACGGCCACTTCCTTTGGGAGTGTTAGAGCTTCTAACAGTTCACGGATGGCTTTAGCATGCTTCACTGGAGTGCCCGCGGCTGTCATGAATCCTCTGAGTCACTCCCAGGGCATACCTTGAGTCTGTATAGATATTGGCTCGAATTCCTGCTGCAGCTTCACAAGCTTTGGTCAATGCAATCAATTCTGCTTCTTGTGCTGACATGGAGGGAGGTTTACGAGGAGGCTTGTATCACATCTTTCTCTGTGGTTACAGCATATCCTGTATGGTACTTCCCACATTCATCAGCATATCTCGAGCCATCTACATACAAGGTAATGTCTGGGTCTGTTAGAATAAGTTCTTTCATATTAGCCAGGTGTGAGGTTTCCATTTCCATCTGTTGGAGACAGTCATGAGGTGGATTTGTGAGTCCTGGGACTGCATATGGATCTCTAGCTTGTATACTGGGAGTGCTGTTTGCTTGCCAGTCAAAAGTTTTCTTTCCTACTCCTTCCTCTTCCAATTCATATTCATCTGCAGATTCCCACCATTTTAATGCGGCTCCCAATGATTTCCATCCATTTGGTGCAAACTTTGATAATGCTACATGTGGAATTTCTGTATCCCAATGTTTGTAGAGCAATTCTGCTTCTTGTGGGAGCTCCACCGTAAATGCACTATCACCTGCTGCATTGTTGTACAATGTCTTTAGTTTTAAGGTGACCTGCTTCAATTTAGTGAAACTTGCTTCATATTGGAAATCTCGGCTTGGAGATTGTTTATTCCACAGTGTGCAATATAAAGGGTCTTGTGTCTCATCTGTGTGTGTCTGGCTGTTTCCACATTCCAATAGATGTCTTTTTACATATAGATTGGTTATTCCTGATTCTGGATTCAAAATCAGGCTGTACCAAAAGTATCCATCTTCCTCATCTCCCACCTCTGGAAATGGTAAGAGAGTGGCTGGATTGAGAACATAACATCTCTGCAAAGTAACATTGTCTGGCAGAAGGAGGGAACATTGCAGACGGAGGTTTCTGGCTGTAGTCATGTGCTTAGGTTGAGTCTGCTGTATGATGGCTGCAATGTCATGTGGAGCAAGAACTGTCAGAGGATAACCAAGGACTATGTCACTTGCTTTGTCCAGTAAGGCATGTGCTGCCAATGCTGCTCTGAGGCAAGACGGTCCTCCCCTTGCCACAGCATCCAAGTGACATGAGAAATAGCCACTAGGGCGTTGTCTGTTTCCATGGGACTGTGTCAAGACTCCCATTGCATGTCCTTCTCTTTCTGATACAAACAGCTTGAATGGGAGATCATAGTTTGGTAATCCTAGTGCTGGTGCTGATGAGATAGCCTTCTTCAGGGTGTAGAAGTTACACAGGGCTATCTGTGTCATCTCATATGGCTCAGTCTTCAATACGTCATACAAGGGTTGCATTAGAAGGGATGCTTCTGGGATCCACGCTCTACAGTAAGATATAAGACCTAGGAAAGCATGCAGGGGTCTGTGTACTTCTGGGACTGACATGTCTTCTATTGTTTGCACACAGGTGCGTGTAAGATGACGCACACCTTTTGAAAGACAGTGTCCTAAGAATATGACAGTCTTTTTACACAATTGCAGCTTTTCGCTGGATACTTTACATCCTTGTTCTGCCAAGTGTCTCAGCAAGCTTTCCTATGTTCTTGTGGCTATGGGAAGATCTTCAGCACACAACAAGAGATCATCAACATACTGCAGCAATACAATGTCAGGATTCGCTTGTTGCCAAGAGTCAAGGATATGGCTCATAGCCTTCGCAAACTGGCTGGGCGAATTTTGTGCTCCTTGGGGCATTACAGTCCATTTGTATTGATTATGATCATGCGTGAAAGCAAACAGATACTGGCAAGAAGGGTCAAGGGGAATACTGAAGAAAGCATTTGCTAAAT
Organism: Discoglossus pictus; assembly: GCA_027410445.1. NCBI lineage: Eukaryota > Metazoa > Chordata > Amphibia > Anura > Alytidae > Discoglossus > Discoglossus pictus. The sequence goes on along the minus strand of JAPZIH010000238.1, from coordinate 569,807 downwards.
CCACCACGGTAAAGTATGCAGCTGTTGGAGGTATTCCAGAAAGAAGAGTGTTCAGATTAGGCACTATAGGAGTGTCTAATATGGTTGCTTCATTGACTGCTCGCAAATCTTGTACCATACAATATTTTACTGGCTCTCCTTTTTTGGATTTCTTCTTTACTGGGAAGAGGGGCGTGTTACATGGTGACGTACACGGGACCAACGCCCCTTGCTGCACTAATCTCTCTATCTGCTGAGAGATCGCATCTATTTGTGTTGGCTTCAGAGGATACTGTGGCTTCCGTGGTAACTCTGCTCCGGGTTTCAATTTTACTATGACTGGTGGCACCTTCAGATGTCCAATATCTTCTGGTCCTTGCGACCAGAGTGTTGCAGGAATCTTGTCCAAGATATCAGCTGGCCCTAAATCACGGCTGCTATTGGCATCTAGGTATAGTAATATGGGCAGTGAGCAGAGTGCTGACGTGTCAGTGACTTGTAGAGGTGAAGACACCTGTACAGTTCCGTCCTGGGTGAACGAGATGGATGCTTGCAGTCGGGAAAGCACATCTGCACCTAACAAGTTTATAGGGCATGTAGAAGATACTACAAATCTCGCAAGCAGGTCTGGGAATGGGCCTATTTGCATAGGTTGAGTTAAATGGTTGGAGGTGGGGACACCATCCACTCCTATACAGGCGACATCAATGTCGGACAGGTAAGATGTATCGGGCAGATCTTGCTTTCTTAGGACGCTTCTGGCTGCACCTGTGTCTACCTCTATTGGTAGTGTCACAATAGCTTGAGGTCCCACTCCGCCATCCCCTAAAGAAACTGCCAGAACAGGGGACACTGACACAGGCTCACCCCCGTCCTATGCTGTGGCTTGAACCACAGGTGCTCCATTCGTATCACCTCCCTGCTGTTTATGTCTCAGTTTCCTGGGTGCCCTGCAATTCTTGCTAAGGTGTCCCGGTTTCCCACAATTAAAACACTGTCTTGTTTCTCTCCGTGGTGACGCTTCAGAGTTCACCATAAGCACAGCAGTCTTTTTAGACGCTGATGATGTAGGTTGTTTAGCTGCTGCTGTCTCCAGTCCTTTAGCAACCAGCAGTAAGGTGTCTAAAGGTAACACTCTATATTCTGGTCTGGATGTCAATAGGCCCTTCTGAAGTGTCTCCTTTAATCCCAGCACGAAGGCTGTACTTAACATCTGCGTGTGTGTTTTGTTATGTGGGCTGAAGCCAAGATCTGTAAATACCTGTGTGAGTCGTGCATTAAACTTTTCTACTGATTCGTCCTTCTCCTGTTTGATATATTGTAAATTAATTGCTTGATCTGCCAACTTATCCTTCGCCCAATATCTTAACAGGTCACAGAACAGTACACCCGATGAAAAGTCATCCTTTGGGCGATTTGTGTCATACGGATCTATTGCATTCCGCATAATAGGCCAGTATGAATCTCCTGCCCTAATTTCACACAGGCTAACAAGGTCTTTCCAAGCTGCAGAGTAAGTTTTTTGGATCTGTGCCATCTTCCTATAGAAAGGCATAGGTTGTTTTTCGGGGTCGGGCAATGTGTTTATAAGGGAGGTGGCTTGTGTCGGAGTAAATGCAACGTACATTAGACTTCCCCTATTCTTGTCCCTCCTCTTAGATTTCGCTTTTGGGTTTGTTCTTCTATCTTTCCATTCCTCCGCCCCCTCTCCTCCCCTGATATTGTCATCTTCCTCTTCTGAACTATCCTGTTGATGATGATATGTGGGCGGAGCTTGCACATCCAACGGTGCTCTAGGGTCGGGGAGGGGAACTAACAGCAGGCTTACAACAGAGCTGTGCACACTGTGTACACTATGGGGCCCAGCACTTGGTGCCGCCACAGATGGAAACATCGGTATGGGGAATACATGGTTCCATTTGCAGTCAATATTGGATACAGAGGAGTGGGATGTGCCATCGGGGCGGTAGGTGTGATGGGCGGACCCCCTTGGATGGGTGGTGCAACGGGTGACGTAATTTCATGATGGGTAGTGTTCGGGGGTGAGCGTGGCTCCTCCTTCGTGTGTGTGTGGGCGCCATTTTTGGGCTGTGGCTGGATGGAATGTCTTTGTTCGGCAGAGGGTAGTGGTTGTGGTGCGTTAAGGTTACAGGGTGTTTGTAGTGTGGAGGGGACAATGGTCGAAGACGGGGAGCTGGCCGCTTCACATGGAGCATGATACACATACATTTTCTGTCCCTTCATTTCAACCTCTTTCTCTGTCCAACCCTTCTGTGCAATCGCTTTAGCTACCCTGTACCATGCTTCTGCACTCGGCAACAAACAACAATCTTGTAGCTGCCCTTTGTTGTCTCTCAACCCTCTATGCCACTCTTCCACCCTCAAATGTCCTCCAACAACACCAGTAATCCCGCACACTTTAAACATCTTCTTGCACCGGCTTACCACAGCTTCACCTCCCCTATTCTTGACTATATCCCGGGCCAACATGCCCTTACTCAGTTTAGCTTGATTCTGCCCCATATCCCTATGTTAAGCAAATACTTATTTAACAATGAGGGCTCAATGAGGTAGTAACAGAGACAGAGAGTGAGAGAGAGAGAGACCAGCTGTTTGAAAGAGAAGGTCTGATTTGTTCGACTGCTACGAAGGGTTAGTCCGTACGTCTTCTCTAAACTCAGACCGTTGTTACCGCCCTCCGGGGACTATACCTTTGCAGTGCGTAACCACTCACTCCTGGCAAGGGATAGCAAGGAGAACAGTGGACAGAGACATGTGAATCAACAAGACATAATCGCATCACATTTCATATCATCATGCATTAATAACCAGCACTGACATAGCATTATAATCATCAAACCATTTCTGCAGAAAACTTCAGATTCAAAGATATGTCCATTCGGGGTCTCGCACCGCTATGTGCTCACGAATCGACACCCTCAGGGCTTATTGTGCTTTACAACACTATCAATCTGCCACTGAAGTCCGTGTCCCACATACACGTTTAAACACCCTAGTGAGAGATATTCATCTATCCAGCATGCATAGACCCTCCCAGGGAAAGTATGCAAAGCAATCCCGATCCCCGGGCTACGTATATGCACGCCCGTATGTGCAACTTCTCTGGGTTATGTGCGACTCTCGGCACAACTCATCCATCCCCACAGCCTGTTGCACATACACGTGTATGCCCCTGAATCACAATATCTAAGAGATCACAATCGATCAACCACACTATCAACAGTCACACACAGGCGACAGATATCACTATCTCTTGTACAGGATTCACAATGGACTTGAGGCAAGCTAGTACCTGTACTTTTGTAACCTCCCCTACAGCGGAATTGGACAACGGGCAGAGTGCCAGGAACAGGTCTACGCGGATAAGGTACTAATCATGTCCTTACCGTGTACCGGAGGTGATCAGGCTCCGCCTGTTCCCGTGAAGTCCGTCCGTACTCCTCTCGTTCCATGCGATTTGGTTAAACCTCAAGTCCCTGTTCGGGCGCCATTTTGTTTTGGGAGAACAAAAGTATTCCTCAGAGATATCTGTCCCTGGCCAAATTACCAATATACATATAGGCCCTCATTCAATTGCGATTTGGTCAATTGAATAGGGCTCTAAATAAGCACATAGCATATGTTTTTGAAAGAAGTTTTTAGTCAGTAAAAACCTTGCTTTTGGATAGATGCTTACTAACTAAAAACTTCTTTAAAAAAAATATGTTATGTGCTTATTTAGAGCCCTATTCAATTGGCCAAATTGCAATTGAATGAGGGCCATAGTGTGCACACCTTAGAGAAATAATACACCAACACAGAGTTCTGGTATAAAGCTTTCTCTCGCCTAACTTTATTACGTCAGTCGTCATTTATATAGTTTTTAATAATCAGATAAAAGTTATAACTAAGCAATACATCAGGTTTAATTCAGCACTTCATTGGTTTTAAGGTGTCCGGTTTTACGGGATCTTGGACAAGTATTGGGTCAGGAGTTTAGGGAGTCTTCAGGTCTCATCCCACAAGGGATGAGTCTATCTTCCCATTGGTTCAGAAGTTGAGACAAAGGAAAGATGGCGCTCTCCTTCTAGTGTCCAAGGTGTGGTAGTTGTCGTCATCCTTGCTAGACTGGAAGTAGTGCCGCTGGCATCTTGTATGCCGGAGTAGTGAATCCTCCATCTTAGCGTTCCCACGATTCAGCATTATTATTGAAACTTTGGTTATACGATAATACTGCAAAGATAAGATATATAAGTAGGTGCACGAATATAGTTATGCATTTTGTATCCCAATCCATAACAACAGCAAATACAGTCCCTATTGGAAATGTGTAAGACTGATAATCAATATAATGGAAAACCACAATTATTTAACCAGGCGATGCTCAATTATAAATGACAGCACTGCCAAGGTTTAATAATAATAATAATAGAATACATTTCTGCTTTAAATTAATATAGAATTAATTGAATTACATACATCAATTTATACAAAGTGCATATGTGTAATGTGCAAAAATATAATCCCTGAGTATTTCAGTGTAGCGGAGCCGGCCACTTACTCCTTTATACTAGCTAGTCTGTAGTAATCCTTTCCCTGTGTCTAGTCGCAGAACTGGGGATCCACCGATTAACCCCCTAAACTAATAATCAACTACTAACTACTCTGATCTCATATACAGTGGCCAGTGCTGTGAAAACAATAATAAGTAATGTAGTGGTTGATACTAGCAGCAATTATATTACAAATAAAAACAATGGGTTTGGTGCCTAACACCAACAATTGCAGATTTTAAAACTACAATGGCTAATCCAATGGCCTATTAGGGGCTTCAAAATGCCCACATATGCAGTCAAAATATACCGTAAAGGGACAATATGGACTGTCTGCCACTCACAGTGACAGTAGGCACCAAATGTCCAGAAACAAATTCTGGAATGTCTATACTAATTAAATGCAAGCCAAAAATAGACCCACCAAAATAGGTTAATTATACTTAGCTAAATACAGAAAAGAAGAGACACCGAAAAAGATATATGACTCAACAGAGGCATACAAAAGTACACAATCTATATATCAAAAAGCTAAAGCATGTATATACCCTGTAAAAAGCAAGGTCCCTGTCTCTCACTACAGGGAAAGATATTGCCTACAGTGTGAGTAGAAAAACTATATACACTGCTCAAAAAATTAAAGGGAACACTTAAACAACACAATGTAACTCCAAGTCAATCACACTTCTGTAAAATCAAACTGTCCACTTAGGAAGCAACACTGAGTGACAATCCATTTCACATGCTGTTGTGCAAATGGGATAGACAACAGGTGAAAATTATAGGCAATTAGCAAGACACCCCCAATAAAGAAGTGATTCTGCAGGTGGTGACCACAGACCACTTCTCAGTTCCTATGCTTTCTGGCTGATGTTTTGGTCACTTTTGAATGCAGGCAGTGCTTTCACTCTAGTGGTAGCATAAGACAGAGTCTACAACCCACACAAGTGGCTCAGGTAGTGCAGCTCCTCCAGGATGGCACATCAATGCGAGCTGTGGCGAGAAGGTTTGCTGTGTCTGTCAGCGTAGTGTCCAGAGCATGGAGGCGCTACCAGGAGACAGGCCAGTACATCAGGAGACGTGGAGGAGGCCGTAGGAGGGCCACAACCCAGCAGCAGGACCGCTACCTCCACCTTTGTGCAAGGAGGAACAGGAGGAGCACTGCCAGAGCCCTGCAAAATGACCTCCAGCAGCCCACAAATGTGCATGTGTCTGCTCAAACGGTGATATGAGGGCCCGACGTCCACAGGTGGGGGTTTGTTTTTTACAGCCCAACACCGTGCAGGATGTTTGGCATTTGTCAGAGAACACCAAGATTGGCAAATTTGTTACTGGCGCCCTGTGCTCTTCACAGATGAAAGCAGGTTCACACTGAGCACATGTGACAGACGTGACAGGGTCTGGAGACTCCGTGGAGAACGTTCTACTGCCTGCAACATCCTCCAGCGTGACCAGTTTGGCAGTGGGTCAGTAATGGTGTGGGGTGGCATTTCTTTGGGGGGGCCACACAGCCCTCAATGTGCTCGCCAGAGGTAGCCTGACTGCCATTAGGTACCGAGATGAGATCCTCAGACCCCTTGTGAGACCATATGCTGGTGCGGTTGGCTCTGGGTTCCTCCTAATGCAAGACAATGCTAGACCTCATGTTGCTGGAGTGTGTCAGCAATTCCTGCTAGACGAAGGCATTGATGCTATGGATTGGCCCGCCCGTTTCCCAGACCTGAATCCAATTGAGCACATCTGGGACATCATGTCTCGCTCCATTCACCAACGTCACGTTGCACCACAGACTGTCCAGGAGTTGGCAGATGCTTTAGTCCAGGTCTGGGAGGAGATCCCTCAGGAGACCATCCGCCACCTCATCAGGAGCATGCCCAGGCATAGTAGGACAGTCATACAGGCACGTGGAGGCCACACACACTACTAAGCCTCATTTTGACTTGTTTTAAGGACATTACATCAAAGTTGGATCAGCCTGTAGTGTGTTTTTCCACTTTCATTTTGAGTGTGACTCCAAATCCAGACCTCCATGGGTTGAAAAATTTGATTTCCATTTTTTTATTTTTGTGTGATTTTGTTGTCAGCACATTCAATGTAAAGAACAAAGTATTTCATAATAATATTTAATTCATTCAGATCTAGGATGTGTTATTTTAGTGTTCCCTTTATTTTTTTGAGCAGTATATATATATATATATATATATATATATATATATATATATATATATATATATATATATATATATATAATTAGAGACAGCAGAGGGCACTATGACACCACTCATAGGTAAATGATCAGTCGTGTGTGTGGTATCATCTGCATTATCCCCATATACCTGTAATGCCAGGCATGGTAGTGCATCCCAGCCACAGCACTTCACAATACCACTTACCTTATGGAGTAAAGACAAAGTAAAATATAGTAAATCAAGAGGATCACACTCCAGGTCAAAAGGGTGAAGCAAACGCATCCTCAGACACAGCCCCGACGTACGTTTCGTCAGCCAACCGCTGACGTTATCAGGGCGGCGTTTCTATTACAAATATGCTTACATATACTATAGTATCTAATCAAGGTATAAATCACTGGGCAATTAGTGTCCTCATGATACAAAGTTATACATCTATCAGTTCAAAAAATATGTAAAGTTCGATATATTCAGTATAACACACATAGGACATATTTCAATAGGCATTTATACATAACCACATCCCTTTATACATAACCACATCCCAAAGGGCAAGTTCCTAGTTCAATATATAGTTAAGGAATCATAAAGATTCAAGCATTTATAATAATAATAATAATGTATTTGTGTCTCTGAATTAGAGATACAGGAATATTATAGTAATATATTATAAGTAATATGTAATACAAATCTGTATAAATATCACAATAAGCCCCAAGTGTAAGGAACTATTTATTACTAGCGACTTGTCCATCAAAAATTATGGGGCAATACAATTTTAAGCCATGGCAATGCTGTTTGCCACACAATATAATGCTTTTGCTCCTCTGTGGGCCTTCGGCGCTCATTGTGAGCCTATCTCCTCATGTACTTCAATTGTCCGGCTTTGCAACAATCAGCTTTTGGCGCTTATCGCGAAGACAGATTTGTAAGTACAGTGTACAGTGAATTAATAAAGTAATATGAATTAATAAATGAATATACTTTACCTATTGATATCTAATATGCAGCAATCAATATCCTGAAGAGCTAACAATCTATTTGGATTTTCCTGCATCTGAAAATGTACAGTTGGAGTGTTGATCATCTGAGGAGAAAGTGTCAGCAATGTGGCAAGTGTGCAGTGTAAATAGGCTGCGTGCGCAAGGCCAAACCGTTTTGTTTAGGCGGGTAAGGCGGCATTTTAGAATCCTAATGTTATGAGTTGTAAGTAAGTGTTGTAAAATGTGTTACTTGGCTCGCGAGCATTTTCTCGTACATTCATGTCGTTGATTTTCGCAGCTCTGTGTCTTTTAGCTTTGTTTGCGAGGTCCGCATTTGCGGCCAGAAAGGACGCAGTTCTGCGAGCTAGCAAAAGTGTGACGATGACTCGCAGTTTGACTTTGAGCTCAGCACAGATTGTGCACAGATGCACTCTATGGACCCTACACATACACTCACCCACTCACCTCAATCCCCATGGTCTCTACACGTACATTCACACACTTACCTCACTCCCCATGGACCCTATATGTAAATTCACCCACTTACCTCACTCCCCATGGACCCTATACGTAAATTCACCCACTTACCTCACTCCCCATGGACCCTATACATAAATTCACCCACTTACCTCAATCCCTATGGACCCTATACATACACTCACCCATTTACCTCAATCCCCATAAACCTAAATGTTCATTTCAATGTAATGGTTTTATTTTAAATTGTATTTTTTTTTTTTTTTTTTTTATTGTAATTATTTATATTTAGTAAATTACGTTTTTATTATTTACATAAAGTTTTAGTTTGGTGTTAAGATATTACGGATTTTTACAGGTACCCTCATGGTAGAGGATTAGGGTACTATGGAAGTCCATAGGGACCCCTATGGTAGAGAACTAATTCTAGATACCATGGGGATCCCTATTGGGGATGGTCGGTGGGGCATTCCAAGTGCACTCTGAACACTTAGTACAATTTCTTTACTAATATAACTTCAGAAAACGTAGTACCCATATTATTAACAACATCTACTATTTTATTGCTAATACTATTTAATCTCCACACTCTCAGCATCTGGGTAAGGTCATCCTTTTTCAATGATAATGGATGAAAAGATTAAGCATATAAAAGAGTATTTGTATCGGCATGCTTCATACTCCACGGTGATGTCATTATTCAACTTTATGTAGATATCATTATCACTTAATTGATTCAAAATCTCTTTCATATAATCCTCATAAATCATAATCACTAGGGAACTTTTCTTATTTGCTGGTGTAATGACCCCAATCTGCCATTTTATTTTCATTAGCACAATTCCTGATTGAAGACTTTGCACACACAGGAAGTTTGTATCTGCACAGTGGGAAAGTGTCAGTAACTACAGTCGGTGCTCTCCACAGAGCTAATGGGCAGATTGTTAGTTTACAGAAACACCCACCCAGTAACAGGCATAAAAAAATGACAGCCGGCAGCAGGCAATAATTGCATGTAGAAGTTGCAATATGTAAAGTTTGTGTTTATACAGTATTTGTTTTTTCTTTTAAATAACACTTTGCAGACTATCAGATTTAGTTAAACAAAAGACCATAATTGATGATAATTGGTATGCACCGGATCACACTGCACTCTATATACTGTACATTAAGACATATTTTGCTTTGTTTTTGTATAATTTTACTTTTTATTAAGAATGTTAAAGCTGTCAGAATTTACTCCTGGTGCTTTTTTTTTTTTTTTCAACAGATGGATCCAAGATTTGGAATAACATTGGAGAAGACCACATTTGTAACACAGTAGAAAAACTATTTCCATGTTCAGAATGCGGGAAATGTTTCAGCTGGGCCTCAAATCTTAATGAACATAAGATGACTCATACAGGAAAAAAAACATTTCCATGTTCTGTATGTGGGAAATGTTTCCGTCATCTCTCAGCTCTTAATATCCATAAGAGGACTCATACAGGAGAAAAGCCTTTTCCATGTTCTGAATGTGGGAAATGTTTCAGTCAGTCCTCCAGTCTTAATAGCCATAAGATGACTCATACAGGAGAAAAACCTTTTCCATGTTCTGAATGTGGGAAATGTTTCAGTCAGGTCTCACTCCTTAATACACATAAGAGGACTCATACAGGAGAAAACCCTTTTCCATGTTCTGAATGTGGGAAATGTTTCAGTCAGGTCTCACACCTTAATACACATAAGATGACTCATACAGGAGAAAAGCCTTTTCCATGTTCTGAATGTGGGAAATGTTTCAGTCATCTCTCAGCTCTTAATAGCCATAAGATGATGCATACAGGAGAAAAGCCTTTTCCATGTTCTGAATGTGGGAAATGTTTCAGTCGTCTCTCAGTTCTTAATAAACATAAGATGACTCATACAGGAGAAAAACCTTTTCCATGTTCTGAATGCGGGAAATGTTTCTGTCGGGTCTCATATCTTAATAGCCATAAGATGACTCATACAGGAGAAAAGCCTTTTCCATGTTCTGAATGTGGGAAATGTTTCAGTCAGGCCTCATCTCGTAATAACCATAAGAGGACTCATACAGGAGAAAAGCCTTTTCCATGTTCTGAATGTGGGAAATGTTTCAAACGGGTCTCACACCTTAATACACATAAGATGACTCATACAGGAGAAAAACCTTTTCCATGTTCTGAATGTGGGAAATGTTTCAGCGATCTCTCAAATTTTAATATCCATAAGAGGACTCATACAGGAGAAAAGCCTTTTTCGTGTTCTGAATGTGGGAAATGTTTCATTCAGGCCTCACATCTCAAGCGACACATGAAAACTCACACAGGATAAACACCATTTGCATGATCTGAAACTCACACGAGAAAATGTTTCAGTAAGATTTGAAATGACACAAGAAAACTCACACAGGATAAGTAATTAGAAACGTTAGCAAGCTCATAAAGATCTATGGATATCTGAGTTGTAAATCACGTTAATAGAGCAGTAAGTTGTACTAATGTATCAGCTTGTATTATTACAATACATGATATGATGCTGGACTGTGCATTGCTGCTTTTTGCTTGGTTACCAATAACCTTTCGATTTAAGGGATCCAGAACGTATAGACTTTGCTCTACACCATCATGCTGAGCACTCATAATACATTTGTGGACCTGTAAACTAAGCTATATATATTTTTTATATAATCTTTATATATTTTTTAACCTTAATAGCCCCTTCCATTAATTTTCCTATTTTCTATGTACATATGTTGCTTCAAAAACAAAGCAATGAGTTTAAATAGCTTGAAAAAAAAAAAACTATGCTTTTAGGTATTGAAAGACTCATAAATGTCAATAAAGTAATTTTTAATTGATTAAGAACTGACTGGGATATTTCTTGATTTAATCATATATCACCCTCATCCACTGTTCCCTCTTAGATGTGCGCTCACAAATATCCTGAGATGAGCGCACACAACTAAACATGGAGTGCACACAGATCCCTAGGGGGGTATGTAATCTTAGTTTTCCCCATTAACTTTTTCCACACTAGGAGAAATAGATCTCCATTGACCCTTTTCCTTTTGCCGGTGCTCCCTTTGAGATAGTGCTGGTGGGCGGAGAAACTCGATAGGGCAAATCTGGTGCTGATGTCAGATGTCGTCGTCCGACATTAGCTTGCTCTCTCAAAGCATCAGAGTCATTCACCCTTCCATGCTGTGAAAAGAACATTTCAATGTGTGCACATAACAAATCAAAGAATCACATAGGACAAAAGGAAAAGGGTCAGTGGAGATCTATTTCTCCCTGGGTGGAAACAAATAATTGGGAAAACGTTATAAGCACATAACAAAGAAAGGAATCATACATTGCAAAACTAAATGGATATAGGGTCAATGGAGATCTATTTCTTAATGGGTGGAAAAAGGTTCATGGGAAAACTAAAAATAAATATCCACCTGTAGGGAATTAGAAATGAATGTTCTTTCATATGGAATTAGTACGTGATGCCACCAGGCTGGTGGAGATAGAGACTGAGTACTTGGTGGGAACAAAGAACAGAATCTGTGGTTAAATGACTGAAGATATTTAGAATATCTGAAGGAGTTACTATTTAGTAAAAATAGTGCACTTTTATGGTATACTATGGCCTTGATTCAATTGAGCTATCGTTGTTTACAGGAGCCAGTAAACTAATTTGCTGTACAATTGGCGTCTTTTTGCGAGCTGCAAACGATCTACGGGTTACAGACTGAACATCCCTGCGGTTGTAAAAATAGTAACTTACAACCCATCTAAGCCATTGATCTTCAAGCACGCAACAGTTACAATCGCAAAATCGCTATTCAATTGCTACAGTTCCTCAAGCCCGCAAATATTTTCACACCCATAAATGTCAAATGTAGAAAGAGACACAGGGGAGGGAGGGGGGAGGAGATACAGGGGAGGGGGGATGAGACACGGGAGGGAGAGGGGAAACAGACACATGGGAGGGAGAGCTGGGGAAGAGACACAGGAGGAAAAGAGACACGGGGAGGGTGAGGAGGGGGGAAGAGACACAGGGAAGGAGGAAGAGACACGGGATAGATAGATAGAGGGATAGATACAAGTGGATTTTTACAAGTAAAGGCTGGTAAATTGCAGAGTGCACTAATTGTGCCCAGGTGAGAGGGGTGTGGCTTGACTGTTAAACTAGTAAAAGGTTTGTGAGCTGTTTTGGGGCCTGATTACAAGTGGTGTTACCTTACAGGTAAAGGCTGGAAAATTGCAGAGTGCACTAATTGTGCACAGGTGAGAAGGCAGAAGTTAATATAAACAGGAGAAGGGGCGAACTTGTGAGCTTGTGAACATTTTCAGTATCAAGTGCAATTCTAGTAAAAGCGTAGGAGTTTAAATTAAAGGAGGGACTTCAAAGAAAAGGGAGGGCAGATTTAAAGTGCAAAGGAGGAAACCTTTATACAAATATATTATTTTATATTCTTTATTTTTCCCACTGTAATTTTGTAGTCAATAATAACAATTATGAGTCAGTCCAGTGGCAACCTCACTCAGTGTACATCCTGTCATATGTATGCAATACTGGAACAGATGATCCAGAGTCCATACCGCTGTGAGAGGTGTGAGCATGTTGCCACTCTGGAAGCTCAAATTGGAGATCTAGAGAGGAGAATTGCAGCACTTCGTGATATTGCTCTACTGGAAAGGGGGTTGGTGCTCACTGAGCACAGTTTTGCTGGGCCTAGCATGAAGGGTGGAGCTGGGGCTAGTGAGGATGTCCAGGGAGCTAGCTGGGTTACAGTTAGAAGGGGAATAAGGGGGAACAGGAGGAGGCAGGCCAGTTCTGAGTTGGCAAACACCAACAGATTTGCCAGATTGAGTGAAACTGTTGGGGATGTCCATTCAGGAATGGCAATGCCAGATAGAGCTGTTCCCTCTAACAGCCGGGAGAACAGTTCTACTGGAGGAGAGGAAGGGCAGAATAGGCAGAGCAACAGACAGGTTATGGTGATAGGGGACTCTATTATTAGGAAGGTAGACAGGGTAATTTGTCACCCAGATCCCAGCAATCGAACAGTTTGCTGTCTCCAGGGTGCTCGGGTTCGTCATGTTGTGGATCGGGTAGACAAATTATTGGGAGGGGCTGGAAATGAACTGGATGTCTTGGTACATATTGGTACGAATGACAAAGTTAGTGGAAGATGGAGTGTCCTAAAGAATGATTTCAGAGAACTAGGTAAATGGCTGAAGGCAAGGACCTCCAAGGTAGTATTTTCTGAGATACTACCAGTGCCACGTGCTAGCCCAGGGAGGCAGAAGGAGCTTAGGGAGATTAATGCGTGGCTAAAGATGTGGTGCACTAAGGAGGGGTTTGGGTTTTTAGAGCACTGGGCTGACTTCTCACTTCGGTACAATCTCTACAGCAGGGATGGATTGCACCTTAATGATGAGAAAGCTTTTGTGCTAGGGGATAGGATGGTAGAAAGGCTGGGGGAGTTTTTAAACTAGTAGGTGGGGGGGGTAGGGACTAGATATAAGTAATGGGGTAGAAAGTGTAAAGGGTATAAGGGATGAATTAACAACTCATAGGGGAGGAGATGGGGGGAGGGGTAGTATAGTCAATAGGGAGGTAGTACTAAGTAACTCAAGTACAATGGCAGTAATTTCGGAGCTAAAGACTGATAACATAAATTGTATGCTTGCAAATGCCAGAAGCTTGCCAGGAAAAATGGGAGAGTTAGAATTATTAGCCATTAATGAAAAATGGGATTTAATAGGCATTACCGAAACATGGTGGGAGGAATCTCATGACTGGACTGTTAATCTGGATGGGTATAACCTATTTAGGAAAGATAGAGACCATGGTAAAAGAGGAGGAGGGATTTGTCTGTATGTTAAGCCTGAATTTAAGCCTATAGTCAGAGAAGATATTTATGGTGGACCTAGCGATAAAGTTGAATGTTTGTGGGTAGAGTTAAATAGCGGAGCAGCAAATTCCAAAATAATATTAGTAGGCGTATGCTATAAACCCCCAAATATAGCTGAAAGTGAGGAAATACAGGTATTGTTACAGATTGGAAATGCAGCTAAACATGGGCAAGTTCTAATAATGGGAAATTTAAATTACCCTGAAATAAACTGGATAAATGAGACCAGCAGTTCAACTAAGGGGAGCAGGTTCTTGAGTACACTCAGGGATCATTATCTGTCCCAGGTTATACAAGAGCCTACTAGAAATGAAGCTATCTTGGATTTAGTCATCACAAATAATATTGATATAATATCAAATGTTGGAATAGGGCAACCTTTGGGAAACAGTGATCACAACACAGTCTCATTTGAGATTGAATTAAAAAAACAAAATTTTAAGGGACCAACAAAAACTCTTAATTTTAAAAGGGCAGATTTTAATGGTCTAAGGGCAGCAATACAAAGTATAGACTGGGACAGAGAACTGATAGGTAAAAATACTGACCATAAATGGACAACATTTAAATCCTTACTGAATATACATACACATCGGCATATACCATGTGGTAATAAAAGTAAAAGGAGTACATTTCATCCAATGTGGCTTAACAATGATTTAAAGATCAAGATAAGGAGTAAAAAGAAGGCATTTAAATTATACAAACAAGAGGGGACAGAGACTGATTTACGGGAGTACAAGGAAATCAACAAGGCTTGCAAAAGGGCTATTAGACTGGCTAAAATAGAAAATGAAAAATTAATTGCAAAAGAGAGTAAGACTAACCCTAAAATCTTTTTTAAGTATATTAATGGGAAGAAGGCGAGGAAGGAAGCTTTAGGAACATTATAATGTGAAACAGGCCTTCTGAAAATTAGTGACCAGGAAAAGGCAGATGAGCTAAATAGGTTCTTTTCTTCGGTATACACAAGGGAGGTACCAGTGGTTGGGACACTGCAACATAATGGGGCTACACTACCTTTGCCAAATAATTGATTAACACAGGAAGTATTCCAAAAGAGGTTGGAAAAAATCAATGTTAATAAAGCCCCGGGTCCAGATGGAATACATCCACGGGTACTGAGGGAACTGGGTTCTGTAATAGCCAAACCATTATATTTAATTTTTCAAGATTCACTCAACACAGGGTCTCTACCAGATGACTGGAGAAAAGCAGATGTGATACCTATTTTTAAAAAGGGAGCAAGAGCAAATCCTGGGAATTATAGACCAGTGAGCCTCACTTCTGTAGTGGGGAAGCTTTTAGAAGGGTTAATAAGGGATAATATACAAGAATATATCTATATGAACAGGATTATAAGTAGGAGTCAACATGGATTTATGAGGGATAGGTCATGTCAAACAAATCTAATTAGTTTCTATGAGGAGGTTAGTAGGAACCTGGATCAAGGCAACTCAGTGGATGTAGTCTTTTTGGATTTTGCAAAGGCTTTTGATACAGTGCCACATGGGAGACTATTGTGCAAACTAAGAGATACAGGAATTGCAGTAAATATCTGCTCATGGATTGAGAGCTGGCTAAAAGACAGGAAGCAAAGGGTTGTTGTAAATGGAACAAACTCCGATTGGACTAATGTGGTAAGTGGGGTTCCTCAGGGTTCAGTATTAGGTCCTCTCCTTTTTAACATATTTATTAATGACTTAGAGGTAGGATTGGAGTGTGGTGTCTCCATTTTTGCTGATGACACAAAGTTGTGCAAGGTAATTAAATCAGTTAAAGATGTGCTTTTCCTCCAAAGGGATTTACATAAAATTGAGGAATGGGCATCTAAATGGCAGATGAGATTTAATACGAATAAATGTAAAGTTATGCATCTGGGAAGGAAAAATAGCCTTGCAATTTATAATCTTAATGGAGCAAATCTAGGTGTATCAGATATTGAAAGGTATTTGGGAGTGCTTGTGGACAACCACCTAGGTAACAGTGCTCAAAGCCAAGCAGCAGCTGCAAAGACAAATAAAATATTAGCATGTATTAAGAAGGGTATAGAAGCAAGGGAAGCAAATATAATTCTGCCACAATACAAATCTCTAGTACGCCCTCATTTGGACTATGGAGTACAATTTTGGGCACCACTTCATAAAAAGGACATTTTAGAGCTGGAAAAGGTACAGAGAAGGGCAACAAAACTAATAAGGGGAATGGAGGGGCTAAGTTATGAAGAAATACTTCTTAATTGTATATACATAATATCACAATGCTGCAGAGCTATTGAATTTACAATAGATCTTAATCTCCTTTTATAGTACAGTAGACTCCCAGTAAACCGGCAGCTATTGAGATTGTTAGATGCTGGATAAATGTAGTTTCTGGTTGCTTGAGAGTTGCATAATAAAGAGGCCTAGATTAGCTGCATATAGGATGCTCTGCTAAGTATATGTGTCAGTGAGTGCTGTTCTAGCAGCAGCAGCTTTCACTCCTCACTTACACACAGGTACATTCGGCTGGAGGGTGCAGTGCTGAACCAGGGGAATGTAACGCCAACACTGCCCTGGCTCAGTCACCCATGCCCGGGGAATGTAACCCTAACACTGCCCTGGCTCAGTCACTCATGCCCGGGGAATGTGACCCTAACACTGCACTGGCTCAGTCACCCATGCCCGGGGAATGTAACCCTAACACTGCACTGGCTCAGTCACTCATGCCCGGGGAATGTAATGCCAACACTGCACTGGCTCAGTCACTCATGCCCGGGGTATGTAATGCCAACACTGTCCTGACTCAGTCACTCATGCCCAGGGAATGTAACGCCAACACTGCCCGGACTCAGTCACTCATGCCCGGGGTATTTTACCCTAACACTGCCCTGGCTCAGTCACCCATGCCCGGGGAATGTAACGCCAACACTGCCCTGGCTCAGTCACTCATGCCCGGGCTATGTAATGCCAACACTGCCCTGACTCAGTCACTCATGCTCAGGGAATGTAACGCCAACACTGCCCTGGCTCAGTCACTCATGCCTGTCTACTTCCAGATAAAATCAAATTGCAGAGATGTACAGTGGATGAAATCTAGGTGCCTGTAAGCATTTTGTGGCATCATAACCTGGCTCCTGGCATTTGTTGAGCCCTGTAAATCTTAATTTGTATTTAAAGTACATGATTACATTTTTTTCTGGTTGCTTGAGGGTTCGGATTGCTGTAATCATGTCAATAAGAGTGATCTTTTACTTTACTATCACTCTGTTCCTTTTGATAGGATTGAGTTGTGAATTAGGGTGGGAGTAATTATACAGTAATGGCTTTTATTAAAAAATGACGGCAATAAAAAGTGAAGCCTGGCAATGCTGGTTGCCACACAATGGGAGCCTCTCCCTCTACTTTACTGGCCTTGCGATGAGCGTCTTTTTGGTGCTCATCATGGGCCTCGCAATGAGAGCCTTTGGTGCTCATCACAGGCATTGCAATGAGGGCCTTTGGCGCTCATTGTGAGCTTCTCCCCTCTACCTCTCCCACCCTCGACTTTATTGGCTTAGCGATGAGCGCCTTTGGCGGCGCTCATCAAGAGGCCTCACAATGGGTGCCTTTGGCGCTTATTGCAAGTCTCTCCCCCTGTCTACATCCTCCCTTGTGTCTCATCCCCCCCTTGTGTCTCCTTTCCCCCCTGTGTTTTTAACCCCCCTCCCTTGTCTGGGTCTCTTGTCCCCCTCTCCCTCCCCTGTGTCTCTTCCCCCTCCCCTGTGTATCTTTCCCCGTCCCCCCCTCTGTCTCTTTCCCCCATTCCCCTCCCCTGTGAATCTTTCCCCCTTCTCTTCCTCCCATCTCTTCCCCCCTTCTCTCCCTCCCCTGTGTCTCTTTCCCCCTCCCCTGTGTCTCCTTCTACATTTGACATTTACGGGTGTGAAAATATTTGCGTGCTTGAGGAACTGTAGCAATTCAATAGCGATTTTGCGATTGTAACTGTTGTGAGCTTAAAAGATCAAACGCTTAGATGGGTTGTAAGTAACTATTTTTACAACCGCAGGGATTTTAAGCCTGTAACCCGTAGATTGTTTGCAGTTCGCAAAAAAAAGACGCCAATTGAACAGCAAATTAGTTTACAGGCTCCTGTAAACAACGATAGCTCCATTGAATCAAGGCCATATTATACCATAAAAGTGCACTATTTTTACTAAATAGTAACTCCTTCAGATATTCTAAATATCTTCAGTCATTTAACCACAGATTCTGTTCTTAGTTCCCACCAATTACTCAGTCTCTATCTCCACCAGCCTGGTGGCATCACGTACTAATTCCATATGAAAGAACATTCATTTCTAATTCCCTACAGGTGGATATTTAATTTTAGTTTTCCCATGAACCTTTTTCCACCCATTAAGAAATTGAACTCCATTGACCCTATATACATTTCATTTTGCAATGTATGATTCCTTTCTTTGTTATGTGCTTATAACGTTTTCCCAATTAATTGTTTCCACCCAGGGAGAAATAGATCTCCATTGACCCTTTTCCTTTTGTCCTGTGTGATTCAATGGAGATCTACAGGGAGTGCAGAATTATTAGGCAAGTTGTATTTTTGAGAATTTATTTTATTATTGAACAACAACCATGTTCTCAATGAACCCAAAAAACAAATTAATATCAAAGCTGAATATTTTTGGAAGTAGTTTTTAGTTTGTTTTTAGTTTCAGCTATTTTAGGGGGATATCTGTGTGTGCAGGTGACTATTACTGTGCATAATTATTAGGCAACTTAACAAAAAACAAATATATACCGATTTCAATTATTTATTTTTACCAGTGAAACTAATACAACATCTCAACATTCACAAATATACATTTCTGACATTCAAAAACAAAACAAAAACAAATCAGTGACCAATATAGCCACCTTTCTTTGCAAGGACACTCAAAAGCCTGCCATCCATGGATTCTGTCAGTGTTTTGATCTGTTCACCATCAACATTGCGTGCAGCAGCAACCACAGCCTCCCAGACACTGTTCAGAGAGGTGTACTGTTTTCCCTCCTTGTAAATCTCACATTTGATGATGGACCACAGGTTCTCAATGGGGTTCAGATCAGGTGAACAAGGAGGCCATGTCATTAGATTTTCTTCTTTTATACCCTTTCTTGCCAGCCACGCTGTGGAGTACTTGGACGCGTGTGATGGAGCATTGTCCTGCATGAAAATCATGTTTTTCTTGAAGGATGCAGACTTCTTCCTGTACCACTGCTTGAAGAAGGTGTCTTCCAGGAACTGGCAGTAGGACTGGGAGTTGAGCTTGACTCCATCCTCAACCCGAAAAGGCCCCACAAGCTCATCTTTGATGATACCAGCCCAAACCAGTACTCCACCTCCACCTTGCTGGCGTCTGAGTCGGACTGGAGCTCTCTGCGCTTTACCAATCCAGCCACGGGCCCATCCATCTGGCCCATCAAGACTCACTCTCATTTCATCAGTCCATAAAACCTTAGAAAAATCAGTCTTGAGATATTTCTTGGCCCAGTCTTGACGTTTCAGCTTGTGTGTCTTGTTCAGTGGTGGTCGTCTTTCAGCCTCTCTTACCTTGGCCATGTCTCTGAGTATTGCACACCTTGTGCTTTTGGGCACTCCAGTGATGTTGCAGCTCTGAAATTTGGCCAAACTGGTGGCAAGTGGCATCGCGGCAGCTGCACGCTTGACTTTTCTCAGTTCATGGGCAGTTATTTTGCGCCTTGGTTTTTCCACACGCTTCTTGCGACCCTGTTGACTATTTTGAATGAAACGCTTGATTGTTCGATGATCACACTTCAGAAGCTTTGCAATTTTAAGAGTGCTGCATCCCTCTGCAAGATATCTCACTATTTTTGACTTTTCTGAGCCTGTCAAGTCCTTCTTTTGACCCATTTTGCCAAAGGAAAGGAAGTTGCCTAATAATTATGCACACCTGATATAGGGTGTTGATGTCATTAGACCACACCCCTTCTCATTACAGAGATGCACATCACCTAATATGCTTAATTGGTAGTAGGCTTTCGAGCCTATACAGCTTGGAGTAAGACAACATGCATAAAGAGGATGATGTGGTCAAAATACTCATTTGCCTAATAATTCTGTACTCCCTGTATTTCTTAATGGGTGGAAAAAGTTTATGGGGAAAACTAAGATTACATATCCCCCTAGGGATCTGTGTGTATTTCATGTTTAGTTGTGTGCGCTCATCTCAGGGTATGTCATGTGTCGCTTGAGATATGAGGCCCAACTGAAACATTTCCCACATTCAGAACATGAAAAAGGCGTTTCTCCTGTATGAGTCCTCTTATGGATATTAAGAGCTGAGACCTGACTGAAATATTTTCCACTTTCAGAACATGGAAAAGGTTTTTCTCCTGTATGAGTCCTCTTATGTCTATTAAGAGCTAAGAGATGACTGAAACATTTCCCACATTCAGAACATGGAAAAGGTTTTTCTCCTTTATGAGTCATCTTATGTCTATTAAGAGCTGAGAGTAGACTGAAATATTTCCCACATTCAGAACATGGAAAAGGCTTTTCTCCTGTATGAGCCATCTTATGTGTATTAAGAACTGAGAGACGACTGAAACATTTCCCACATTCAGAACATGGAAAAGGCTTTTCTCCTTTATGAGTCATCTTATGTCTATTAAGAGCTAAGAGTAGACTGAAATATTTACCACATTCAGAACATGGAAAAGGCTTTTCTCCTGTATGAGCCATCTTATGTGTATTAAGAACTGAGAGACGACTGAAACATTTCCCACATTCAGAACACGGAAAAGGTTTTTCTCCTGTATGGGTCCTCTTATGTATATTAAGAGCTGAGGCCTGACTGAAACATTTCCCGCATTCAGAACACGGAAAAGGTTTTTCTCCTGTTTGAGTCATCTTATGTCTATTAAGAGCTGAGGCCTGACTGAAACATTTCCCGCATTCAAAACACGGAAAAGGTTTTTCTCCTGTGTTACAAATGTGGTCTTCTCCAATGTTACTTCAGATCTCGGATCCATCTGCTGAAAAAAAAAAAAAAAAAAAAAAACAACAGGAGTAAATTCTGACAGCTTTAAAATTCTTCTACATGGAAATAATTAATTAGTATATACCTATTATAGTAATTATAATCATTTAAACTGCACTGAGACCAATTTGCAGTTAATAAAAGGTCACAAATGATTTAGCTTAGTCTATTCATTTAGTGTAAGTTATTTAACTCCTTATGAACATACAGCATATTTTGTAATCATATAAAAAAATTAAGCAAACTCTGTCTGACTGTATATAGAGTGCAGTGTGATCCGGTGCATACCAATTATCATCAATTATGGTCATTTGTTTAACTATGTCTGCAAGGTGTTATTTAAAAGAAAAAACAAATGCTGTATAAACACAAACTTTACACATGCAATTATTGCTTGGTGCAGGCTGTCATTTTTTATGCCTGTTACTGGGTGGGTGTTTCTGTAAACTAACAATCGGCCCATTAGCTCTGTCTATACATTGTGAGGTAAGTGGGTGAGTGTACATTTAGGGTCCATGGGGATTGAGGTAAGTGGGTGAGTGTACGTGTAGGGTCCATCGGGATTGAGGTAAGTGGGTGAGTGTCCATGTAGGGTCCATCGGGATTGAGGTAAGTGGGTGAATGTACGTGCAGAGTCCATAGGGAGTGAGGTAAGTGGAATTAATGTACATGTAGAGTCCATAGGGATTGAGGTAAGTGGGTGAATGTACATGTAGAGTCCATAGGGAGTGAGGTAAGTGGGTGAGTGTACGTGTAGGGTCCATGGGGATTGAGGTAAGTGGGTGAGTGTACATGTAGAGTCCATAGGGATTGAGGTAAGTGGGTGAATGTATGTGTAGAGTCCATACGGAGTGAGGTAAGTGGGTGAGTGTACGTGTAGGGTCCATTTGGATTAAGGTAAGTGGGTGAATGTACATGTAGGGTCCATAGGGAGTGGGGTAAGTGGGTGAATGTATGTGTAGAGTCCATGGGGATTGAGGTAAGTGGGTGAGTATACATGTAGGGTCCATAGGGATTGAGGTAAGTGGGTGAATGTACGTGTTGCATCCATAGGGAGTGAGGTAAGTGGGTGAATGTATGTGTAGAGTCCATGGGGATTGAGGTAAGTGGGTGAATGAACGTGCAGAGTCCATAGGGAGTGAGGTAGGTGGGTAAATGTACGTGTAGAGTCCATAGGGAGTGATGTAAGTGGGTGAGTGTACGTGTAGAGTCCATAGGGAGTGAGGTAAGTGGGTGAGTGTACGTGTAGGGTCCATAGGGAGTGAGGTAAGTGGGTAAATGTACGTGTTGCATCCATAGGGAGTGAGGTAAGTGGGTGAATGTATGTGTAGAGTCCATGGGGATTGAGGTAAGTGGGTGAATGTACGTGTAGGGTCCATAGGGAGTGAGGTAAGTGAGTGAATGTATGTGTAGAGTCCATGGGGATTGAAGTAAGTGGGTGAGTGTACATGTAGGGTCCATAGGGAGTGAGGTAAGTGAGTGAATGTATGTGTAGAGTCCATAGGGAGTGAGGTAAGTGGGTGAATGTATGTGTAGAGTCCATGGGGATTGAGGTAAGTGGGTAAATGTACGTGTTGCATCCATAGGGAGTGAGGTAAGTGGGTGAATGTATGTGTAGAGTCCATGGGGATTGAGGTAAGTGGGTGAATGTACGTGTAGGGTCCATAGGGAGTGAGGTAAGTGAGTGAATGTATGTGTAGAGTCCATGGGGATTGAAGTAAGTGGGTGAATGTACGTGTAGGGTCCATAGGGAGTGAGGTAAGTGAGTGAATGTTTGTGTAGAGTCCATAGGGAGTGAGGTAAGTGCGTGAATGTACATGAAGAGACCATAGAGTGCATCTGTGCACAATGTGTGCTGAGCTCACAGTTTACTGACAAATAATCACATATAATAAATGTCAAACTGCGAGTCATCTTCACACTTTGCGAGCTAGCCAGAACTGCGTCCCTCGCAAAGCGAGGGCCGCAGTTCTGGCCGCAAATGTGGACCTCGTAAAGGCTCCCACGTCAGCTGCAATGAGCCGAAGGCTCATTACAGGCCACAAATGCGGACCCCGGTGTCATGAATCAGCCAGTGGCCATATTGGATTTGGTGTGAACTATGCTGGGGCCATTTTGTGACTGGCAGCAGTGGCCATTTTGGGCTGGGTTATCCTCCACATGCTGTTGCCATGTGGAAGAACAAAAGGTTTGGGGCCCACTTGTTATGGATATATGGTTATTTTGTGGTCTAGGGGATAAAGTATTATAAGTTTACCCCTTAGCATATCCCCATCCCTTCCATGTTTAGGCTCATTGTAATGGGTGTCATGTGAGGGAGCTGGTGGGATGTGTTGGTTGTATGTGTGTGAAACATTGTGTGTTGTATCTGTAAATATATTGTATTGGAATGTTGGAGCCATGTTGTGTGCAGTCATCCATATTGACTGCATATGTAACCTGAGTTGATCACCCATCTGCCTTCCAGCTATCACCTAAAGTAAACACTTGAAGTGATAGCAAGGCCAGAACAAAGGGGTCTATACAGACATTGAGGCACCATAACCCCAGGGGGTCTACAGGTATTCTCACTCAGAGAATCAGGGCAAAGTCCAGAGGACAGGGAGATGTTTCTCCCTTGAGAGCCAGGCAGCAACTGAATTAGGTAGCCACACCTAGTGGGCGGACCCGGGAGGAGTCTCATGGTTCCCTGCCTGATTGGCCAGAGGCAGTTAGGGGCTGACTAAAGATAGCCCTCCTGGTGATTTTGTATGCCTGTTTAAAAGATGTTGTGTTCTAAATAAAGTGGTTCATAATTTTCATCAAGACTTTGTGTGCAGGTGTATTATTGACCCAAGGGCATATGCTGGCAGAGGAGATAGTTTCTGACTTCCTTCCAGGTTTCCCAGCGCACACTACCTTAAGCTGGGACTTATGCTCTTGCATCCGCAAGGAAGGTCCATTGGTCTGAGTCACCCAAATCTTAGGTCTAAAACCTACAGGAGATAAGAGGACTAGGATCCTCTATACTCCATCATCATTGTAGGTTGTGACACCCGGGACTAAGGAAAAAAACAATAACGTAGAATGAGGAAATAGGGACTTAGAAAAAATAAAAAATATGAAGTTAACGGCCGAAATGCCTTCTCTAAAAAACACCCAAAACACCGAAAAATAAAAACAAAACATAAAAAACAAGCATCACACACAGCAGTTGGCTTGCATTTAATTAGTATAGACATTCCAGAATTTGTTTCTGGATATTTGGTGCCTACTGTCACTGTAAGTGGCAGACAGTCCATATTGTCCCTTTAGGGTATCTTTTGGCACTGCATATGTGGGCATTTTGTAGCCCCTAATAGGCCATTGGATTAACCATTGTAGTTTTAAAATCTGCAATTGTTGGTGTTAGGCACCAATCCCATTTTTTTATTTGTAATATAATTGCTGCTAGTATCAAGCACAACATTACTTATTATTGTTTTCACAGCACTGGACACTTTATATGAGATCAGAGTAGTTAGTAGCTGATTATTAGTTTAGGGGGGTAATCGGTGGATCCCCAGTTCTGCGACTAGACACAGGGAAAGGATTACTACAGACTAGCTAGTATAAAGGAGTAAGTGGCCGGCTCCGCTACACTGAAATACTCAGGGATTATATTTTTGCTCATTACACGTATGCACTTTGTATAAATTGATGTATGTAATTCAATTCATTCTATATTAATTTAAAGCAGCAATTTATTCTATTATTATTATTAAACCTTGGCAGTGCTATCATTTATAATTGAGCATTGCCTGGTTAAATAATTGTGGTTTTCCATTATATTGATTATCAGTCTTACACATTTCCAATAGGGACTGTATTTGCTGTAATTTTTTTCTATACGTTGTGATTCTGTTTTAACTGGACTACAATAAAACTGTATTTTATATTTGATAGTGATTGGTAATTTTCTTATATATTTGAAGTTTATCTCTCATCTCTAAGGAGTTGCCACTAATATATAGGTTTCATAGTTTTACTAATTATTAGTCTATGGCTAATGTGAGAATCTCTGTATATAAAAACACAATAAACTGATTTAATAAATTCACCAATATAACTTCACTAGGAAATTGCCCCACAATGCGAGGCGCTCATTGCTGCGCGAGGGCCACAAATCGTGACCAACATCGTAAGCATTCAGGACACTGACAACTATATATGTGAATGTGAATTATCCCGTACATTTGCTGCGTGCATGTGTTAGACATTAAGTTATAGACTGATATTAGTAATGATTGGCCAGTACTAAATTCTAGACCCTCCCCCCACCCTTATCAAGCTCTCTGAGATATCCATTACGATACTCAGTTGCACAAACAATGCTGTATATCTCGAGAATTATGTACTACAGAGATAAATAGCTATTGCAATGTATAGACAGTTTTGAATTCTCTTTAAGATAAAATAAACATATAGTTATGGTGACAGTGTGACATTACAGAATGTATTATTAATGTTCTTATTGGGTATTAATTCCTCACCTTCCCTGATATCCCCATGACTCTCCTCCTCCTTCACCTGCTGCTGATCTCTTATATTCAGCTCTTCTTGTTCAACCTTGGAGACAACTGGAGGCTTCACATCTAAAGGTCCTACAGATAGAGATAAACAGATTATAGACCTTCACCATTGTAATTATTTACTATCGATCTGGTGTTTGTGTATTAAAATCTATTTAAATCCTTTAGTTATTATTATTATTATTATTATTACTAGCGACTTGCCCGTCAAAAAATGACGGTCAATAAAATTGTGAAGCTGGAAATGCTGTTTTAGACATAATGTTGCGCGTTTTTTACCGTGATGACCTTCGGTGCTCATTGCGAGGCTTGCGCCTCGCAATGGGCGCCTTCGGCGCTTATTGCCTGCGTGGTATGCTTATAGTTTGCATTGGTTGCAAGGTGCGCTTTTGTGTTTATTGGCATTTTTGTATGCCAATGGTTAATGATTACTACGTACAGGTATTGCAAAATGTATTAATGTAATTGTTTTTATTTTGTTATTAGTAATTATTAATGACTAAATTAATTAATATACTGTACCTTTTTTATAATAACTATCCATCAATCAATATCCTGAAAAGCTAACAATCTCTTTGGCTTTTCCGGCACCTGACAATGTCCAGTCAGACTGTCATCACCTGAGGAGAAAGTGTCAGCACTGTGCCAAGTGTTCCCTATATATAGGCTACGTGCGCGAGACAGAACCGTTCGTTTCGGTGGGAAATCCGCCATTTCAGATGCGTTCGTATGTAGATTGTTGTAAAATGTCGGCTATATTGCATGTGTTATGCGCATCCTAAGGATTTTCCGTCTGCAGTAACAGTCCGTTGTACTACCTCGTCTGTGCTTGTCCAACTACTACGTCTCTGGCTCTGTTTTTCCGGCTTAAGGTAATGTAGCCTCGTTTTCATTTTTTTCGGCGGCCATTTTTTTCCTTTCTTAGGCAATTTTTGAGTGGCGAAAATCGTCTAAATGGACTTAAATTCTCGTTCCAGCTCACTGACAGACGTCCTGGCTGTTGCGCCATGCTGTCTGTGATGTGTTTGTATTTTTTTGGGGTGAATTTACTCTGTTTTTACTGGTATTTGGTTACGTGTCCTCTTTAATCTCCCGGGGACTCCTCATATTTGTCTCTTTTTCTTGGTCAGACTCAGAGAGATCTGATGGTATCACTTTGTCACTGTCTGTACAAATAAACATGAGGCGGTCACTCGCTGGGATTTGTTATATCTCTTTATGGTCTGTACAAATCAACATGAGACGGTCACACGCTGGGATTTGTTACACGTCTTTATGGTCAGTACAAATAAACATGAGACGGTCACACGCTGAGATTTGTTACATGTCATTATGGTCTGTACAAATAAACATGAGACGGTCACATGCTGAGATTTGTTACATGTCATTATGGTCTGTACAAATAAACATGAGACGGTCACACGCTGGAATTTGTTACACGACCCCGCACGACTTGCGCATCATAACCACAACCCGCGGTACTACACATTAACACAAAACAAAAATACACAATTCACACTGCGAGACCCGTAGCACTTTGAAAAAAAATTGCCTCTAAAAAATTACGGCCCGTAACACTTACAAAAGGAAACAGCCACTTGGGGAAAAAAATAAGAGTCGCAAAGAAATACGAACTTAACGGCCGAACCACGCACAGCGAACGACACGAAACACACACATAATATAAAATAAACATACTCAGCAATGGGGGACAGCCAGGACGTCTAGGAATAAGGTTACACGCGGATTTAAAGCCAATTTAGAGAATTTCGCCACTCGAAAATCCCCTAGGCGAGAGAAAAAATGACCGCCGAAAAAAAAGAAAACAAGGCTCAGCGCGCACCTCACAAGGAACGTCAACGGTGTTTAGAGGAGCACAACTACACAAGGGGAGAGGCTCGCAATGCGCGCCAAAAGGCCATCAGCGCACACCTTGCAATGAGCGCCAAAGGAGCTCTGAAAACTAAAAAAACATCTATCTCTCTATCTATCTATCTATCTGTCTATCTATCTGTATGTGACTGGTTATCAGGTGCGAGTGGGATAAAGACAGGAACAGAGACCGGATATAATGATATTATACTATATATATAATGCAGAGTGATGGGAGTGGGGCTATCTCTCTGTCTTTTTATGTATCTTTCCGTCTATCTATCTAGATAGCCCCACTCCGCAGGGCCGCAGTTGCAGATGGCTCGCTTTGCGAGCCTGCAGTTTTAACGTCGAGTTATCAATGTATTTTGGCAAGGTCGCACTGCTGAGAACTATATATGTGATAATATCATTATATCCTGGTATCTGTTCCTGTCTTTATCCCACTCGCACCTAATAACCAGTCACAGATAGATGGATAGATAGAGACAGATAGATAGAGACAGATAGATACAGTATATATACACACAACTCAATAAGTAAGTGATAACTGAGAAAATATTGTCATCTACAGTTTTCATTTAACCAAATACGAGGTGTCCCTTGTGACTCCCACTAATTAATTGTATTACACATATAATATCAAAGTACTGTATAATAATGTATCACTCACTGTCACTGATATTTACAGGAATTTCCTCCTCTTTAATATCCCGGGGAATCCTCATATTTGTCTCTTCTTCTTGGTCAGACTCTGAGAGAACTGATGGTGTCACTTTATCACTGTCTGTACAAAAAAACATGAGACAGTCACACGCTGGGATTTGTTACATGTCTTAATGGTCTGTACAAATAAACATGAGACGGTCACACACTGAGATTTGTAACAAGACTTTATGGTCAGTACAAATAAATATGAGACGGTCACACGCTGGGATTTGTTACACGTCTTTATGGTCAGTACAAATAAACATGAGGCAGTCACACGCTGGGATTTGTTACACGTCTTTATGGACAGTACAAATAAACATGAGACGGTCACACGCTGGGATTTGTTACATGTCTTTATGGTCAGTACAAATAAACATGAGACGGTCACACACTGAGATTTGTAACAAGACTTTAAGGTCAGTACAAATAAACATGAGATGGTCGCACACTGGGATTTGTAACAAGACTTTATGGTCTGTACAAATAAACATGACACGGTCGCACACTGGGAATTTGTAACAAGACTTTATGGTCTGTACAAATAAACATGAGATGGTCACAAGCTGGGATTTGTTACAAGTCTTTATGATCTGTACAAATAAACATGAGATTTTCACATGCTG
Source organism: Discoglossus pictus (assembly GCA_027410445.1). Lineage (NCBI taxonomy): Eukaryota > Metazoa > Chordata > Amphibia > Anura > Alytidae > Discoglossus > Discoglossus pictus. The sequence continues at coordinate 540,941 of JAPZIH010000238.1, read as the reverse complement.
AGATTTGTGACACGTCTTTATGGTCTGTACAAATAAACAAGAGATGGCACACGCTTGGATTTCTTACACGTCTTTATGGTCTGTACGAATCAACATGAGCCGATCACACTCTGGGATTTTTTACAGGACCAGAATCCAATCAGACCCCAGGACTATAATGTGTCAGAGATACATATAACAGACACGTAATAAATGGACGCTCTGTCTCCAGACACTAACTGAGAAGATCTCACCTTTAGGTCTCACATACATGTATCTTAGTGGAGGATCCATGTAATAGGACGTGTTTAGCTTATAGTGTAATGTAATGACTTGATATATATACATAGGGAGGACATTAATACCTTGCAGAGTCCTTGCATCAGTATAATTTGGGGATGATATTTAGGAGCCAGCTGTATAACATTCCCACTCCTGTTTGTGTTGGGCTCAGACATTTGTACGACTGGCTCCTACATTTTACTTATAGTTTTTTTGTAACAACAGATCACAATAAATGTATACAGTGATTGTTTTCTTATGAATCTGACTGGAAAAAAGAAGTCTATAATATGTCTTATTTCCTGTATGTTCTGACTAAGGGCTCAGGAAAGTGTGGATAAAGTTTTTGAGTGGAAACAATGGTCATTAAAATATATATATATATATATATATATATATATATGTCAGTTTTTGCACTTTTATCATTACATTATTTACTGACTGATGTATGCCAATTAATATTTATAGAGAGAAAGATCCTGAACAAATACACAAGGTGAGAGCTGGTGTGATAATATAGATAATAAAACACACCCACATAACTAGGGAGATACTATGCTAGGACTAAATAATACTTGGTTTGTATGATCTGTTTTCATGTGTTGGGGTTTACACACACAGAGCTCTACTGGTGTACATCTTGATTTTATATAAATACTAGCGACTTGCCCGTTAAAAATGACGGCAATAAAAAGTTAAGCCTGGCAATACTGTTTGCCACACAATGGGAGCCTCCCCCTATACTTTACTGGCCTCGCGATTAGGGCCTTCAGTGCTCATAACGGGCCTCCCCCTCTCTACCTCTCCCACCCTCTACTTTATTGGCTTAGCAATGAGCACCTTTGGCGCTTATCACGGGCTTCACAATGAGCGCCTTTGCCGCTTTTTTGTAAGTCTCTCCCCCTGTTTACTTCCTCCCTTGTGTCTCATTTCTCCCCCCTCTTCTCCCTCCCTTGTGTCTCCCCCCCTGTGTTTTTAACACCCCTCCCTCCTATGTGTCTCTTTCCCCCTCCACTGTCTCATTTCCCCCCTCATCTCCCTCCCCTGCGTCTCTTTCCCCTTCCACTGTGTCTCTTTTCCCTCTCCCTCCACTGTGTCTCTTTCCCTCTCCACTGTGTCTCTTTTCCCCTCTCCCTCAACTGCGTCTCTTTCAGTCCGTCCCCCCTCTGTCGCCTCCTCTCACTCCCCTGTGTCTTCCCCTCTCCTCTCCTGTGTGTCTCTCTCCCCTCCTCCCCTGTGTGTCTCTCCCCCTCCTCCCTTGTCGCAAGCGTGAGGAAGAATCGCAGTTTGACAACTATTATATGTGATATATATATATATATATATATATGCCGATGTACTCCAGTAGCAAAACCAGTTAAATTGTATCTGGTGTCCATAGGGTCACAGCGGGTCAGCATGACCGAATGACTAAATAAGCTCATACTAGGGTACTGTAAATATGGGACTTTAGTGTCTCTTTAAGCTCCTTTCCAGTGGATAGCCCTGTCTGCCCCAGTCTGCTCTTTCACAATCCAGGGGAGGGCCTTCTGTTCAGCTCCAGAGTTTTCTACCTTCAGCTGCTGGAACCCTACCTCAGGGCCTTGGAGTGGATGGCTTTCTTGTTACCCAGTATATATATAGTGTTTTAGGAGGTGTTGGAGACATAATAATGTGGGAAATCAGAGCAGTCTAATGGATGTTTTAGGACACCAGGGCGGATCTGCTCCCCTCCCCTGACATCTCATTGGTGGTGGAGAGAAGTAGACTTGCCCAAACCATCAACAGTAAAGGATATATATATATATACACACACAAGCGACCTGCCCGTCAAAAATGACGGGGCAATAAAATTTGAAGCCATGGGAATTCTGTTTGACACACAATGTAAACCTTTTTGTGCTCTGAGGACCTTCGGCGCTCATTGCGAGCCTCTCCTCTTGTATACTTTTGCTCCTCTGAGCATCTTCGTCACTCATCCTAAAGAGAGATATATATTTATCTATATTTAGTTAACTAATAATGAATGAATTATTTATTGAATACATTAATATACTTTACCTATTTGTAATTAATATATTCAGCAATCAATAGCCTGAAGAGCTAACAATCTGTTTATATTATTCGGCACCATACAATGTACAGTTTGAGTGTTGGTGCCCTGATGATAAAGTGTAATGAATGTCCCAATTGTGCATTAGAAATTGGTTGTGTGCGCGAGGGCAAACCGTTGGTTTAGTTGTGTAAAGCGCCATTGTAGATTCGTAATGTTATTAATGTGTTACGCAGCCGTGAGCATTTTACGTCTTTTGTAATAGTGTATTTCGTAGTTTGTATGTTTCTGTGTGAAAGTGCATTGAGTTTGGCAATAGATAGATAGATAGATAGATAGACAGACAGATATATAGATAGAGAGCTACAGATAGATAGACAGACAGATAGATAGATAGATAGAGGGATAGATAGATAGATAAATAGATAGATAGATAGATAGATAGCCCCTCTACCATCACTCTGTATTATATATATAGTATAATATCATTATATCCGGTATCTCTTCCTGTCTTTATCCCACTCGAACCTGATATCCAGTCACAGATAGATAGATAGAGAGATAGATAGAGGGATAGATAGATAGATAGATAGAGGGATAGATAGATAGAGGGATATATAGATAGAGGGATAGATAGATAAATAGATAGATAGATAGATAGATAGATAGATAGATAGATAGATAGATAGATAGATAAGATAGATAGACAGACATACAGATAAATAGACGGATATATAGATATATAGATAGCCAGACAGACAGACAGATAGATAGACAGACAGATAGACAGATAGATAGATAGAGGGATAGATAGACAGAGGGATAGATAGATAGATAGATAGATAGATAGATAGATAGATAGATAGATAGATAGATAGACAGACAGATATACAGATAGATAGACAGACAGAGGGATAGATAGATAGATAGATAGATAGAGAGAGAGAGAGAGAGATAGATAGATAAATAGATAGATAGATAGATAGATAGATAGATAGATAGATAGATAGATAGAGGTAGATATTTCCCATGATCCTCAGGCTCTGTACATATAGATATATTTAGCCCCCATATACATATTGTATCTCTCCTGGGAATATAACTATATACTGCATGGAATGAGTGATATGTAGTGTGGGGGGAGGGGTGTGTATCTCTCTAGTATCACTGTGTGTTAGTGTATAGTCTCATTTACATATCCCATAATCCTCAGCTCCTGTATAGTCCTACATACACTCCTTACTCCCCACTCATACTATAAGTATATAACCCCCCACACACAGACATATATTGCCCTTATCTGCCTAGCTATTGATTTATTTCACACAAACTTACTTGTCAAGAAGTTCTCCTCAGCTCGTTCTAAGACCTACTTAGGCCTTCTTCCTCGTACACTTCCGGTTTCTTCCTTAGACTACGCCTAGTGTAGCTAGGAAGAGAAAATCTGTGACCGAACTGCGGAGCCGCCATCTTGTTTGTGGGCAATAGCTGAAAAGTGATAAGAAGTGCTGGCAATAATGATCTCGGTGTTACAGGGTGGGATACATTACTAGGGAATAAGTTGAAATCACCTCACTAATTGTATTTTATTTATAACATTTATAGTTTGCATTAAGGATGTAATGCTATGTATGAAGTGTGTGTAAAAGAAAAAAAAAAATATATATAATACAGCATGCTTACAGTGTGCATAAAAAAGGAGCCATGTATAAAATGGTTATTGGAATTTTAGAGTGAGCTTGTGGCTTCATTTGCATGTCCTGCCGAGTTTTCCCAGAGTGCAATGCTTCAACTGTATTTCTGAGAAATTGAACAGGAAATAAGTTTATTAACTTATTTTTCAGACATTCAAATGGAATCACTAATATACTATTCATTGTTTGTACTATGTACGGTGGCGGCTTCTCTCCCTCCTCAGCCCACCATATGTGAAACGATTGCTGTAGTGAAGAACTATCTACAAAAAGCTCACACACAAACCAAGCACTCACACCACACAGATGATCGTCAGTAACCGTGAAACAGTCTGTATGTGGTTAGGTGTCCTGGCTTGTGCATAATCCATTCCAATGCTGTGCTTTAAGCTGTGAAATACAGTGTGCATAAGCTTAAAAAGGAGCCACGTATGAAATGGTTATTGCTTTATTAGAGAGTACATATGGCCTCATTTTCATGTTCTATCTACTTTTCCCAGAGTGCAATGCATCAACTGTAATACTGAGAAATCACAGCAGGAAATACGTTTATTAACTTTTTTTTACATACATTCAAATGTAATCACTAATGTACTATTCCTTGTTTGTGCTCTCTCTCTATATATTTACAATTATATATACATCCTACTTTCCGTGAGCCTATGGACCACAGCACACCAGGCACATCTTGTTTATGGCCGTGCTTATCCGTAAGGTTTTCTTGGCAAAGATATTGGTGAGTTGCCAGTCCCTTCTCCAGCGGACCGGGATTTGTCTGACTTCTCTGCTAAGACCTGCCTATTTTGAGTGACCCTACATGCTATAGCTCACAGCTTCATTAAGGTGCACAAGGTAGTTATCCAGAAGGGGTTATTAGGTGTTATTAACATTCAAATCTCTGTTTTCTATGCTGATGAGAGTGCATAATGGTGGGGGTGGAGGCAACAGAAGGGCAGCTAGAAATGTGGCTAGTGGTGCGTGGAAGAACAGGACCGATATATTATATTACCAGGCGTGACTATTATTATTATTTCCTTTATTTCTAACGCGCCAACATGTTCCTTAGCACTATACAGGGGGACGTTCATGTCATAATAATATTAACACAATGCAAACAAAACATGGAGGGCCCTGTATTTAGTAATCAAGATCCCAAATGATTGAATTAAATATAATAATATATATTATAAAAAATAATAATATAAGATAAAATATTACACCAACTCTGATCATGTGTAGTGACACCATATTTACTCCATAATAATGAATTTATAACTAAAAAAAAAACATGTACAGGCCTGAGTCTCATCAGTGAGTGTCATGGGGCTGGGTTGTTACCCCTAAACATGGCTGGTCCCCCCATAACGGATAGAAGAGAAAAAACAAAATCAGATGCTAAAGCCATTTTGTTGTTGTTTGTTCGTTCAGTCGTGTCCAACTGATATGAGGTCACATCATGGAGCCAGGACAGATGGTGGAATCAGCATATAAGGGGTTAATAGAGACCGAGCTGGTGGGAGGGACTGGGAGGATGTAATTGTTGTAGTTGTTGTAAGACGGTCACTATCAGGGATTACTTGGGACTGGGACCAAGAAGATAGTAAATCCCTCACTTATATTAGATAGTAAATCCCTCACTCATATTAGATAGTAAATCCCTCACTCATATTAGATAGTAAATCCCTCACTTATATTAGATAGTAAATCCCTCACCCATATTAGATAGTAAATCCCTCACTCATATTAGATAGTAAATCCCTCACTTATATTAGATAGTAAATCCCTCACAAATATTAGATAATAAATTCCTCACTTATATTAGATAGTAAATCCCACACTTATATTAGATAGTAAATCCCTCACTTATATTAGATAGTAAATCCCACACTTATATTAGATAGTAAATCCCACACTTATATTAGATAGTAAATCCCACACTTATATTAGATAGTAAATCCCTCACTTATGTTAGATAGTAAATCTCTCACTTATATTAGATAGTAAATCCCTCACTTATATTAGATAGTAAATCCCTCACAAATATTAGATAATAAATTCCTCACTTATATTAGATAGTAAATCCCTCACTTATATTAGATAGTAAATCCCACACTTATATTAGATAATAAATCCCACACTTATATTAGATAGTAAATCCCACACTTATATTAGATAGTAAATCCCACACTTATATTAGATAGTAAATCCCACACTTATATTAGATAGTAAATCCCTCACTTATATTAGATAGTAAATCCCACACTTATATTAGATAATAAATCCCACACTTATATTAGATAGTAAATCCCACACTTATATTAGATAGTAAATCCCACACTTATATTAGATAGTAAATCCCACACTTATATTAGACTAGCGACTTGCCCGTCAAAAAATGACGGCAATGTGATGTATATGTTTGTAAAGGTGTTTACTTTTTAATATAGATATTTGACACTTGTAAGTATTGTGATATGAACGTGTATTTTTGTAAAATGTTGAGGTAATGTTTTTTAACATAAAATTTGTATCTGAAGACTTGTTAACTTCAATATACATTGAATCCAGAGGAAAGCAAAGAGTAAAAAGCCTCTGTCACTGTCCACTACTTTTGGAAGTCCCCACCTTGAAAACAATTCAAAGAGTAAAGTTTTAGCAGCTGTAAGTGCTTTCTGATTTTTAGTAGGGAATGCTTCAATCCATTTGGTAAATACATCAATCACTACAAGGCAATATGTATATCCACCTGGTGTTTTTGGAAGGGGCCCAATGAAATCAATTTGAATATGGGTCCATGGCCCATCTGGAGGGGGTGCTGATCTTAAAATGACTTGTTTGTGCAAGGGGAAGGATTTACTTGCAAACAGGGGAGGCATGTTGAGCATTTAAGGTTAACATCCTCTTTAATGGAAGGCCACCAAACAGAATTCAATATTTTTGCTAGTGTTCTATCTAAAGAGTAATGACCACCAACAGGGTGAGAATGAAAAATTTGGAAAAATTCATCAGCACATTCAGGGGGAACACACACCACAGGAGAACCTACATTCCTTGTGCACATACAAAGGTAACATTGTGAGAGTGTTTACCACATAGGCGCTGTCACTAAAGATATTACTTGCAGTCTCACTGCATTCCTCCAATGTGCAAGCAATCGCTGCTAGTTCTGCATACTGTGAAGAATGAGGGAGACAAGAATGCATGATTACGCTATCAGGTAATATAATGGAAAACCCTGTGTATGCTTTGCCCTGGTCAGGATAAGAAGACCCATCACAATACACATTCAACCCTTGCACTGGTGTGTCTAAGATTGGGTTTGGTGGAAGGGTAAGGACAAAGGGAAGGGGACATTCATGTGGTTCTCCTTGGTAAAGAAGCAAAGCCGGTAGAAGGGTTGTGTGCTTTGGCATGATGTCCAGATCTCTCTGCATTAACATCAATGTCCATCTCGAGAGTCGGGCAGAAGAAAGAGTAGTATCCCCTGGTTTTAACAATAAGTTCAGCGGACTGTGAGGGCTATGTATCATTAGGCTTTGCAGTCCAGTGATATATGTGAAGTGTTGCATAGCCCAGAAAGTAGCCAGAAGGTGTCTCTCACAAGCCGTATACTTCTGTTCCACAGGTGTCAGAACTCGAGAAGCATAAGCAATATGGCGCAGCTTATTATACTTTTCTTGGCATAAAACAGCAGCTAAGGCAATGTCTGTTGCTGCTACTTCAAGATGAAAAGTCTTAGTAGGGTCTGGCGATATCAGTGCAGTGGCTTCCATGACAGCTCTTTTCAGGTCGTTGACAGCTTTTGTATGAGTCTCTATCCATTCTGTTCTGATGGTGTCATCTGGTACATCCTTCTTTAGCAGGTTATACAGAGGTTTTGCCATGTCAGCAAACTGTGGTATAAAGTCTCTTTGGTACTGGACAAGACCTAGAAAAGACCTTGGTGATGTCTTAGACACAGGCAAATTTAGTCTCTGGATAATGTCCACTTTGTTCTGGTCAGGAAGCTTTCCTTCAGCTGTTATGGACATCCCCAAAAATGTGACTGAAGTCTGCATGAGTTTACATTTTTTAGGATTTACTTTTAAACCAGCAGCACCAAGCAATTCAAGCAACTCTGTCAGGAGGGCAAGATGTTCTTCTTCCGTCTCTGTGGCCAGTAGTAGGTCATCAACATACTGGAGCACGGCTGATGGTTTGGAGAAGGATTTTAGCAATGCTGCCATCTTTTTATGGAATATTGTCGGGGAATTATGGAACCCTTGTGGGATAAATGTCCACGTTATCTGTCGGTCCCTCCATGTGAAGGCAAACTTGTACTGCGATTCTCTCTCTAGTTTTATGCTCCAAAAGCCATTCGAAATGTCCAGTGTGGAGAATACCTTGGCAAAAGATGGGATAAGGGAAAGAAGGGTAGGGGTTTCTCTGACAACCGGTGCACAGGCTGGGGTTATGGAATTTAATTTTCTATAATCAACACATAAGCGCCATGATAAATCTGGTTTTTGTACTGGCCAAATTGGTGAATTTGTTATTGATTCACACTCTCTCATTACACCTTGTTCTAATAATGAATCAATTGTTTGCTGAATAAAAGGCTCACAACCTTTAGGGAGGGAATATTGTTTTTGCGCACTGTGGGCACTACCAGGAATGACTTCCTCTCCTTCCATTCTACCACAATCATGTTTATGTTTGGCAAATGCATAATCATAATCCTGTATTATTTTTGACACCCTGGGGTCTATGTGTGTAGGTAAATCAAGTCTTTTCCGGTTTCTTAATAGCATAGACTGCAGGAAAATCAGAAATAACACAATATTCACCTTTTTCCTTAAACCAAATTTTGTTATTTACAAAATCAATTACTGCACCATTATTCCTCAAGAAGTCAGACCCTAGAAAAGAAACAGATTCAGGTAAATTCATTAGGTATGCACTCAGATCAAAGGCATTATCCCTAATCCAGATTTTAGCATTTCTGGCCTCCACTGCTTCTGTCTGAGACCCTTGAAAGGCTTCTAGTATTATTTGTTTTCCTGTGGATAGAGGGTGTAAATGAGGTTGTTTAGTGTGAATAATAGATACAGAGGCACCAGTGTCAACCAACATCTTCTGCTGTGGGCCTCTTTCCACAGCAGCAGTGATTATCGGCCTATTGCATCTATCCCGCCCGAACTCCACAACAGGTGAGAGAGATGCAACAGATCCCTATGCAGAGGGACTGTGGCCATCAATCGGATTAGTAACTTGGACTGCTTTAATTGTTTCCATGTCTTTACTCATTCTATCCAATTCTTGCCTCAGTTCTGCATACACTGAGGTCATTGGCGTATCAGGTGCTTTTGCTTTTGAAAAACTACAGTTTTTGGAAAAATGACCCACCTGACCGCATGTGAAACATTTAAAGGCTTCTCCCTTAACTAAGGGTCCTTGGTTTTTATTTGAAGGCTTATAATGATAATGACTATATCTATTTTGTGGTGATGGCGTTCCTACGCAGAAATTCTGCCATCTGCTAGATTTATTTTGGTCTTTAAGAATTGCTTCAGCCCTCTTCAAGCAATTAAAGATTCTTGGAAACTGATTCTGAGGTGATACAGATAGACCCACTAATCTACGAATCTCAGGACAAGTTCTATTTAATAATGCTTTCTTAAAAATGTCATCATTCTGACTTCCTTGTGTTCCTGCTGGAAGAGTTAAAGCATATAATCTATCTATATACCCCTGAACTGACTCTCCTTTCCTTTGTGTACAATTACCAAATGCTGAGTGGTGATCAGCTTCATCTAAGCCAAGTGATTTTAACAATTCCTCCATGAGTTGTTGTTTTGTTGTAGGATGAACAAACACTGCTGGGGAAAGACTAGATTTTAATGAGCTGTCCAAACTGGCAAGAATGACATCAAATGTATCTACTTCATTAAATTTCTGTGAATTTTATCAAATTGTTTTAATTTTAAAAATACTTCTACGGGGTCACTCCCAAAATCAATATGCCCCAGTTCTTTGCTAAGGGAATGTATTTCAGTACTAGTGAGAGGCCTAGATATATTGTTGCAGAAATTGCCAGTCCTTGGGCATCCCTTTTGTACTCAATGGAAACAGGAGCCATTTGCAAAGGCATACTATCCTCATTCTCTCCTCTAGAAAACATATCCCAGTCCATCTCCTGAACATCTCTCTCACTGTATTCTGAAACATTAAAGGCAGCCACCACCGCATTTATTTTCCCTAGCTGTACTCTCAGGTCATTGATTTCTGCTAAACATTGAGAATGATCAGCTTCTTTATGTCCGCGAGATGCCAGACATCTGATTGCTCCCTCTGCATCTTTTAGCCTTTCAAGAAACTGCTCATTCTCGCTGAATAATTGTTTATTTTTTAATAATGTCTCCTGGTTTCCTATACTTAATGCAGCTGCTGCATTTGCAGTGACCTGTAGAGTTTTTATAGTCATATTTCACTCAGATATTTTCGATTCTAGAGATTGTTTCTGTACATTTACTATTTTATACTGCTCTGCAATCCATTTTGCAGCAAAAATAAGGGCTGTTTTTCCTTTTGACTTGGACAATTTTTTCTCATTAATAGCATTTGAAACATAAACAGTAGCTTGGAACCGCTGGTCTGACGCATCCACCATGGACTTTATAATAGCTTCAGGGTTAGCAACTTTAGAAATCTTTTTCATTAGACCCTTAACTTTGGAAAGAGGAAATAAATGAAAAATAAAAAGTACCAGCTATATAAACCAACAGCTTATGCAACTACACAACAGAAATACTTTATAATGTAACCACTTGTATTAACTCAAATACAGTTTGTTCACCAGTAAACCACGCTTTGTATTAGTTCAACAATATCCTTATTAGCACTTCTATTCATGAAAGCAAAAGCTACTGTTTATCCAAACCAACAGGTGTAACTTTACTGAAACCTGTGAAAAGACTACACAACCCAAGCATAGCAACCATATAACTTAAACCAAATTATTTTCTCACCAGTAAATGACATGAAAATTTGTTTAAGCACAGAAATAATATTCTTATAAATATGTTTTAAATATCATACCATATCTCTCCTGGACCTAGGCTCGCCAACTGTAAGAAATTAAGGTGTAATTCCTAGAGATTCTATTCTTTTGAGAATGATTAACAAATAAAACACACAAATAAGATTTATGAATTAACATATATATATATTTAAATGCACACAAAAAAAACAAATAATCATACAAGAACGAGTGGGAAAAAAAAAACAAAGTCAAAACATATTCAAGATTAAACTGTCACCAAATGTAAAGGTATATGAAAAATAGATATAAAACAAATGAAAAATAAGGTTAAAACGTGTACAGAAAAATATAACTCATATATATATATATATGGCACAAAATGGCTGACTCCTACAACTATTTAAGAAATGAAAACCCCTAATTTGTCATCACTTCAGGAGAAAAGAAAATGTATATCACAACAGTATACAGTGAGATAAAAAAAAAAAAAACAATAATGATATTTATGTCAACAACACATATAATCTCAGTATACAGTTTAATCTATACCAACATATCATTAATATATCACCAGTATGCAGGTGAAAAAGAAACCTTAATCTTTACACCAATATATATATATGACTATACCACCAGTATGCAGATAAAAAGAAACCTTCATCTTTACACCAATATATATATAACTATATCACCAGTATGTAGAGATGGGGATATTAAACTTCTAGCCAAGATCATAGATGACCACATTACAAAATTTCTACCAAGGTTAATACACAAATACCAAGTGGGTTTCATTCCCCATAGACAGGCCATAGATAATATTAGAAAGGTCATAAATATAATTTACTAGTTCTAAAACTCCAACATGCCTACTTGCCCTTGATGTCAAGAAGGCATTTGATTCACTGGAATCTCCAAGCAGTCCTAGGCAAATTCAGATTCAGTGGTCAATTCACAAATTTGATCAAGACATACTATAAAAACCCTTGGCCCACCTACAACTACTGGGTTAAAAAAAGCCAACAATAAATATATGTAGGGGCACAAGGTAAGGATGGCCTCTTTCCCCCCTGCTCTTTGCTATAGAAATAGAGCCACTGGCCCAGGCAATTAGAGCGGAATCTGAAATCACTGTGTTGCTCATAGGTCATCACCATTTAAAATGAGCCTCTTCACAGACAATATACTGTGCCCTTTGATAAATCTGACCCATTCCATACCAAAATTAATGCAAGCCCTACACACATATAGTTTAAAAAATTTAAGAAATAAGATATAACTCTCAGATAGGAAAAAGAAAAGAGGAAGAGAAAGACACATATGTTAAATATTGAAACAAAGACGCAAATTCTTTATTCAATTCCAACAATTCAACAAGCCCGCAATTGCAACATTCTAACCCGCAGACATGTGGCCTGTATGACGGTAATTATGGACTTGGAATTAAATAGGGGCCATGGTCATGTTCATACAGTCACTAAATAGAATGGCACAGTTGGGATCTCATATTACATTTCTTGCTATACATTGTTATTTAATTCATCTATTTGCTTTTATCTATTCTGTCTCCAATCTGTCAGCTTCTTGGTGCTTCTCTTCGAATGTTGTGGAATATTTGAATTACAAAAGTTGATATTGTCCAAAAAAAACCAGATCTGAAGGTTTTTTTGATGTTTTAGATACAATTTGATGAAGTTGCTGTTTACTTCTCCAAGGAGGAGTGGGAGGGTTTAACAGAGGACGACAAGGATCCCTATAAGGAGGTGATGAGTGAGAATGATCAAAAACTCATTTTACTAGGTGAGAAAATATGAAACTTTATAGGGACATTTTAAATCATGGAATATGTTAGTTGTAAAATGATATTAGTGTTTAATCAATGTCATTGTTCATATAAAGGACATGCCAGAGTGAAACCTACAGTCATCTCACTGATTGAGCAAGGAGAACATCCCAAAGACACAAGAATATAATCCTCAGATTTGTCTTGAGGATTATAGAAGGTCTAAACCCAATAGTCACCATAGTTCCTATCACCCATGTACATGCTTTTATTCAGATCCCTATGGAGCCTCTCTCTACCCTTTATGAATTATCATGGCACCTAAAATGATCCCACTACCATGGGGACCATGTGGATGCCCGTGGTATCCTAACATACTACAATTTGGATCCCTATAGACGATCAAGATATTGTTGCTGTTCCGTCCTTAAGTCATGTCCGACCCTGTGAACCGGTGAACTGCAGCACACAGCACATCTTTCAGCCACTGCCCATCTGAGCTCCCTCAAGCTCATGTTCAGTGCTTCAATTATCTCATCTCTCCATCTCGCCTTCCGTCCCTTTTTTTTATGTTACTTCCTGTTAATACATCACCATCTGCTGAGATCTTGGAGACCAGGAAAACATATTCAGTTAATGCCTCCACTTTCCTCCATTTATTTGCCAGGCACTGAGATTGTTGTTGCCACAATCTTTGTATTTTTAACATTAAAATGCAGGCCAACTTTTGTCCTCTCTTCTTTCACGCTCAACAATGTGCTCCTTAGTTCCTCCTAACTTTCAGCCATCCGAGTATCATCATCCACATATCTGAGGTTGTTGATATTTCTCGTAGCAATACTGATTCTGGCAGTTTTATCTCTTGTGCTTCTACCTCTTCAAAACCTGGTTTGCACATCTGGTAGCTCCTGGTCCATATATTGTTGGAGCCGAGCTTGCAGAATCTTTAGCATCAGTTTGTTTGCATGTAAAATGAAAATAATTGTTCAATAATTGGAGCAGATTTTTGTACTGTTTTTGACGGATTTGAGCATAGAAAAACCTTTTTCAGCCCACTGGCCACTGATGAGTTATTCAAAATTGTTGGCATAATGCAAGCGCCACTTTCACACCATCACCTTGTGGGATATATACAATTTTCCATTTTCTTCTTACCTGGGTTACTTAAAGCCACATAAGATATCTAATTTATGTTCTTTAAAAGTAAAAGGGATTGAGGTAAATGGGGTGAATGTACGTGTAGAGTCTATAGGGATTGAGGTAAATGGGGTGAATGTACGTGTAGAGTCTATAGGAATTGAGGTAAATTGGGTGAATGTATGTGAAAAGTCTATAGGAATTGAGGTAAATTGGGTGAATTTACATGTAGTCATAGGGATTGAGGTAAGTGGGTGAGTGTACGTGTAGAGTCCATAGGGATTGAGGTAAGTGGGTGAATGTATGTGTAAAGTTCATAGAGTGCATCACTGGATGATGGGAGCACACAGGAGGCCATAATGTACAGTTGATATATTCACCAATATATGAAGTGAGGTAAGTGGGTAAATGTACATGTAGGGTCCATAGGGATTGAAGTAAATGGGGACAATGTATGAGTAGAGTCTATAGGGAATGAGGTAAGTGGGTGAATGTACATGAAGAGTCTATAGGGATTGAGGTAAATGCGGTGAATGTACGTATAGACTGATATATGAGCAATGATTGGCAAGTACTACATTCTAGATCCCCCCACCCTTATCAAGCTCTCTAAGCTACACATTACATTACTATACTGAGCTGCACAAACAATGCTGTATATCTCGAGAAATATGTACTACAGAGATAAATAGTGTGAAGATCTGTTTTCCCTTAACTAATATACTTTCAGATTTTCAAAACAGTTGTATAAAATAAGCAAGCCAGCTTCACATAGCCAGCAGATTCAACTTGTTGGCAGTGGTGGGATCTTGGTGCAAGAACCAGTAGCAAGGATGGGATATGGTGATCTATGCAGTGTTGTCCAGTACTTTCGGGGATTGGCGGAGATGCAGAAACCCATCAGCGATTTTGCCAAACCTTGAAATCATGGTCTAAGTCCAAGGAAGGCCAGCACTGGATAGATGAGATCATGGACCACATGGAGGCCTGCAGAGCAGAGGTCATCAAGGAGAAAAGGAGCCTGATCACCAATATGACGGAGCGGCTATTGCTACCGGACTGCCACAGAAGAGAAGAGATGGGCAGCTATTCAAAATCAGTGGATGGCTTCCCTGGGACTCCAGCAAGATGAGGAGCTACCAGAATGGCTTGCGGAAGTGCTGTGGACGGAGCTTGGCTTGGAACATCAGAATGCGAACCTAACGCTTCCAGATCCTGCATCACAATGGCCCTCCATCTACACACTTGGGCTGGTGGAAGGGCCTCCTCATGTGCTGCAGGGTGATCCAAAGGGTGGCATGGGAACCGCAGAGTGATGGGAAATTCTAGTCGAACAGTGCCAAAAGGATGTGGAAATTGAGCCAGGCACAGCAGGAGAAGTGACGCTCAGACAGCTGGTCCATAGAGAAATGGATTTGGAAATACAGTATGAGGAGCTGCCTTTTACAGACCAATCTACCAATCTGACATTTCACAGCAGCACATTGATATTGTGACCAGCCTAGGTGCAACAGCTATAGGCAAGGTGGTAACCGAGAAGGCGGACTGCAGCAAAAGCTCCGCCACTGTGGATCTACAACAGGGCAAGGCCAAGTTATTCCAGCCAGCTTGCTAGGAAAAGAACTAGGCCAATCCACAAAGACAGAGACTATTCAAAATGCTAGCAGGAAAGGGAACACTCCCTGGGATCCTGTTGCCAGAGCCAACAGCTGCTCCACGTGCCATATCAAACATGGTGACATAATTACTGATGGATACCTGGGTAAACCCACCCCAGAAGCAAGTGTCTACAGTATTCAGATGGAAGTCATGGCGGCAGTAGAGCAGATGGACACCAGCAGTAGACCAGTCACCATGGAGCTACCCACAGGCAAGGCCAAACTGATCAAAATGGCTTGTCAAGAAAGAGATCATACTGATCTCCACAAGGAGATAGAGGGAGATCAGGAGAGGGCGCAAGCCCTGGGACGTGATGCCAGAGGAAACCCATGCTCCCCCACAAAGCGAGCAGATGTTTGGGCTTTATAGCTGAAGACCACATTCCCAGCAGCAGATGACAAGAGTCAAGATCCTGGCCAGCAGTGGCAACTGGCCAATCCAGACAAGGCACAATTGGAAGTATCTATTTTGCCAAGAGGTGCACCTGATTCCAGTCCAGAGATCAAATCTAAGGATGGTGCAGTAATTTTGTCTGCTACACAAAGGGCAGAAACAGAGGTGCTGCCAACAACCGGTCACAGCCCAAGGGCAGATGGTGGCCACCATTCCCATCATGTCACTGAGGGCCAAGAACCTGAGATGTTTGCTATTTTTTCCCCAACAGATTACAACTTTGCTCTGGATTCAGCAGGGCAGTCTGTTCCACTGCCCCTGCCTTTGGGGACTGTACAACTAGTCTATCCTTTGGGTTTACAGGAGAAGCTTTTGGATTACAATTGGGGGCCTAAGAGGAAGTTGTTCCCAGAAATCCTCTGATAGCCTTGACACCCTACCATGCCTGGAAATTGTGTAGGATGGGTCTCATTATCGATCCAATTGTAGCTACTAAACCCAGAAGCATTTTACACTGTGGACTAAGGACTCTAGAAGACTTTTTGTTTTCCAAACAAGGACTTATACCTGAACTGATCGGCCAGCTCACCAGGAGCAATCAGAGGAGATTAAAATAAAATAAGCCAGCCA